>CAJQZP010001183.1:1097500-1697500 GCA_907164705.1 Parnassius apollo | reverse complement strand
CTTCTATATAAGAAAGCTAAGTCTGAATACAAAAAATGTATCAGGTATCGAAGCTCAACAGGGTGGCGCAAATTCTGTGGTAGCATAGAAACCTGTGAACAAGCAAATCGGATAAGGAAAATCCTAGCTAAACAGAACACGCCGGGATCTATCTCTATAAAGAAACCCGACGGAAGCTACTCAGCATCGCTGGATGAAACCCAAGCATCTTAATTGATACTCACTTCCCAGGTTGCTGTGTAGTTGAAAGCGTGAACCGGCATGAAGATGCACTAACACCACAAAAGAAGACTGGGAATTAGCACAAAGAGTGGTGACGATGGACAAAATCCATTGGGCCATTCATAGTTTCCAACCGTATAAGGCAGCAGGACTTGACGGCTTACTCCCGGCACTTCTACAGTGGGGGGGGGGGTAAAGTACTAATAGTCAGACTTATACAGACCCTAAATCCTACAGACCCATTAGCCTCACATCCTTTCCCCTAAAGACGATGGAGAGGATGTGTGAACGGGAGTTGAGAGGGTCGGCGCTAATTAACTTACCGCTACACGAAAAACAACACGCCTATAGCTTAGATAAATCAACAGAATCAGCACTTCACCAGGTAATAACAAAGATTGAAGAGGCCATCCTAAACAAAGCAATATGTCTAGGCTCCTTCATAGACATAGAAGGTGCTTTTGACAGAACAAATTTCTCCAGCATAAAAGGTGCCCTAAGTAGACATAATGTTGAACCGGCACTGATTGACTGGATAGTAAACATGCTCAGTACACAAACAATAAAGATTGCTGGTGAATCTCAGACAATTCAGATCATGAATGGCTGCCCGCAGGGCGGGGTTCTTTCACCTCTCCTGTGGAATATGGTCATTAAGGAACTCATCAGTAAATTAAACACTAACCATTTCTACACAGTCGGTTATGCAGATGATCTGACAATACTGGTCTCTGGTAAGTTGTGTGCAACCTGACCCAAGCGGCTCTCTGTACTGTGGAGAGATGGTGCAGGGAATATGACCTAACCGTTAATCCAAATAAAACGGTTATAGTAATATTCACACAAAAACAAATGTTGAATAACTATCATCTTCCAAGTCTTTTCAGCACAAAACTCTAGCTTTCCTCCGAGGTAAAATACCTAGGTCTTACCTTGGACAGTAAACTTAACTGGAACAAACACATAGAAAACAAAATCAGCAAAGCTAGTTTAACTTTCTGGCAATGCAGAAACATGATTGGCAAACGATGGGGTTTAACGCCAAAAATTATACTGTGCCTGTACAAAACTGTAATTCGGCCCATGATCACATATGGCTCTCTGGTATGGTGGACCAAAACCAATGAAGCCACCACTATACGAAAGCTTCAGCATTACCAGAGATTGGCTTGTATGGCTGCCACGGGCTGCATAAGGACTACACCAACAGCAGATTTGGATGCTATGCTAACACTGCTTCATCTACATATATAACAAGAAGCAACTTTAGCTGCCATTAGACTCAAGACCCTAAATCTTTTAAGTAAGAGTAGAGTCCCCTATACAGATATAATCGATAGAATTTACTTAAAAATTCCTATTTTACAAGCCAAGTATGATAGGATCCCAAAACAATTTGTATTCGATAAGAAGTACAGGATACAATTGAAGGAAACTGACCATCTGGAAGGATTGGGTCCAAGAGAGCTCAAAGTTTTCACGGATGGCTCTAAGACAAATAAAGGTGTGGAGTCTGGGACTTTCTCTGAAGACCTTAATATCCACATATGCACACTGCTGGGTACCCACAACACAGTCTTCCAGGCTGAATGCATGAGTATCATCCAAGCGGCCATAGCAATAGATGCTAGGAAGGTGAAAGACTTCTCCATCAGAATACTGACCGACAGTATGGCGGTACTACAAGCTCTGAGTTGCAATGTGACGAACTCGGGACTGATATACGAGTGCCATCAACGATTGAATGAGGTATGTAAGCACAACAATGTGACTCTGCAATGGATCAAGGGACACAGTGGATCTAGAGGCAACGATGCAGCAGATGAACTGGCCAGAAGGGGATCGGCCCTGGCAACTATAGGGCCGAAACCAATAATACTAATCCCCTTTGGCTATTTTCATTCACTGGTATGTAGATACTTCAATAATTTACACGCTCAGCTTTGGAAAAATTTAGTAGACTGTAGACAAGCTAGGGAGGCCCTACCTTAAATAAACAGTCGTCTAACCAAGGTATTAATGAGACTGAACAAGCCACAGATCAGGATAGTAACAAGTGCTATCACAGGACATGGCTCTTTTAACAACATTTGTTCACCATAGGTGTTACTGGTAGCGCCCTGTGCAGGGCATGCATGGGAGAGGAAGAAACGGAGGCTCACGTGTTGCTGACATGTCCAGAAGTCGCTTCATACAGGGCTAAACATCTCGGCACGCTGGGATCGCTCCCCGAAGTTGCTTGCAACATTAAGGGACTGCTGAGCTTCTTCGGGGATATATCATGGCTCGAATAACCATAGTATTCCTGCCCACACGCAAAATACGCGCTTAGACGTGGAATTGCGGAAAACAGCCCGTCGTAAACTAAACTAAACTAGATTGCAATGAAGTGGACGATATGAATGACAGTCTTCAGCAGATTTGACAGCATACAGGCAACTGAACATACAGATCTCCAAATGTATGCAGCGGCACTTACGCCCTTTCAGAAGTGCTCGTTTTGAAGAAGCGACAAAGTGGAACCAGGACTCCAAAGCCTTTGCCAGAGATCTGTCTGCCAGAAAGAGCCAACTGTCGAAGCTGAAGCAATAAACCAATAAGTTTCCAAAAACTTCTGTTGGGGCACAATGATACGGTAAACTCTGGGGCACTTTGATGCGTATCATTCATCCCCTATGTAAAATTTTGTAACTAATTATTAATTTAAAAATTCTTTTTTTTTTTTCCGAAAAATGCTGTGGACCTATAAACCAAAGACTGAATGATGCAATATAAACAAAGAAGATATGAAGGCTACCATATCCGACGTTATATCGAAGAAATTATCTATATATGTAGTAGCTGATAAGTATAACATCAAGGCCTGCTACATTACAACATCATATCGAGAAATTTCGAAAATGTTTTGAAGATAATCAAGCGTAAACACGGTAAATGCACTACGGGTTGTCCTTACAGCAACTTTTAGCTCTGGCTTATGAATTTGCCGAATACTCATCTGTCAAATATCCAGAATCATGGAAGAAAAATAAACGTGTTGGGAAAGACTGGTCAAGAGAATTTAGAATGAGAAACCAGGAGCTTAGCCTCAGAAAACCAGAAAACACAAGCACAGCACGAAGTTTCTCATTTAATAGAACACCAGTGAATGATTTCTTTGACAAATATGAGCGTTTAATGCTACGTCACTACTGTTTTATCAACACCTAAAGTTTTAGCTGAAAAGACACAGAGGCAAGTAGTACAAATGGTGTTTGCAGAAAGGGGAAAGCTAGCTAAAACGGAATAGTAACTGCAACAGGTGTTGTCCTCCCTCCTGATATAATGTCTTTAGATTAATTTACATCAAAAGAAAACTAAGTTTTTTGTGTTTAATTATGGAAAGAAGATATATGGTTAAAATTACGTGTTAGAGTAAGAAATGTGATTTATTCATATAACTGTAAGACTCATTGAGATATCTGAACAATAAAAGTATTAATAGCATACTAGTCTTTCAAATTAACACTAATTCCACACAACTTTTAGCTAGTATCAAAGTGGCCCAAGTAGTGTATCTAAGTGACCCGTAGGTGGGGTACAATGATACAAATCCTTTTTTTCACTCAAAGCTTTAATTATTTTATACATTAAATAGACAGTTTCTTTTGAATACTTTTATAATATTTGTAGATGTATCAATGTAGAAAACATAAAAAATATACATTTTAACGTTATTTAAATACTTAAAAGTGACTGAAATATATCGCATCAATGTGCCTCACTTCCCTCATTATCCCCGAAACTCTTCACTGCTGCATTGGACGACATTTTCAATCTACTGGACTGGAAAGGAGACTGTATTAACATCAATGGAGAGTAGGGGAGTCCGGGGATTGTTGACCAATTTTCAGTAAAGACGCTTGTATTTTCATTGTTTAGGTGTATATTAACGTAAAAAACATTACATATGATATGTAAATTATTCAGTTTTTGAAAAAAAAAGAATAACAAAAAGCTTGTCATCAATTATGATGTAATGCACAAGCTTCATTTTGTAGATGCCAAATACTAGTCAACCTACCCCATGCCCGGGGTTGGTTTACTTTTCACAGGGGTAACACAGTAACGTGACACGTAATTTTTATATATATATATATATATATATATATATATATATATATATATATATATATATATAGTATATATCATAAACTTTAAATTAGGATAAACAATGATTGTTTATCCTAATTTTAACATTTGTCAACTAAATACTCAAAACTCAACTTGCATGTAGTACACTGAATCTATTTCAAACTATTAAATTTATTGCACTCTAAACAAAATGTATTATCCTCATTGTTTTTGTCTTCTTCGTCATTATTCCTATTATTTCTCTCATGAACAGCTTTTTTTTTCCTTTTCCATTACCCCTTTAAATTTTCCTTCTATTATATTCGATTTCTTTATTTTATTGTTTAGCGTCTTACAAGATTCTTGTTTATTTTGAGTTCCTTAACATTTTCTTTTTCAGATGTATTTGTATAAATAGTGCAAACTTTCTTATTTTATAGGTAGTGTGAATTCGTAATAAATGTCGGTTACCTTCTTACGGCATTTTTCTGATGCAAATTATTTCTCTTCAATAAATATTTTTCTATTTTTAGTGTACAGGGATTTCCAAAAATCAAATTCAAATTTAAAGTAAAATTTATATCTCGTTATTACTGGATTACTTTCTAACATTTTTTTTATTTTTACTACTTGGACTTTACACGTTGGAGTGTTTTATATAGTATATAAAATTCGTTTGCTGTAGAATTAATGCTCGATCAGAAGCATCTTTGGTTGTACTTCCTCAATAAGTCTTTCTTTTGTATTTTCGCATGGTTCTGTAACAACTTGTTATTTAATAAATTGAAAAATAAACTGACATTATTCCATGTTAAGTATACCCAGACTGCTGTGGGGTAGATTAACTAGGTGGTCAATTAGCCCCGAAAGAAGTTGGTCTACCAGCCCCGGGTCGATTTTTAATTTTTAATCACACCGCATTGTATAGCCTCAAAACTGGGGCTAATTAAAAAAGAATTATACCTAAGAAAAAGATTAAAAACCGAACTTTGTAAATGACTTGAAAGTAAATAACGAGTATTTAGGCATTAATATAAAAATATTATCAGGAAAAAAATACTCACATGATTTGTTTTTCGATAATATGCTCCCTCTCGCGGGCAATGTGCCTTTGCGATACCGCGCTCTCGGTACTTGAGCGGGCGAATAAAACGGTGTCTCGCACCTAGTTGAATGAGGCAACACTTTCGAGTAGATTGAGTTATTAACAGTAAGTCAACCTGCCCCTATAGTCAACAATCCCCGGTCTCCCCTACATCATTCACCGTCGATTTGCGGACGATATAGTCGTTATATCAGAATCGCTGGGGGACCTAAGCACTATGTTCAATGATCTCAATAGTGCTAAGAAAGGTCCTCAATAGCGTCTCCCAACGGATGGGTCTTAAGATGAGCATGGACAAAACAAAAGTCATGTGTAACGTTGTACCTATGCCGGTAGTTGTTCGGAGCACTAAGCTCGAAATTGTTGACGAGTTTACCTGGGATAAATACTCGTAGTCCGACTAGGTAAGTCAACTTCGACCGAGAGATCAATCGACGGATTCAACTCGGCTGGGCAGCGTTCGAGAGATTACGACACATCTTCTCGTCAGGCATACCTAAAAACCTCAAAACTAGATTGCAACTAGTGTGTGCTGCCATTGATTATCGACGAGACGTGGTCCTTCACTGCTGGCCGTATGAAGAAGCTCAAAGTCGCTTAGCGAGCTATGGAAAGGGTTATGCTCGGGGTTTCTCTGCGTGATAGACTTAAAAACGAGGATATTCGCAGTAGAACCTGAGTAATCGCCCGAACCGGTAGTAACAGAGACCGACCATATAGCTCGAAGAACCGACAACCGATGGGGACGAAAGGTCTCGAGCAGCAGCCTCGTACCGGCACGCGAAGTGTAGGGCGTCTCTACACTACATGGAGTGACGACCTGGTAAGACATGCAGGAAGTCAATGGACGCAGGTGGCTCGGGACCGTGCTTTGTGGCGTTCCTTGGGGTGGACCTATGTTCAGCAGTGGACTTATGAAGAGCTGTATTGAATGATGATGATAAACAATTTTTAGTGAATTTTATTTTTATCGTTATTAATTCAAAACGCATTTCCGACATGTAAAAACAGTTTAATAGGTTCAAGCTTAATTCTAACAAACCTCCTAAACTAAAACATTAGTAAAACCAAGTGCCGGACGTCAATAGACAACCCGCGGAGTTTCATGCCCCCGTGTTCTATTGGCGCTTAAAATTTTGGCTTCAAGGTAATCATACGTAACCCATAAAGTTGGAATTGCAGAGGTTTCAGGCTCGGTATTTGATGTTAGAAAGGTGGAAAAAGCAACTGACCTACCTGAGGGCAGGATGCAGGACTGTTTAGGCTGTTCGCCCGGTCTTGTCAGACTAGGTGAGCAGACGGCACGGGTCATTGACTTTCCGGTTAGTGTAGGTGCTTTCTGGGCATGGGTCCTTTGGTAAGTACCTGTGCCGTATTGCCGAAAGGGAGCCGACAACTGAGTCCCACTGTAGCAATGAGGACACGGCGCAGGATACACTGCGTCGTGACCTCGTAGTTGTAAGAGGGAACGATCTCTCGCTCCCAGCCCTAATTAAGACTAGTGGATGTGAGAGGGCGTAGTGCGCTGGTGTTATCATCTGTGAGCAGGTGATGTCGCAGAAGGAGACTGCGGAGAGGGAGTAAAAAAGAACGGCAAATATTCCAATCCGCAGACGGATATCCTGGCACTTTCAGAGAGCATATCAAGCCCTCCTTCACCTCTTCGCAGTTAAGAGTTAGGCGGCGGACAAGGGAATTGACCGTCCTCTTATAGCAAAGCCTCGAAGTGGTGCATATAGCGTGATTTTTGTGCGCTCCCATATGAAGTTGAGGTGGAGAACTCCAGCTCCACTCAAGTAGCCCTTGTGATAAAGGACTGCAGTGGTGTGCGAAAGCGTTCCCATAGCCCTGGTAAAAAACGAAGTAACGAACACTCTGGGGTTTTAGCTGGTAGAAGTCTGGCAAAACCTAAAAAAAGTTCTTCGGATGACCTGTCTATTGCGGGGGCGATAGAAAGGTCATCCGAAAAACTTATAAGCTTTTTAAACAAAAAAATAACGTAATGAAATAAATTGCCTTTGATTATCTCAATAAGTCTTAACCAGGCGTAGCCGTAATGGGTCTGTAGAAAAATAAAATCATTTTCTGTGTTATTTAAACCTGTTAACTGACATGTTAGTAATTGAGTTATCGTACACAATATATGCCCCCTGTTGTTTCTTAAGTGCTTCAGTTATGTATACTTGCATGTTAGAAATTATACTAGCTATTATGTTTTACTATTAAATTAGATTATTTACAATAGCGACAGCTAAGTTTATTTAAACCTTTTTATTTTTAACTTAGTACTCAACTTTAACATAGTTGTGCTATAATTGGTTTATTCCACTTTTTCCAATCAAATGTCGCCCTGGTGGGACAGATTCTTGGATTCTTTAAAATGTGTTTGTCTACTTTTTCCCACTAATCGTTTTTTGGTCGGACAAATAACACTGTTATGATAAACCTCGTCAACTTTTTCCCACTAGGGCTGACATAAGCAAATATTAAACAGCTTTGAGTGTTTATAACCAAAAAAATTGGTTGACCCTGCAGGCCATCCCTGGAACCTCCCGCTAATTTCAAATGCAAAGTGCTTCAAATTTCACCAAATTATTACGTTTTACAAACAATGTAAGAAGCACAAACTTGCTCGGTTGCGAAATCTCGAATTTATGTTAAAAAAAAGTTTTTTTCAAATTCTTTCTCCTTCGATATCTCACGAACGATGAACCGATTTTTATTTATTATTAGTTTTTGAAATCGATCGGTAAAACCGTTTAAAGGTTATTCCAAAAATAGTTTTGCAAAATTTTTATTTTTGAGATTTCTCAAAATCCTACTTGTCCGAATCATATTATCATCAAATCCACATTGAGATCTTTAGAACGCCGCAAACCGCATCTCAATCGATCAAGACGTTCAAAAGCTATGGAAGATTTACATACTTACACACACACACACACACACACACGCACGCACGCACGCACGCACGCACGCACGCACGCACCCACGCACCCACGCGCACACACATACACATACACATACATAGTACATACATACATCCTTACAGACGTTCACGTGAAATTAGCCTTTAGCTTCCTCAGCTCCTTTTCCTCCTAGCTCAAAACGTCGAGATCTGATGAAAACTCGATTTACGAAAATCAGGTGAATCCAATAATTTTCCTATTTTTGAAAATTTTCAATTTTCTTAGCGGGAAGTTAAAAAGATCTTCAAAATTAAACAATCGTAATCAATATAAGTCCGGAATGGGATCCCAGTAGATTTAGAACACATTTTGAGATGGCTGCTATGACCACTTTTAAAGAAATATTTAAATCGGCGTCTACAAAATGTCATTTTACCAAAGCCATACGGCAAAAGGGCACTGCTTTTAAGCTGCAAAGTATTTGAAATGCGCGTAAATAAAAAAAAAACTAGTTTCAATTAAATACGCTCGCGTAAATATATATATAAAAAATATGTTTTTTTACGTTGTTTGTTACGGTTTATGATAACATTAGCTGTGATAAGATGAATAAATCAAATTTTTTATCTCTACTGACTCCTGTCGTTATCACAAACGGTAATGATTTGTTTGCAACTGAAAATGGAAATAACAATAATATTAAAGCTTAATCACTACATAGAGTTTAAATTCTGTTTTTAGGTGTTAATTTAATATCAAAATGTGTCAACTTTACACATTAGTAATTAGTATACGTGGTAGAGACATGTTGCAGCTATTTATAGTTGTAGCACCAATCGGTAGGCTCGGCTAAGTAAGAACCACACTCAGAGTACCAGGGTAAAATAGCAGCTTAATGCTGCTGTTTCGTATGGTGAGCGTAGAGATACGAGGAATTCCATCTTAAACCATTTAATCTTTAGGAAGTGACAACGCAATTTCATTATGATTTTAATTGAGAATAGATGTAGATGTTTATGGACCACAGCATCAGTGTAAGCATAGTGCATAAGAATATTGATGTTTAAGGCTATTTGTGTAGTGTATATAATATGTTTGTCATTGGAGTGACATTGTTCCAAGGCATGCAGAAAGTTGATGGCTGCAGGCGACTCATGACCATGTTCTGTGGTGTTCCTTGGGATGGCTGCAGGTGATCCATGACCATGTTCTGTGGTGTTCCTTGGGATGGCTGCTGGTGACTCATGACCATGTTCTGTGGTGTTCCTTGGGGAAGACCTTTCTTCAGTAGTCAGCTTTTAAGGAGCTGTTAAAATAATGATGGTAGTAGTTACGCAAAAAGGTTACGTGGACAAGAAACAAATAGTACCAAAGTAATCTCTAAATTGGAGATGAAATGGCGACGTAAACAATTAATACAGTTATGAATGATATAAAAATGAAACTTATTGGGGAACTTTTCCAATTTACGTAAATCGTGAAACAACAAAAACAAACGTTATTGTTAAAGTACTATTTTACGTATCCTCTGATATTCCTCTA
Organism: Parnassius apollo; assembly: GCA_907164705.1. Classification (NCBI taxonomy): domain Eukaryota; kingdom Metazoa; phylum Arthropoda; class Insecta; order Lepidoptera; family Papilionidae; genus Parnassius; species Parnassius apollo. The sequence continues at coordinate 1,687,609 of CAJQZP010001183.1, read as the reverse complement.
ACAGATTTTGACTACGACTACATCATGTTGGCGGTAACGCCTTCTAACTACCTATATCCGGTTAATAATAAGATTTGAAGTGGGCTCGAATGACTCAGACCTAAAATGCAACAATGTTAGCTCACAAATGTGGGCCCCGGCCGGGACATCCGCGTTCGAGACCCAGCAAGTCAGGCACTCTCGATACAATGCCAGTGTAGTACGAGGTGCACCCTGAAATGATCGGGAATAAGAAAAACCACATGCACGGTATAGCTAAATTGTATTTTATTGTTTTTCGAAGTATTTTCCGTTCAACTTAAGGCACTCTTATACTGACACTTTAGGTATTTAGCGCATCTCCAGCGCGCGCGTAATAAACAACGCAAACACCCCAAAAAAATGAACTCACTTGATCCCGGCACCGCGCTACTACAGACCACAGTACAAAATAGTTCGCAGTAGGACCACTTCTTATGATTTGAACTCTTTTTAGTTTGCAGTGAGTAGTTACAAATTACGTCTTTAGTTAATGTTTTGTATGATGTATTAAATTTATACGTATTTAGTTTTTTTTACTGATTTCGATTATTTAAAAAAAAACTTTGTATAAAATATTAAATTAAATTTCTTTTTAATAATTTTATGTAAGTTTTACAAATGCGTAAGTATTCAAAGTTAAATAATTACAATAGTGATCTAAAACTACATCTTAACCAATCGATCAACTTTGACACAATTTCTAAAACTCTTCCATACTGAGTTGGTGAATTCTTTTAAAATTTTTGTCAGGTTCGTTAGACGTTCGATGGTCAGTCCTGAATAAATCAGGTCTGTTATTTTCTTTGTCTGGTACATCAATTACAGACATGGAGTCACATTCCGGTTTTAGATCTCGGATCGCCATCCCACGCGCATATCTGCTGTCTACAATTTCTGTGAGTAAGCAATTTTTATAAAAAAGTACTAACTTTGGCTCCATAGTTTTCCAAAAGTCATCATCTCTTTCAATATATTTTGTGAAAATTGTTTCATTGTCACCTGACCAAATTCCTAATAAACAAACTTTCCTACCCGTAACATGCAGCTGGCCCTGAATTTGGTAGTACCAGTTACTTTTCTTGTTTACGGTCACCGTGCCTGTTTTTTTGTTGTATTTGAGAATTTGAATTTTGTTTTCCTTAATTGAATTTTCAAGACCTTTTTTAGAAGCTGTAATGGGACACTTTATCTCGACTAACATATCATCTCCTACCAGTCCGTCCGGAGTTGCACCGATAAATGGATGAGTTTGATCGATAAATAATCCACAATGCGTAATTTTCACATTTTCTTGCTTTTCCAGTTGTTGTAGAGCTTGACTTTCATGTTCGATTCCGTGGCAAATGGAGGCAACTTTTAACAAATTCTTTGGATATAATATATTTTTAACAAGTGAAGCAGTGCCAAAATTAGCCTTTCTTTTACATATTGGGCCGAAATTTGAAGCTGTAACAAGATTTTTTCTTAACTCAAGCCATTCACTGCTGTCCCTTTGCAACACGGTAGCCCTTTCAATAGCATTCCTATCACATGTAACATCCTTCAAATTTTTCATAAATTCTTCTTTAGCTTTTTCTAACTGTTGAGGAGACATATCAGGTGCTGCACTTGCTGGACCATAATCATGTTGCTTTTTGTTAATTTCCCTTAATATTCTTCTTTTCTTTTTTGGATGTTCAAAGTTTATCTTCCGTTTTTGAGACCTTTTTCTTTCTACAATCACAACATTTCCTCCGGTACATTTGCCAGTAAAAGCCGATTGAACTGTAGATATTGCCGATTTGGTGTTGAATGACACTACTGCCGCTGAACACCTACCTTGATAACCTCCTTTCAAAGCAAAATTGATTCGTTTTCCTCCAATAAATTTTGCAATTACACTATTAAAGCATTCGACATTGTTGGTATCCACGTCTTCAATTAAACTTCGTGATTTTGCTGCAATACTGGAAACAATGGCATTTATCCTAAAAATAAAGGTTGAATTTTGAATTTTTTTAAGTTCTTCATTATCATTTTTTTCTTTTGTACAGTAATAATCCTGGCAAAATCTATGGTCACCATACGCATGTGACACAGAGTTGATGATATCGTTGTGTAACATCGATATTACATCTCGAGGACTCTGCGATACTTTGTGATGTTTTATGGCTTTCACAATTGCTTTCCGCATTGCTAAAATTTTTACATTAGTCAATGTTTTTCGTTGAGCCAAAGCGTATTTTGTTTCTGTTATTAAATTACGCATTCTTTTACAAAAGTTTCGCAAGATATGGTTACGGCACTCAATTTTTTCGACAGTGACATTTTGTTCTGCATATGGTCTGGCCTGTAGGATTTTCGCGTAAGTAGAGGCGTCACCATCACCAATCATTCTACCATATATGAGGCCGTATGAAGATATAGAAGACTTAAATCCTTCGACTATAATCTCATTTTCCATAGACGTTGACGATCCTTCGTAATTTTTGAAGCATTTATGCTCCTTAGGTGAAATATTGTTATTTTCAGCTCGGGCACACACAAGACAGTATTTATTTTTCACCCCAATGTAAAGAATTTGACCAGTTTTTCTGCCGATAATAGCTGCAGTACCAGATAATGCTTTATAATTAGAACCATAGGATCGAGCGCACCAGGAGCCATCAACGAGAACATCAATTACGGGAAAACCACCCTTGGTTTGGCCTTCTTCGATAGCTATTTCTTTTTCTTTTTCTGCAGCTGCTGCCATAGAAGAACTCGCAGTTTGTTCCCATTTTTTAAGAACCTGATCTTGATATTTGGTGTAAGTATTCGGAGTAAATACTGGAACGTCTATTGCTGAACATAGCTCTTCAAATTGAGAATAACCAATACCAGAAGCAACGATGCCAGTGGTCGCGGCAATGTTTAAATTAATTTTTTCAGTATCATGTGTGTTTTCAGATTTAATTGTACAGATATTTTTGCACATATTGCATTCAAATTTGAAAAAGGATATAAGTCCTTCTCTTTTTTCACCCATTAGACGAAAATTACTCATGTTACAGTTGAACAAATCATTATGACAAGCTTTTTTTTGTAACTCTTCCAAGAGGTAATTAATATCAATGATCCGCCGTCCTAGAACATGCTGAAATTCTTCATTGCTTTTTTCAGGCTCAATTACGTATGAATCGTCATTGTCATCAGTTGGTCTGAAAAATAAATTCAGGGAAAAATAAATAAATTCAAATTGTAGATGAACCCCCCTTGGGTTCATCTACCCGTGAAACTGAACAACTTTCCTAAAGAAACCCATATCGAAATCTGAAAAAAAATCGATCTCCCAAACAAAATATGTTACTTGACTGGACAATTTGTATGGCAGAACGATTTTTTTTAAATTCGATATGGGCTTCTTTATTTTTAAATAGCTACTTACACATAATTCGTTATATTCTGTACATTAGAATTCAGTGTAGTTGTGCTACTGCTGGGCAAATTACTCTGTTGTCTGAAAAATACATTGTCCAATTATTAAAACAGCACGTGTCAGTAAGTAATATCAGAAACTATAAGGCCTATAAAGCCTATTAAACTATAAAGCGGGTTGACAGAGGTGCGAACAATGGATTTCCATTGTCCGCGCCACTGTCACTAATCACGCCAATATTATAAATCGGAAAGTTTGGTTGTTTGTTTGTTACTTAATATCCTTCAAAACCACTGCACCGAATTGGATAAAATTTAGTTCACAGATAGTATATGACCAGGATTAACTTAGGTACTTTTTACCGGTTTTTATAAAATACATGTGAAGGATGTGGCGAAGATCAATTATTTCACATACCTAATGTATAATATGTCGCTAACATACTTACTTTTCATTGAGTTTTTTCTTGTGATCTAAACATGCCCTTGGTCCGTGGTGCTTTTGCACTGAAACAAAAAAAAGGTCACAATTGCTACATTCAGTGGTCTTACTGTTGTATACTTATACTGTGACATATAAAGTAAAAATAAAACAATTGTTTTTATTGTTTTTACGTGAAGTTGCATTTATCAATTTATTTGTTTTTATTAAAAAGTGAAAATAAATATATTTTATAGTATTCATTCATACTCACATTATTGTTTTTTTCAATCTTCGTATTTTTAATTTTGATAATTTTTTATATGCTGTTTGATTACCCATATTTCTGCAATTCTTATATTATTTCTGCAATTCTTATATTATTTCTGCAATTCCTATATTATTTCTGCAATTATGAACTGCACTTATATGCTGAAATATAAAACTTCAATCTTAAGTTTACTCGCGAGCAATATTTTCGAGATCGGAACGGCGGTGCGCGCGAAAATTAGACACAGAACCTGCTTCGGCAAGGCCCGGCGGGCGACTAGCGTGAGCAGAGCTTGCATTCTATTATATTGTTATATATTATTTAGATTTATAAAAAGTAAATAGCAATTTCAATAAACGAACCGCAGAATTGTTTGTTAAAAACATGTTTGGATATTGTAGTTTAATTTTTTATAGTAATTTACGTGGTATTTCAGAAATGAAACGAAATAATAAAACTCAAAAGACCAAAGTTTAGATAAATTTTCTATCGTAAAAATTTAGAAATATAATGTTTTCAACCGCAGATTTGTGAACCTCATATCCTTAAATTTGTTATGTATTTTTTTTTGGGTCTTGGAAACTTTATTAGAGTCCATGAAATTGTTTTGAATATCAGTAATTTACTAATAACCGGGCCTTAATGCACTTTTCCATTTGTGCCAACCAATCATTAAAACAGTGATTCCAGTCTGAAGTTGATGTTGACAAAATGGCTGATTTGTACGCTTCCACAGCTGCTTCGGGATCTTCAAACCGTTGACCGCGTAATAAATATTTCATTCTAGGGAATGTAAACGAATCGTTTGGGCTCAGGTCAGGACTGTACGGAGGACGGCTCATCAGCTCAACGTTTTCCTGTTTCAAAAATCATTTATCTTCCGAGCCGTATGCGAGATCGCATTGTCGTGATGTAAGATGATGCGACGTTTCGAGTTATTTTTTCAGAGTTCGGCTATCATTTCTGGCAAACAAACCGTGATATACCACTCAGCGGTAACCGTTCTGCGTTCCTGTAAAGGGATTGTTGGAATTTGCCCCCTTTTCGAGACAAACGTAGCGACCATTTTCTTTGACACGCTGCGGCAGCGAATCACTTTCGTTGGTTTGACCTCGTCTTCGGAGACCCAAACTGCTGACTGATGTTTTCTTTCAGGTTTCTATGAATGAATCCATAATTCGTCACCTGAGACGATATTATAAACGGCATACCGTCGAAGCGTTGCAGAGTATTCCGGCACCAATCTACACGAGCCACCTTTTGCTCTTCGGACAAATTGTGGGGAACCCAGCGGGAAACTAGCTTTCTTACACACAGCTCATTATGTAATGTCGACTGAATTGCAGTCATTCCGATACTGATAACAGCCCAAATCTGCTCGTATGTCACATGACGGTCATCTCATGTAATAGTTCCCATGCCTGCGATATTTTCAGGCGTGACCGCTGTTCTTGGTCGACTTGCAGAAGAAACAGTGCTGACGACACAAGACCGCGTCGGAACTCATACCAGCGGTATATTGTCGTTTGACTCGGTGCTTCAACATCATAAATCGAAAGAAGTTGGCCGAGACATTTATCTTGAGATAAACCGCGACGAAAATTGTGATAAATTATGGCACGGAAATGTTCACGCGTGAGCTCCATTTCTGTTAACGACGTGTCAACTTTAAACCAAGATAGTTTTTGTTTTTAAACATTTTTTTTAAATTGTTTGAATGTCATTAAGATTCTAAGAGGCCAGTATTCAAATTCTAAAAAAGGTTTTATTATAACTCAATTTGAAATATTCTATTCCCGATCATTTCAGTGTGCCCCTCGTAATTTGATTTTCCGGTTAACATCACTCACCATACAAAAGCAGTACTAAGCAGTATTAAGTTACTGCTTCAAGCTGATAATCTGTAAGACCTTGGTCACATCCTCGTCTAGCTAATTTATATGGCATTATCAAGTTACAGCGTGGTATAAGCACACCGTATTAATAAACTCATTCATTACAGATTGCCTCATCGGGAATTTAGCCATCTTTGCCACGCTTGAGGTTGGCAACCAAAATTATTTATTATTCATAGTTTTTATCAGGATGATGAGATGCTGCTGCCCTTTCCTATTTCAGTTTTCCTATGTCGGTTATAACGATACCTTTAGTGGAAGATTCACTACCTCATATCATTCCGTGGTTAAAATCCACACGTATTCGTTTTATCTTTCACACTCGGTGTGCCAGCAAATTTCGGTAAAGAAACGGATGACGTACCGACAGTGTGTAACACGAACCATTTCGAGCTACTTTGGACCGTCCCTAAACGCATTTAACGACCGCTCTTGAATACCTACGTTTCACGTGGTAGAGCCAGGACACAGCTTTATTATGATTTATGACTACACCACGAGTGGGTCGGTTAGATCGGAGAACGATCATGCTCTCACAAGAATACCCGCGTAAAATAGAGGTGAATGCTGTACTCGTATTGTTTCTTATGGTGAGTGTAGGGAACCGGAGACCTTTTTTTTTACTGATAAAGATGCCTACTCTCCTCAGTGATGGCAGCTCATCTACACCTTGATTTTTTTTAAATGATGTCTATGAGTCTTAAAAGTCTTCTACTGAAGGCATATATCTTCCCTATGGAGCCACCACAAATCTTCTCTCTTTTTTAATGTCGCTTCAGTAATATGATGCAGGCTTTCACACGCACCCCACGCTGTGCGTGCACTTAGTTCGTGAGGTACCCATTTGTCAAGCTTCTTTATTTAACTAATGTGCCTACATCAAAGACGACGGTAGCTCGGGCGTAGTCTGAAACGATTCCGCATCCACTATCGCCTTTAGTTTGTGACTATCAACCTTCTTTTTCAGGCGACTACGAAGTTCCTTTTTGAGTTAATTTTTTTGAATTTCCCGAACCAAATCGACTGAGCCAACAACACACAGTTCTTTCGTTAGTATTGCTAGTTCTGTAAACATAATTGATATTACGTGTCGTTTCAAACGTAATCTTCCCACCACGTGGAGACTCCTTGGTTCTGGACGAGAGAGAGTCCCTCTTTGTTAATATAACCATATTACAGAGAAACGAAACCTAAAGAAATTAATGAATAACTGATTTTGAAAAAGGAATAACATGCCATTTGTATTGGGAATCTAAAGTCAAACCATAGCTAGTACAGTTCGAAGTGGCCAGATCAACAAAACAGCAATTTCATATATAATTAGACCTAATATTTCACAAAAATTAATTATGTAGTATAATTACATATTATATCAATAACGAAAACTAAATGGGTAAACTAATTTGCATGCAAATCCCTCAGGGTTACTTAATAAAGATAAGTGCGTGTTTAATTAAGGTCTCTCGAACACAAGGCGACAAAATTACGTACTTTTTAGTTGCAAAGTATTATTTATTTTTAGTGACGTTTACAATTTGACTGTTTGTTTTGTGTGTTACTCGTTATCTTTATTCTTATTCGTCAATTGTAAACCGATTTTGATGATTCCTTTTATTAAATAGGTTAGGCTGCAGAGGTGGCCCCATGTATTATAATTTGGAAAAAATAACTCCTCCCTTAAGAGTGAATAGTAGTGGATGAAGTTTTTAATATAACTCTTCAGATTATATTCTATTGTAATATTTTAGTCAAATCCACAGGGTAAAAACATTTACGTTGTAGAGCTATGCTACAGCTATATTATGGTTGTAGCATGAATGGGTCAGCTCGACCGGGGAAGGACCACGCTCTTACAGAAAATCAGCGTGAAATAGCAGCTTAATGCTGCTATGTTTCGTATGGTGAGTGTAGAGAACCGGAGACCCGTTTACTGGGATCGAGGCGTTTCATTTTAGTCCTCGAGGATGACAACACATCTGCATTTTGATTCTTAATCGAATGTAGACGTCTATGGGCCACAGCATCCACTTACCATAACTTGGACTGTGTGCTTGTTTGTCGCCCTTATTCTATAAAAGAACTATGGATAATGTGGCACTGCAAAAACATCTAAACTTATTTAAAACCTGGTGACCTGGTAGGTTGTTCATGTTTCATGTAGTTTGTAAAACCTTTTCGGTTTCGTTAGTGGAGAAAAGATATCGAATATATCGTCGATAGTAAGGATTATAATCTTTATTTAGCATCAGACCTTATGTAGTTAGAATTGCTGCAATCGACACCACGAGTCGCGCATCTTGATGCCTGCCTTGACGCTTCTGCCTACTGGCAAAATATTATCGTATAAGAGTCGACTATAGGAAGTGCCATGAATATGCTATGGCGGTATAACCATTTCGCATTATCTATTACGTTCTATAAAAATCCATTGCTTAACATAGCCCTCTCGTATCGATACCAGATATAAAATATTTTTCTGCGATAATACTTTAAAATACCTTTGCAATAATCACTTGAAATATGTAATGATGCTAAAATTGTTTCTCAGTCTGTGAGGCGACTATTGTTTTCCTATATTACATGGTCCGATACCAGACGACTAATTGAATTTCGTTTTGACGGTGGGAATATGTGGTTCTATGGAACGCCTTTCTGTAACGTTGCTCTAAGTGAATAATTTGTGAGTTAAAAATAAAATGGAGTGAGGTTTTACACACTAGCTTAAACTTGTGATCGTTAATCAAATAAAGATGAATCAACCTTGTTTCAGTGTAAGACTGCCAAGGTCGCGCTCACGTTTCTTTTTCCGTTAATGCAGTCTGTTTCTGTGAGTTGAACACTGACCATGCTAGCTAGATCATTTATCGAAGTGCTGCGTTACGTTGTTTATGATGCTGGCGTGCGGAGAGTGTTCAGAATGCACGCGAGACATGAACGCAAAGTACGACCGTATGAACAACCTTTTTTTATCTGTGTGTACAATGATGTCATTGACTTAGTGATTTAAAAAGAAAACGAGGATGTTTTAAGCGTTTGTGAATATGCTATTTATAAGAATTTTTGTGTTGAATAAGTTCGGCAAGAGTTTGACATTTTCTCTTCCTGTTTGGATCAGACGGAGAGGGAGACGGAGGAGAAGATGGCTGACATGCACGCCATGTCCGTCCTGAGTACTTACCAAGACAATCTCTCCCAGGATTTGAACACCGACCGGTGAGTTATGAAGTTAGTTAATTAATGTGTTTTCCTTTGTTTAACAATTTGTGTGTTTATTTTTTGTCACTATGGCATTATTAGTTATGCTAATCTGCACACACTAACGGGCTATTGATAAAAACGCGTTAACAACACTGATGTTCAGTACTTATCAAGTGTTTTTGGTTAATACTTGGCCGTGAGTGTTAATATTTTTTATTTTTTTATTGAAGTAACCATAAGTTACAATTATTAGAAACGTTATTTATTTTTTTAAAAGCTTATTATATCATACTTAAGATGCTGTAAAGTCATTATTTTGATTATCTCTTTTCTACTATACATATATTTCAAAGCATGTGTTTGTGCTAATGTGATAAGTGAATGTGTCATTTACCAGCATCATTGTGCCATTGAACTCTGTGTGGGATTTTGGAGTGGAGTTTTAGGTTTATTTCTACTTTGTAAAACAAAGCGAAATTGCAGAAGTTTATTTTACATGTTACTTATCACATTTGATATCGTTGAAGGAATAATATCTAATAAAATATAGATACGTTAGTGTCACGAATTATATAATATATCGTCTTCAAAATGTTGATGTGTTAAAGAGTGAGAGTGCGCATAAATCCTAAGATGATACTATTATATTTTATTAATACATGTTGGCAACTTATTTTATAAACATTTTAAATTTTGAATTTGGAATATGTATATAGAATTGAAAATTGCGCCATTCTCTAGGTGTTAGGGCTCCTGTTGTGCCAAGTACTACGTAGATGATAGAGGTAGATAGAATCTTCTTAATTATTTTTGCTGCCATACAGCATTGATTGCATTGTTGTATTCTGGTCTGAAGAATAAAGAGAGCCTGTATTATTTCAGGCTGGGAGGCATCCATCTTAGTCCTCAGAGGTGCTAACGCATCTGTAGTATTGTTTAAAGCTGCTTGCAGGTGTCCCTGGGCTGCAGAAGCCTCTTATCATCACTGGAAATAAGGTTTTCGTTTCGTTTGTCACTTCAAAAAAAACCCAGGAAGTATTTGCAGTCTAATGATATTTCTCTACTAAAGCCGGAAAAACTATAGAGGTATTTTATGCCGTACGTAACTTAGAAGCTTGCCGGAGTTTCGTTTATTATAGAGGCCTATGTTCAGCAGTGGACTTCTGATGGGCTGTAATGATGGCGGTGATGATGATAAGATAATAATAAAAAAGTAGGTGTGTACAGAAGCCTTCTGTGGAAGCGTGTGAAATGTGGTCGCTCGTTTTTTTAAAGGGCGGTTTTTAAGATGCGTTATCAATATCGTAACTATTGCGGTGAATGTGGCTAAATCTTTGTTGAGGAATAGAAATTGGCCTTCCAGATAAAATATTGCAGGTATCAAAATAAAAATCTATAATCGCAAAATATTTGAACGAGCGCCTACGTAAACAGGAATCCCAGTAAGATTCTATTCATAGCTTCACTGTAGAAGAATTGTTTACCTATACGTGGTAGAGCCACGCTGCGGCTCGACCGGGGAAGGACCACGCTCTCGCAGAATATCAACGTAAAATAGCAGCTTAAGACGACACATCGAAAAGGCTATCACCGTACTGATCCGAGTGAATACATAATTTCTATAAAAATTTGTGAAAAAATGCCGTCATAAGGTCTAATATTGCGTAGCGCCCGCGACTATTAAAACGCTTAGAACTTCTCCGAATCTTAAAATATTTTTTTTAAATTATTGATTTAAGTAATCAAAATAATGAACAAGTAAGTTATGAATATTGATGTTATGAATATATTTGAGTGATTCCCAAGTATATAGATTAAGTAATTTCATTGTAATTTCAACTATAGTGATTTTTTAGAGTCAAAATTATACAATCGTGTTTTTGAACAATCAAATTCAAGATATAGACATGAATTTGCCTATATCAAAATTCTACTTTCGTTAGTGGTGTCATAGTCCTATACTATTCGATGAAAGGAGGTGCATTTTTTCACGGTGTCGCCTTAACGCTGCTGTGTTTCGTATGGTGAGTATAGAGAACCGGAGACCCTTTTTACTAGAAACGAGGCATTCCATCTTAGTCCTCGCGGGTGACAACGGATCTGCATTTTGATGCATAAACGAGGATAGATGTAAATGTCTATGGGCCCCAGTAATCACTTACCATCAGGTGGGCTGTGTGCTCGTTTGTCACCCTATCCTAAAACCTAACCGCTAGAACGATAAAGTCCCAAAAGTAATCTTTAAGCATTTGAGGCTTTAAAATTTATTCCATTTTCCTTATTCGTTTTCGCAAAAGGCGAAAAATATTTCAAATTTTGAACGTCCAACGTTCAACGCATTCATCATCCCACAAATAACACGGATTGGCGAAGTATATTGTATACAGGTGTCACTCTGCTTCAATAATTTGCTCCTTAGGCGTAAAGGTTAACTACTGGAATGTCTCATTCTATCTTAGTCGTCTGGTGTGACAACACATCTGCGTTTTGATTCTTAATCGAGGATAGATATAGATGTCTATGGGCCACAGCATCCAATTACCATCAGGTGGGCTATGTGCCCGTTTGTCACTCTTATTCTATAATATATATATATATATATATATATTTGTTATTGTTTCTATTCGCGTTCTCGCAAACGACTCTAATGATTCATACGGTGTTGTCTAAAAGATGTCCTGAGTGACTCACGCATTTCTGTCAACGCACAGTCCAAACCGATAGACATACAGCTCTGATATTAGGGCAGTAGCTGCCATTTGTGACTTAGGCATCCATTATGAAAGGATTTTGGAAAATTCAAACACTAGAAGTGTGAAATAGGGTTGTTACTGTTTGAATGAAACTTTTTAGTGAAAAATAGTTACTGAAAGCATTCAGTAAATAAAATAGTGAATACGTATTTTGCCGTTTTTCAAAACAACCCCTTACGAGGGCGCCAGAGGGTGTTCGAATTTGTATGGAGACACGTGTGTTAGTATTTTTGACAATTTTACCCTTACGAGGGTTAAATTAAGGACGAAAGTTTGTTTCTAAATTTTCCATAATAAGCATTTGATTAGTAACTACGTAATGTGTTTAAGGATTTTTTAATACTACAGTTAAGTGGAAAAACAGATAAAATTATTTTTATGTGTCTTTCAATCAATCAATCCAATAATATATTATAGAATGTGCTGTAGGCGTTAGTCTGCATTGTTCTAGAAAACTATTACGCAAAGAATTGTTCACAACAAATTGCTAGGGGGGAAATGTATACATAAATTATACGTGTAAGTTAAAAGCATAAAATAAAAATAAAAACGCATGATGATTACAGTCGAGGAAAGTAGGATAAATACTAGAAAGGACGGGAAGTATGATCGGAATAATTGGAGTTTGGAGTAATAAGCTTTAGTAAAAATTTTAAAGTAAAAAAAGGATAGAGTACGGCGAATATGTAAAGGCAAGCGTACAGCTTAAGCTGCGAGTTCAACAAGCGTACAGCTGTAACAGAAAATGGTTTATTGAACAACGAGGATGAATGTACTGGAGTCAAAGAAAAAGAATGTTAGAGTGCTTTTCACTATTCGAAAGGTTTTATTTTTACTTAAAATTTGCGATCGTTATTAGTTTAAAATATAGGAAAGTTTCCATGTGATAACTTGAGCTATACCTATACTTATCATGCAATCTCATAATGAGCGTGGTAAAACGTAACACGGTTTCCGATATAACTCGTTTTCTTCGTGGTTTCAAGTATAAATCAACAAACTTGATTTGAAAATTGCGATGATATACAACTAAACCTATTTAATATGTGTTAGAGACACGCTGTAGTTATGTTATGGTTATGGCATGAAAGGGTCGGCTCGTCCAGGGAAGGACCACGCTCTCACAGAATACCAGCGTAAACGGAGACCTTGAGACCCTTTTTTACTGGAAACGAGGCATTCTACCTTAGTCCTCAGGGGTAAAACGCATCTTCATTTTGATTCTTAAGGCCCCAGTCTTGTAAAAATTAGTGTTCTCGCAAAATTTACAGCAAAACAAATATTTTTATAGTATTTAAAAAAGAAAAAGTGAAACATATTTTACATTTATTTAAAGTGTAGGATTTGAAATTTTCGAAACTGTTTTTAAATTTTATTTTGGTGTTTAAATTAATAGCTCTATTAGGCGTTAAACATGCCTATGTTTAGGTTACATGCGTAAAAGGTCTTATTAAAGCCTCTGCTATGTACACACTATAACAATATCAAGAAAAGTATTCGGATCACATTTATTTACATATTGTCTACAATAATCTGATCTGGTCACTTTTTTATAAATGCTTTAATTTTCTTATTTGAAGGGCTTAAAAAGTTGTAATTCCATGTTTTTTTTTACTGCAAATATCTATTTTTTTCCATTAGAAGTATTAATGTAGCAAAGTCGTACTTAAAACCACATAAAATAGAACTATTTTCAAGTTAATTAGAAATAAATAAAATTAAAAAAAATATATATTTTCGTACTTTTTACCTATATTCCATTTATAAACCAGAAACGCCTCAAAATTCTCTCAGTTCCGCTGGGATTTCTCGGCGTTCAGACGTGTGCAGTGTTGCTCATCGTTACTTTACCTCTCGCTCGTACGGTTGATCTCTTTCCCTCGCGCAGCTCTTATAGGCTGAACGGAGCATATCTTGAAAGTTGCTCTACTTAAATATACATTATTTTTATTTAATTGTCATATTAATTCTAGTTTTTAGTGTATTAGTGTTTATATTAGTATTATATTGACTTGGACTTTTATATTTGGAGAAATAAAACTTTATTAAAAATAAAAAAAAAAAAAACGGAAAAAGATGGATAGAAAAAAGAAGAAATATCCTTGTGTCAGTAAAAATAGTAGAAAAGTACAAAATGTACCAGGTAGAAGCGAAATTTGTATGAAGAGGCAGTTTTTATTTTCATTCGGTTTTATATACCCTTTTTAAACCTACACCTCGTATAAAAATTAAAAAACGACATTCATGAAATATAAAAGGGTAAAAAATTATACTCCCACGACAAAAGTAAAAGGAATATTTTTGGAAAAAAATTAATAAGTTATATATTTAATGAAGTAGAGCAACCTTCACCTGTGATCTCGAACGTATTTATGCACGGGGGAGAGCGCCCCCTCTAATGACTGGGAATGTAAAACAGCAAAGCTAGACGGAGGCCTTAATCGAGTATACCTAAATGTAGATGACTATAGGCGACAGCATCCAGCATCCAGCTTTTTATGAAGATTGCTTTTGTTGTGTTAATATTATATTATTTTTATTATTATATTAATTTTTCGTAAATTTACTGAGAGGTCGAAGTTAATATATTTATTTCTAGAAATTTTCCTCTGAGAGACTTTCTGTTTTATGTTACAAATAGCTCTTACGGCCCTCTTCTAAAAAACAGAAATGGTTTCTAAATTTGCAGCATTTCCCCATAGCAAAATCCCATAAAATCATATAGGTAATCTTATATTTCACAGTGTTGTTATCATACATATTCTAAATTAGGTAAATACGGGAACGATGCTTTGGTATCAGCAAAAGACAAATTTTGCAAATAGCTTTTAGGTCTTTGTAAACACGTAAAGAAAAAAGCTGACTAGTGGCGATCATTCTGGTTAAACTGCTTATTAATGAGACTATTCGAATGGAAATTTCATCGTCAAACAGTATTTCACCGACAAAATTTCTGCAAAATTTGTAAGTTTGTTTTTAAACAACTGCAGCAAAGAAAAGTTTAATCCTTGAACTCGTTTGCGAAATAATAGTCATAATTTTTAATTTTAATATTGAGATTAATAATGATCATTGTGTGTTCAAAGATAACGATAAATATTGTTTTTCGATCTTATTTAATTTCTAATAATACAGAAGGCTTTTGTTTTTATATATCACGGAAAATTTGGTAAGAAACTAGTTCTAAAATACGGGAAACGGTATTGGCGAGTTAGTGTATTTTAAAAGTCTAATAAGACTCAATTGTATTAACAAAAATCCTACCTTCTGTACTTTAATGTTTTTGCTTTCAATAAATCAATTATTAGCAAAAAAATCTACCTTATTTGACAACTGAATATGCGGGTGTGAAACTTCTATTACTCTGTGAGGGTGTTATTACAGACTATTCGTTGTGTATTATAATAATTTTGATGTTTAATTATCGATTTCGTAGGCAGTCTCTAATTAAAATATTTTGTCCCTGGAACCATTGGATATAATATAGCAATTAGTAGATTACATAGTCGTATAACCTCGCCTACAAAATAAACCCTTGCTAACATTATTGTTATAATTGACATGCGTGTTATTAAAGTGACGGTTAACTCATTATGAACAAAACGCAGCATTAGACATTGGAAAATAATTACAAAAAACTTGTACATTTTAGTAAACGCAAATAATTAAAAAAAAAGCGTGTGACAAAAATATCGTTACCCCATAATGAAGGAAGGACTTATCCGTTTGTGACCACAGAGTAAAAACAAAAACAGTGTTTCTTCTCTAGAATCTACTCTGTTACTAGCTCTTGTAGTAAAGTAAGCACCGACTTCTGATGCGGGATATCGACGCTGGCGTATCGACTGTAATCGCTGACATGTCCACGACAACTGTCGACAAGCAGCTGTTACCCCTGTTATTATCTCGTTCGTAAAATGCTGCCCACATGTAAAAGCTTATGGAACATAACACATAAACACTCGCGCCTGTCACCCAGAGGGGTAGGCAGAGACTACAGACTTCCATTTGGCACGATTCTGACACACCTCTCTCGCCTCCTCCACATCATTCAATACCTTCGCATACATGCTCGTCGGTTAAGGGTACTCTTAATTTGGCCCATTTTCCTTATATCGCTAATTTGGTCGAAAAATTTTTGCCATACGTTAAAGTAGGGACTAACATAGCGTTGTGAATTGCCATACGTGCCTTTTTGGACACTTTCTTACTTTCCACAATAGGGTGTAAGGCTCCATTTACTTTATTTCCTGCGTTCACTCGTCGTTCTATACCCTTGTCATATCTCCCATCCCCGCTGAAACGTGCTTATATGGATGCGTTTTATAATCCAGTGTATTCCAAAAAAAAACTGCTCAGTTTTAACAATTTCTAACCAAGCGGCAATTGTTACGAATCAAACCTTATTGGGCAAGTATAATGACTTCAAATTCACGTAGTTGCCTATTTTCTTGTACGGAATTCAAACGGTGTACGTAGTGTTCTCTTTACCCGACTGCCTCAATGTTTTTCGAATCTATGTATGTACATATGTCTATTTCGTTGCCACGCTCTGAAGTTAGGAATGTCGGATCGGAAGACCAAAATATCTGAACAAAATTTGAAAAGGAACATGACTGCAACATGAACAAGACTGAACATGTTGACATATAAATACTAATTTAATTAATTTAATTTTTAGTTTTCAATAGATTTAAAATTCAAACAATTTACTTCAAAGTTCAGTCTAATTACTAACTCAACTTTTATTAAATCAAAGGCAGCTTTAATGTGAAGAGAAGCTGTTTCTCTGGAGATTTTGAGTTTTGTCGGAAGTCTGGAGATCATTTAAAATGTCGGGAGAATCCAGACGAATCCCGACCATCTGGCAACCCTATCTGTAGTCTAAACGGCTTGATGGTTTTTAACTTATTGTGGGTTTTCGTTAGATCCGTTTTAGTTGTGAAAGTAACATAGGGTATGATGATTGTATTGTTTTCTTTTCAGTTGTCTTTTTTATTTTTACGCAGTAGAGTTTTTTAAATTATAATGTTTTCACTATTATAACTATATTAATTACCGTGGCTAACAGGTACTAGACATCTCTAGATGTGTTGCAAACCTTGAGGACTAAGATGAAATGCTTCGTTATTAATCGGAACCCTCGTTATGTTTCCGGTTCTCTGCACTCGCTAAATAACAATATATTGTTCATCATCATCATTACAGCCCTTCACAAGTCCATTGCTGAACATAGGCCTCCCCCAAGGTATGCCATAAAGCACGGTCCTGAGCCACCTGCATCTATCGACTTCCTGCATGTCTTACCAGGTCGTCACTCCATCTAGTAGGGGGTCGCCCTACACTTCGTCTACCGATACGAGGCTGCCACTCGAGAACCTTTTTTCCCCAACAGTTGTCGGTTCCTCGAGCTATATGGCCGGCCTATTGCCACTTCAGCTTACTAATCCGTTGGGCTATGTCGGTTACTCTGGTTCTACTGTGGATATCCTCATTTCTAAGTTTATCACGCAGAGAAACTCCGAGCATAGCCCTCTCTATATCTCGCTGAGCGACTTTGAGCGTCCTCATACGGCCAGCAGTGAAGGATCACGTCTCGGTTCCGTAGGTCATCACTGGCAACACGCACTGGTTGTACAACTTAGTTTTCAGGATTTGAGGTATACCTGACGAGAAGATGCGTCGTAATTTCCCGAACGCTGCCCAGCCGAGTTAAATCCGTCGATTGACCTCTCGGTCGAAGTTTGACTTACCTAGTCGGACTATTTGTCCCAGGTGCTACGTACTCAGTGAACTTGGTGCTTAGTGCTCCCACCAACTACCGGCGTAGGTGTGACATGGACGTTAAACATGATCTTTGTTTTGTCCATGTTCATCTTAAGACCTATCCTTTGGGAGGCACTATTGAGGTCATTGAGCATAGCGCTAATATATTGTTATTTTACGCTAATAATGTTCCATGAGATTGTGGTCTTTTTACATTTGTATTCTATCCATAACTCATCTGCAGCGCAATACAGACAGCGCCCGCACTTGTATCTTACGGGATGTTAAATTATCTATAATTTCAATTATCTATATATTATTATTTCGAGCCAGATTTAATCCACTTGTATAATAAAACAGTTACAACGTGTAATACGCTGAATTACGTAACGAGACTGCTGTCGAAACAATATTGCCAACAATGTTCTACCATTAACAAGGTGTTACGCTAAACAATTTTATTTGCATCCTACAGTCTAGTGTTTCTTCAACTCTACTCAACTTCTTCAACACCAATTACTCTTGCATTCATGTGTATGCATACTCTCGTTTGTGACACATGATGTCTTTTTTATTGAATAAGTGTAAGTGTTTCTGGGGATTCATTTAATCGAATTTAAACTGTATTTATAATAAAATTAAAGTTGAACATAATTAAATCAAACACGAATCTGGTTAGCTAAGTTGGTTTCAATTTTTGTACTGTCATCGGTACCTACTTAATGCGTCTGCGAAGTTTAAATTTATTTAGACGTCAGCAGGTGGATGAGGATAAATGTGGATGTCTATGACATCCACATTTATTCTCATCCTATACATATATCCTCAATTAAGAATCAAAATGCAAATGCGTTGTCACCCCTGAGGACTAAGATGGAATGCCTCGATTCCAGTAAAAAGGGTCTCCGGATCTCTACACTCACCATACGAAACACAGCAGTATTACGCTGCTATTTTACGCTGGTGTTCTGTGAGAGCGTGGTCCTGCCCCGATTGAGCCGACCCATTCATACTACACAGAAATCTAAATAATATAGATTTCTGTGATGCTACAACTATAATATAGCTGCAGCGTGGCTCTACCTTATAATTAATTTTTTACACTATGTCAGTTTGAGCGGTATTTTCATACATGTCATTATGAGTATAATCTTAATATATATAAATCACGTGTCACGTTGTTTGTCCGCGATGGACTCCTAAACTACTCAACCAATTTTAATTAAATTTTCACACCGTGTGCAGTTTGCCCCGACTTGACAGATAGGATTGTTGTTTCGCCCATGATTGAACCACAATTTTTTTTTTGCGAATTTAAGGATTTTTAATTTTTTTAATAGGACATGACAAAGGGTCGTCGAAAAGGGCAGTACAACGTCTGCCTGGCAAGCTAGTAGATATTATAGTTTTAGTTTTCATCCACTTTCAGGCGTCTAAATTATCTAGATTTTTTGCAAACGTATTAAGAACCGACGAGAATAAATTACGAGGGCGGCACTGAAAATTTCGGAAATCAAGGAAGTGACACAACATTACTATTTAAAAATGTATTTATTGCTTTTCGAAGTATTCTCCCCGAAATTTGACACATTTTTCCAATCGATGGAACCAATCATTGAAGCAACCATTCCATTCGGAAGTTGGAATCTCCAAAATGGCCGTTTTGTAGGAGTCCACAGCTTCTTCAGGTGATAAAAATGAAGAAAAAACGCAATTTGTTCTTTATTTTAGGGAAAGTATAGAAATCATTAGGGCTTAGGTCGGGGCTGTACGGCGGATGGTCTAATAATTCTGTGTTTTCTTGCTCTAAAAACTCTTTTGTTCTGTGTGCGGTGTGAGAACTCGCATTGTCGTGATGGAGGATGATGCGGCGGTTGCAGTTCTCTTTACGGAGTTCAGAAACGACCTGTGGCAAACAAATGCTAGCATAACATTCTGCATTAACCGTTCTTTTTCCCTCAAGAGGAATAGTCGTAACATGGCCGGTTTTGGAGACAAACGTGGCCACCATTTTTTTTTGCAACACTCCGTGAACGAACAATTTTTGTTGGCTTTAACTCATTTTCGAACACCCAAACTCGTGACGGTTTTTTGTTTCGTACGCGTATATCCAGGATTCGTCACCTGATACGATGTTGTATACAGCATTTGAGGATCCTACGTGGAATCTTTCGAGAGTTCTGACGCACCAAGTAACGCGAGCCGCTTTTTGCTCTTCACAGAGCGAATGCGGTATCCATCGGGAAAACAACTTTTTTTACACCTAATTGTTCATGCAAGATTATTTGTATTTGACTCATGCCAATGTCTAAAGTTGCCTGAATTTCGCGGTATGTCACATGTCGATCTCCCTCAAGCAGCTTACGCACAGCATCAACGTTTTCTTGGGTGACTGCAGTTTTTGGACGACCTTGACGGGGATCATCACTGAGCTTGACACGTCCACGTTGAAATTCAGCAAACCAGCGATAAATTGTGGTTTTGGATGGGGCTTCATCACCAAATGCAGAAATCATCCGGTCAACACACTGTTTTTGTGTTAAACCACTTCGAAAGTCATAATAAATCATCGCTCTTGAATTTTCTCGAGTCAATTCCATTTTCTCAACGACTAAACGAGTTTTGACAAAACCTTGTGACAAGACCGAGAATCTTTTTTTAAATAAATAAATGGTATTCGATTTTAAAAACCAAGGAGTTTTCAATTAAAAGGATTTTAATATGACAGGAACAGTGGAAATATTCCATTCCCGATACTTTTAGTGCAGCCTAGGTAATTTCATGACCTAGTATTCACACCACGGTCATCCCAGCCCATTATCACAGCGTGTTGTTAGGGTGTTTTATAATTCTAATATTATTACGGACGACACACACGGTCAGTTCAACTGATCATTCCAACTGATCAGTTCAAACTAAAACTGTTGATATTTTTTAAAATATCGGATTTTCGATATATCGATAAAGAAACTTATATAGAAAACTTCCCATATTGATATATTTATAATTATGGATATATAGAAAATCCAATATTTAAAAAAATATATCAACAGTTTTAGTTTGAACTGATCAGTTGAACTGACCGTGTGTGGCGACCATTACGCTTATAAGGTGAACTATGCGTGTTTTTGCCGTTGGCCGTTACTCCAATAAGATTTTTTGTTTTCATTTTACGAGTTGTGCTTGCACTTGTTAAGTAACTAACAGGGGAATTTATGTAGAATTACCTTAACTTCTATTAATAGGTGCTAAATTATCGCGTCATGCATTGCTTCATCATTGGCAAGTTATCAATTGATTTCTGTTCTTTTGTATTGTATTGCCACCAGCATGGCGATTGTGTTTTGTTTTTTTTTTACAGATTTTACAATTTTATTAATTTTAAAAATAAAGAACAGGAACTTTCTCATGATTAAGGATAAGATCTTATGAATAAGGATTAAGTGAACATCAATTTTTGGATTCTGGGTATAGCAACTGGAGCACTAGTTGGTGGTCTGGGAACTGTATCATTTTGGTGGTTCCCTTTCAAATAGAGAGAAGGCTTAGGAGACAGTGGGACCTTTGTTCCACTGTTCATTAGTTTAGTCAAACTAATGAACCGTGGAACACAGGACTGGACGCTCTTTTTAAATTTCTTATTATGCGAGCAATTATATTCCCCGACGGCGCTAGTGCAATTGTTAATAGTGATGATTGAGTTTTTTAATATAAGTATATGTACTGGAGCAATTTTACTTCATAAACTTTTTTTGTGGTATCGGCTACCGCCGGCGATTTTTATAGACCGATACGACTTAGGGACCTTCAAGAAAAGATTCTACTCTTTTTTAAAAGGCCGACCACGCACCTGCAATTTTCCTAGTGTTGCAGTTGTTCATGGGTCGCGGTAGTCACTTAGCAGGTGAGCCGTATGCTTTTGCCACCTCGTATGTAAAAAAAAAAACTTCTTAAAAATAAGAGGAAGCCTAGGATATATGAAGTTAGTTCCATCGCTAAAAGGTTAAATTTGGTTTAATTTGGTTATAGCTGAGACCTTGTAATGTTTTTTCTCATTCTATGTAATGTACAGAATACACGCAACGCACAGTATTCGATTTGATATTTGCTTTTCTCAACTTTGAAACTTAACTTTATAAGATAGAACAAAAAGTAGATAAGATAGAACAAATACTAATTATATAGGCTCAGGTTTAAAATAGTGTATACTTAGAGTTATAGAGCGCGCGTACTCGTATCGCTCATTGCCCATTATGCCAAGCGTAAGCAGATGTTCTATAAATACTGATATATAAGTTAGAGCGGTTGAATCGTAGACAGAGAAACATATAGACTAATGATTAGCGTGGCCTTGAGTGAGAAAGGACGATAACGTAGTTTTAGGTTATACAATAATCTTTTTGACTTTTAAACATGTATAGATAAAAGTTTTAATTGTTCTAAGAACTGAACTGAACAAGATTCACCAATATTAAGCTCACAAAACACTTTTCTCTCACTTAAACAACCTTATAAACTCCTTAGATCGCTACGAACTGTCAAAGTCGTTTAGCAAACTGCACTTTGCTAAACAAAAAACCGGCACGGAGAAAGAGACAAACAATCACACCGCTCTGTCTCATTTCTATGCAAGACGTATGGGTAAATCTATCTTTTTCGTGTGCGAATGCGAAAGAAGGCGTCAATTTGTCTATAGGTTTCTCTGTTTACGGGTTGAATAGTGATGCGCCATGATTAAAACGTCTATGCGTTAATATACTTAAGTTATTAGTTAAATAAGGTAATTAGTTAGTAAATATTAAACAGGTAGGTATATAGGGTAGGTTTTAGAAGATCATACATAGAGTATAAATTTATAAAATGATGTTTATTAATCAAACACAAAAATATGATTAACTTACATATTGGCGCTTAAAAAGAGTAAAGTTATGATATAATTGTCGTTTTGCTTGCTTGATCGCAGTCTTAATAGTCTAAGATCCGAAGTAAGATCGACCTTCACCCATCTGTTAATCGGATGAAAATTATTTTGTATCAAATAAAATTTCTTTCTAAACATATATCAATAGGTTTGCCTAAAAATACGTTCATGGATATAATTAATTTAAATTTTTATAAATTATTTTTTTTTCTCAAATTCCACCGAATTGCTTGCCAAATGAACTAAGTACCAATGGAAAGCATACAACATACACAACATGCAATAGTTGGGTTGCCTACCTTGTTCTGCTCACTATTACCTGGTTGCACACATAAATAACTACCGAAGCTACTTTTTAATGCTTAAAAATAATTGTAATCTTACTTCAAATTTAAGGTCTGCTAACACCCATTTACTTGTCAATTTACGTATACGTTTACATAAGTATTTAACTGTATTTACTTCTTTATGTACCTATATAACAAAGCTATATAAAAGTGTTATGGGTCGAAGAATCCGAATTTCTTATACTATGATTATATTATTATTACAAAAGAAATAATGTTATCACAAAATATTCGTGTACAATGTGGTACAGCACTAGCTCTAATTTGAGGAAAGCACGAAGCGTGGTGCCGTGGTAGCTCAGATGGTTAACGCTCGCTGTAAATATAACAGAACGCGAGTAACCCGGGTTCGATCCCCGCCGGCACCAATGAAATTGTTAATTGCAATTTTAAGTGCTGATTTACCACGTGCTCGGCGGTGAAGGAAAACATCGTGAGGATACCTGCATGTCTGAGGAATTAAAAAAATATTTCGAAGACATTTGAAATTCGCCAACACGCATTGGAGCAGCGTGGCGGTCACTTCCTTGCCCTAAAACCCTCTCAGAAATGAGGGGAGGCCTGTGTCCAGCTGTGGGACGTATATAGGCTGTAACTTTAATGAAGCGTAGTGGAGCGCGGGAGTACGTGCTGTAACGATCCGCTCGCGCGCCTACCGCAACAGCCTTTTACACCCTTATTAATTTTGTTAAAATCATTGTTTTCGTATCAAAATATTACTTAACGATGATAGGAAATGTCATTATTTTTAGCGCTTGTTACTGCACAATTTACCATGGTAACATAAAATTTAAATAAATACCAGCGAGAGAAACAACCAGCGCACGTGGCTTTCGTGACTAATAGCGTGAATTTATAATTATAAAATTCCGTGACTGTTCATACCTGTGCTTACTGACCATACTTGCTAAAACGCGCTGTATAGTTTGCTTATGTACGTGGGTGGTTTGAAAAGTTTCCGACCTAACAAAATACAAGACATTTTTTCTTGAAATTTATTTTTATTTTTCTACATATTCTCCTTGTAACTCTACACATTTCTCCCAGCGATGCTCACATCTCTCTAACTCGTCCAAATGGTACTCGACGCTTTTCCCTGCAAAATAATTGTTCACGAAGGCGATCGCCTCCTCATTTGACGAAAACCTGCGGGCGCAAGTTTTAGATGAGGGAACAAAGTGAAAGTCCCTTGACAAAAACACTCACATCGACTCACTTAAACGACTGTTAAATAACAACTACGCGTCCAAAATGGCTGAAATTTTGATGCGTTACTGTCAAAAGATGCACATCGACATTAACTGGCTTTTATTGACGAGTGCTGCCATCTTCCCGTTGAGGTTGGAAACTTTGCAGACCACCCTGACACTTTATGAGTGTATACGTCATTTAATATGGAAAAGTCCGTATTGCCTGGGTGACCGGCGCGAGATTTTGTGTTAAGTGTTATTATTAAATCTTATGTCTACTTCCATGAAATTAGGACCATAATAAATACAGTAACTGAAGTTAATTAAATAAACATGCAATTCCTAGCTCCAGCCGCTACATTTTCTTCAACGCCAGAATTGAACCCGCTATATTTATATTAACGTAATTTCATGATGCAAAAAGTGTAGAGTAGAGACAATTTAGCCAGAGAACCATAAAGTACCAAATAAATAGGTCGTGTAAAAAATACTTTCAGAGACAACGGTAGCGAGGCGTCCACGCGCGAGGCCGAAGAGTGCGGTTGCGGCGAACCCGCCATTTTGTACCCAGACACGTCCAACAATAATGGCAAACCCGTGGCCAATCATTGCTCGTAAGTAACACGTTTGGCCACCACACATATTCGATCGCTCATTTGCACCATTATTTGGTGAAATAATTTACAGCACACCTTTGATCATCACTGCCCTTAATTTCTTAGTTTTTGTTGATTTATTTCATCCGATATGTGTTCCATCCCACTATACTGTCAATAAAATCCAGTTAAAGGAAACTCTTGCACGTCTGCACCACGTTTGGAACCATATGACAGATTTTTGTTTGCCTTTTTTAACATAATGTTTCCTTTTTCTTCTTTTTCAACTGAATTACGTTTTCTGTGGTCCATTTTATTTAATGACAACCGCACTCCTATTCTTGTTCGTTATTTGGTTCTCACTGTGTAATCTGTACTTGTACATATATGTGCTGTATGAGACTGTATGTGCTAGTAATTTCTCAAATGAACTATTAAGTATATTTTTTTAAAGGAGTTTTGCATGCCTTAAGCGGAAAGCGCATATTTATGTTCTACTAGCGCCTAAAAATCATGAATCCAACGTTTTATCGCATGAAATCGTATCTAACAATCATATTTAACATATAAATGATATAAAAAGCACATTGTCAAAAAGATGAACGATTGTTAAACTTATTTTTTTTTAAATCGTTTAATTGCTATTTTCGCATTAAAAATGGTTTTAGTGGCTTATGGTGTACGTAGATTTATTAAGTCGGCATGAAACAATAAAATATCAATTGTTCAACTCAATCTATTTTTTAATCTTTTTGTCCATCATGTGGAAAGCGGAATGTTAATGGCTGTTTAATCTGGTGGCACGGCAGTGCCCCCGCCAAGTCGAGCATTTTATTTTGTTTAGTCATAATTCATTTTCTCGGCTGAAAAATTCTGAAAATTTCGGTGTTTGAACAGCCTTGTAATAATATTACAAGGCTGTTCAAACACCGAAATTTTCAGAATTTTTTACTAAATACAGATAACCTTTGCCTCACCTCATTCCGGGCACGGCCGCCGTCGTGATGAAACATATCGATCGCTGTAGAAATACAAAATATTCCGAAAACCAAATTTGATACATACTTATATCATGCCATGGTAAGATATTACTGTTATTTTTATAATCACAGATTTTCATTACAATATAATGTTTCGCTAAAAGTACGTAGGATCTATATATAAATATACTTATACGTTTTGGACTTTATGGAGTGACCTGAAGGTATACTTCCTTATCTGCCACTGAAACTCATCTAAGAGGAGAACTAGGTGTGCTGATTTTGGCTTCGTTTTGTTAGTTATGATGAAATCTTACAGCTTTTGGTAGGCATTTAAGTCTAGCACGCCGCGAGGTTTATCCCACTATTCTGTTTTTACTATGCCTACGTCATTTACGGGATAAAATATTGGGATAAAATATAGATAAAATATTCTTTCGCCAACTCCATGTGGTAAATTTACCAAAATTGACACTTTTTACTATATATATATATATATATATATATATATATATATATATATATATATATATATATATATATATTAACATAAAACACACTTATAATAAAACACAATTGATGGAAAGTATTCGCTTGAATCGCTAATTCAAGACTGACTCGGTCGCTGTCTTAACCGGCCTTATATAAGGCCTCTTCTAATAAAATATCTAGAATGCTCGAGTACATACCGGTTCCAACTGACTAGCTCTCCTAGTTTTGCTACTCGATACTAGATGGCGCTAATGGTAACTCGCCATGTAGCAGGCATTAATTATGGCGCGCAACAGTATGAAAGCCCCGACGTACCCCGAAGAACTATAGAAGCTATTATGCAGATATTATTTCATTTCTTTTAGATTTTAGAAGTCTGTTTGTACTTTTACTGTAAGTTTATTTTTTTACCCCTTTCAATTGTTTAAAGAATTGAATTAAAATATAAAATTTCATTCCCTATTTGTTCCACCCATAGGGATGGAATTTTTATTTAAATTTATATTGGACAACCCTCGAAGTTTATATAATATAATAATCTTTAAATCGGGTGAAAATTGACGAAGATATCGCGTAATATACATACAAAAACACACAGTTATATTTATAATCTCCTCCTTTTTCGAACTCGGCTGAAAAGGTCAATATGTTAACTTCTATAGCATCATGCTCTTTTCGAGCATTTTTCGGAGCAAGAGAAGGAAGCTGATTGATTAACTTGGACTATAGTGGGGAAAAAAACGCTTTTGTTATGTGTGCAATTTCGTTTTTTTACATAAATTTTGTATTAAATATCCATTGAACCTTTAAAAAATGGGAACGTGATTTGGTTTTCTCTATAGAATGTGTTGATTGTGAGTTGAGATTTTGTTTTATTTTATACGAGGGTGGCACTGAAAATTTCGGGAATCAGGGAAGTGACACAACATTACTATTTAAAAATGTATTTATTGCTTTTCGAAGTATTCTCCGCGAAATTTGACACATTTTTCCATACGATGGAACCAATCATTGAAGCAACCATTCCATTCGGAAGTTGGAGTCTCCAAAATGGCCGTTTTGTAGGCGTCCACAGCTTCTTCAGGTGACGAAAATCTCTGTCCACGCAATTTATTCTTTATTTTAGGGAAAGTATAGAAATCATTAGGGCTTAGGTCGGAGCTGTACGGCGGATGGTCTAATAATTCTGTGTTTTCTTGCTCTAAAAACTCTTTTGTTCTGTGTGCGGTGTGAGAACTCGCATTGTCGTGATGGAGGATGATGCGGCGGTTGCAGTTCTCTTTACGGAGTTCAGAAACGACCTGTGGCAAACAAATGCTAGCATACCATTCTGCGTTAACCGTTCTTTGTCCCTCAAGAGGAATAGTCGTAACATGGCCGGTTTTGAAGACATACGTGGCCACCATTTTTTTGCAACACTCCGTGAACGAACAATTTTTGTTGGCTTTAAGTCATTTTCGAACACCCAAACTCGTGACTGGTTTTTTGTTTCGGGTTCGTACGCGTTGGATATATCCAGGATTCGTCACCTGATACGATGTTGTATACAGAGGGTTGAGAGTTGCACCAAGTAACGCGAGCCACTTTTTGCTCTTCTCAGAGCGAATGCGGTATCCATCGGGAAAACAACTTTTTTACACCTAATTGTACATGCAAGATTATTTATATTTGACTCATGCCAATGTTTAAAGTTGCCTTAATTTCGCGGTATGTCACATGTCGATCTTCCTCAATCAGCTTACGCACAGCATCAACGTTTTCTTGGGTGACTGCTGTTTTTGGACGACCTTGACGGGGATCATCACTGAGCTTGACACTTCCACGTTGAAATTCAGCAAACCAGCGATAACTTGTGGTTTTGGATGGGGCTTCATCACCAAATGTAGAAATCATCCGGTCAACACACTGTTTTTGTGTTAAACCACTTCGAAAGTCATAATAAATCATCGCTCTTGAATTTTCTCGAGTCAATTCCATTTTCTCAACGACTAAACAAGTTTGACAAAACCTTGTGACAAGACCGAGAATCTTTTTTTTTAAATAAATAAATGGTATTCGATTTTTAAAACCAAGGAGTTTTCAATTAAAAAGATTTTAATATGACAGGAACAGTGGAAATATTCCATTCCCGATACTTTTATTGCAGCCCTCGTATTAATGCAATGGGGCAGGTTGGCTGGGCTTAGAAACTAACATTTTGATAGACTTACAATTAAGAGGTCTTACAAGAAAATTGAAGAATAGGTTTTCAACTTTTCAACAAGCCATGGCTATCGCGCTGTGCCCGAACGACCGTGCTAGGTAACCGAAAGAGACAACTGATAATGATTGTGTTGTGACTAAGATCATAATTGTATTTAAAAAAAAATATTGCTACCGTGTAATGGCGGTGTAAGAATATCCACTACCCCAAATCATCCTGTGAGGGTCGTAAGAGGCGACAAGCGGGAAACAAATCAGAAGACGGGCAGCAGCATATTAAATAAACTGTTCTGGCGAAAATGATTTTTTTATAACTCATTTGGACAGACCGATGACAAAAAACATCGTTTGGAAACCTGTATGTCATAAATGTACTGTAAGCACTGCGAATTTGACTAACGCGTACTGAAACAGCGTTACGAAGTTTTCTCTGATCTAGGGGTGGACGTTGCGATGACGAACCGTTTACAAAGATCGCTTTGTGTTCTGCTACGATGAAACCGTTTTACGTCCTGAGTACAAACAGTCTTCGTTGCACAAACCAGTATTCGATTTACTTGGTGCGATTATTTTACAATTACAAAAATTGATAGGGGCGTACTCCAATGGTTTGGGCACGTTGAACGAATGAGTGAAGACCGAATGGTGAAGAAAATATATAGAGCGAAAGTAAATATTAAAAGGTGTCGAGGTAGACCGAGACTAACTTTCGAAGACCATGTGAGCAAATTGCTCGAAGAGGGGAAGGTCAAGAGTTACTCGGATACCTAGACGTGCATGTATGAAGAAGTTAATGAACTTGAAAGAAGCGAAAGAGGTATGTAAGGATCGTGACACTTGGCGATCTGTTCTCTCTGGCTACCCCGTTAGGGATTGTGCGTGAAGATAAGTAAGTAAGTAAGTAAGATTATTTTACGCCTAAGAAAATACAGTCGAGAACCCAATGATTCAACTATCTACCTCGCTCGTCGCGTCGTCGTCCTTAACGTTCCGCGTTATATTGTAGTCTTTGGTTCTGCGTTTATTTACAAACGTTGATAGAGACTAAACAGTCTTTACAATAAAATTGAACTATTTGTCAATAAAATACTAAGCCAACCAGCTAGTACTAAGCCTGGAAAGGTATGAAGGGAAGTTCATTTCATCGTTAAGTAAAGTCGATCGATAAAACTAATTATTTAGTAAATGATTTCTTACATTTCAAATCGTTGAAAGCTGTGAGAAACCACAACCATTTCACTTTCATGCACGCATTTCTATTTCATGTTGGATACGTTTCGTTCTTTAAGCCTTCTTTAAACCAGTTGCCACAACTACCGTTTTCTGCAACTGTTTTCTTCGTCGGGAAAATGGTTGCGTTTCGTTCGTCAAAAGTTCGACAACGACCCACCACTACTCTGCTCCACCTTTGCCATAATAGTTACCATCATTTTGCTATTGTAACTTTTTATTTTATCACTAGTTAGCCAGGCCATGTTCTGCCCTTTTCGACGACCCTGTGTCATGTCCTATTAAAAATCCTTAAATTACCAAAAAAATTATGGGTTACTCATGAGCAAACAAAAAAAACTATCCTATCTCTCAAGTTGGACCAAACTGCCCACGGTGTGCAAATTTGATTAAAATCGGTTAAGTAGTTTAGGAGTCCATCGCGGAAAAACAACGTGACACGTAATTTATATATATTAAGATAAAAGAAGTTTTATATATTTTAATATGAATGTATTAAACACACTTATGCCCAAATACTTAAACGCTGAGTAATTTTAAGATATCGTTTAAATCTCGTGCCGTCTCTATCAATTTAAGTCAAAGTGACTGCGACACCACGAGACTTAACGACATCTCAAAATTCAGCGGTCTTTGAGTATTTGGCCATATATCAAGAACATAATATCTGAACAGGATAGTTATGGGTGGCATTCTCAATAACCCGTCACTGACCTTCAACGATGGGGTACGCTCGGTGGACTTCGTGCTCGTATGGGAGGCGGGGAAGGAGGATGCCACCACTTCCGAGGCCTTCCAGCAGAGGAAGATATTCGAGCAAAACCTCGAGGCCGAGGGGCTGCAGTTGGAGAGAGAGGCGCCGGAGGACTTACACGGCCTGCACTTCGTTAAGGTAATCAAAAATAAAACAAAAAGAAGTGAGCGAGGCAGTTCGTTATGCTTTTCTGTCTACTAATAGATTGTTCGTATCCTATGTTCGAACAAGACAAAATTAATTCGTTTTTAGGAATGCTGTATTTACGATTGCTGTACGTACGATTTATGATTATTTCTTATATTTAAGCGAATCCTACACATTTAAATAATACTAGTTTTTATGGATTCTATCGCGTATATTTAACTTTTTAAATAACCGACGTTTCGAGCACTTTACAGCACCCATATTCACGGGGGAGACTGAAATGTTTAACGTCCAGATGTCATAATTAACCGCGGTTACTATAGATTAGTATTAATTTTTGTTCCTATCTATGCAGTACAAAACAAAAAGTGCTGTAAAGTGCTCGAAACGTCGGGTATTTAAAAAGTTAAATATACGCGATAAAATCCGTAAAAACTAGTATTATTTAAACGATTTATGATTTTTATGTGTGCTCGTATGTATTAGTGTATGTCTAACGTCTATCTTTGATTTGACTGCTGGTTGCCAGTCGCAAGCGCCACAGCTGATCATGTTGTACCGGTTTCAAATCTCGGGTCGGACAATAATCAATTATTGGGTGTTTTTGTCAAGAAATTCTCATTAGCAAACCGGAGTAAGTAATTTGGCGGTGTTTACCCCTGTGCCTTGAAAAGCACGTAAAAACGTTGGTCCCGCGTCTGCTTTCCGATCGTATCCGATTGTCCCATCAAACAATGAGAGTGAGGGAACAGAGCGTGTATCTGTGCTTGCACACACATTCGTGGGAAATACCAGTGGTAATAGTCACGATAATTGTGTGCTATCTGAGAGATTTCCATAAAGATTTCAAAATTAGTATAAATATCTAAGCAGTGTTTACTTTGATAGGCGTTAAGAACCACTATCGTTAGTCCGCCTACAATAATATGAAAAAAATGTATAATAATAACAGAATACAATATAATAAATAAAATGAAAACAATAATAGCAATGTACCCTTATTATGCTAATAACGACGACATTCATTATAACACATGTTATACAGTGTTATTTTGCAATAACCGACCAAATTTGCAAAGAAGGTTCAGAAAAAATAATATTTAAACGTTCTGTCCTTTTATCTTTTAAATTCAAAATGCGTGGTAATGCATTATTTTAACTGATTTTAACTGCGCGTGTGTGCACATTCGTAGGGGTGGATCCGTAGGCAAAAACGTTGTTGCCCATAAATCACATTAAATTTGGGATAATTTCAAATAAAAGTAGAAGCCTTAATTACTCGTATTTTTAAAAACTGCAATAACGGTATATCATTATTTATATATTTGAACTTTAGTTTAAAATTTGGCTACTCTTTGAAAAATAACCCTGTATAATCAAGTCGAAGATCATCGCAACAATTTTAATTTTACCTTAAAAAGTGTTTCTTTTGTTCAGATACATGCACCATTGGGAGTGTTACGGGACTACAGTGAAATACTGAAGCTTAGAATGCCCATGAAGGTTTGTACATATATAAAATTTTATGAATTAGTTTCTAGCCGGATTAATGTTATGGCTTAAATTACCTGTGGAACTAGGCTTTAGCTTCATATAGGAAATAGCATTTTTTTTAATTTACTGAAGTAGTCTGTGGATGCATTGCCAATAAACTACATTTATTCTTTTTAAATTACATTAATATTTAAAAAAAAAAAACTAAATTTATATACTGTAACATTGTTCTGTGTGCTTTTATTTAAAATATAATAAAAGATAAAACACATTAATGATTCAAATCACCTAAAATA
The DNA here is from genome assembly GCA_907164705.1 of Parnassius apollo. Taxonomy (NCBI): domain Eukaryota; kingdom Metazoa; phylum Arthropoda; class Insecta; order Lepidoptera; family Papilionidae; genus Parnassius; species Parnassius apollo. Next base: position 1,655,239 of record CAJQZP010001183.1, on the reverse strand, counting down.
GTCAATTTCTACATAAATCAATATAAATATTAAAATAAAGTTTAAAATAATATTATCGGCTTGTGTTTAAAATATCGTACATCATATATCGAAGCACAACGCTTTATAAAAATATTTATTCACACCTTAAGACATTTGAATGAAAATTTGACAGCACAAGTCGCACGCATTTGTGCTCACAACACGAGTTTTTAAATTGTATGTACGTTCATAGGACTGCAGTAAAATAAGAAAAAGTGGGAGGACGAATGCAATACTGAATGCCGCCATGTATATGTCGAAGGTATGCAGATGTTCACACGACTGCGCCCGCTCGCTTCGCTAACCAAAATGGCGCTTCTAGTAACATCATAGCTGTGTAACAAAGTCATATGTATGCCTATAAGGTGGCTAAATCGGTGTATTGTATGAAAATTCGTTAACAACTTACTGTCAAATGAATTTTATTAATCTACAATATTTTCAAAGTTTTTATTATGATATAATTTTAATTCAAGATAAAATAAAAAAAATGAATTTTCTGCCACATGCCTGTTCTCGCATTTGAGAAAGAGTAGAACCGAGGGATGAGATATATTTGCGAAATTCAGTATCAGGGCTTCTCAGAATGAGTACCTTAAAATACCAGAGTTCAAAAATCAGGTTTTAAAACACTTGAAGATATTTGTTAGTATTCAGTCTAGTTCGTCCGTGATACAATCTTGTACGTGCTCGCGACGTGTCATCGGCGTCCAAAGTTGAAAATTCTTGCTTATAGGTTTTAAAACCATGCTTGTACTTAAAAATAGGGCATTTTTAAGTACAACCATGGTTTTAAAACCTGGTCGCGTAAATACGTCTCATATTTAGAATAACCCTTATGAACATTACACATTGGGTGCGTTTGGCAGAAAAAAGCGCTAGCAAGCGCTTATAAGCGCTGAAATAGTTTTCGGCCAGGACACGATTGCTACTTCAGTAGCGCTGTCACAATCCGCCATTTTGCTTATTTAATTTGTTTGTTTTGAAGTAGAGTTTATAAGTTGTTTTCCGCAATATTAGTTTTAAGTAATATAATGACATGAATAAACATATACATGTTATTAAAAATTCATGATTGTTAAGTTTTTAATATGAATACTTTACAAACATATATTTAAATTAGATTAGATTCCCTGGTTAAAACTAACATCGTGTCCTGGAGGAAAATAGCTACTTACGATTTGACAGCGCTTACCGCTTACGATCGCCATTTTGCTTACAAGCGCTTGATAGCGCTTTTTTCTGCCAAACGCACCCATTTACTGCTAACACTTATTCGTGTGTCTTAGCTGAAACCAATATATGTGGCACGACAAATTGTTTCCTTCCCGCAAGGACACAATTTGTTATTGTATGCGACAATCTGGATATTGTATGCGAGCAGCTTCTTGTATCTTGTAAGACCAGTATTAGTGAAATTAGTATCATATATTGTGTTTTGGATTAGACATGATGTGTCAATCATTAATTTATAGTGACCGAATCATTCTAGTACATTTCGTCACGCGTACCGGTATATTCGGATCAATCATTCAAATGGATCATTTCGAGCTCCAGTACTCTGTGAGATCCATTGAGAACCGAAAATTTTCTATTTGACTTTGTAAAAGAGCCATCTACTACATGCTATAGGTAATAAAGTCTTTTTATTGACACAAAACAGTCATTGACTTTCTAGGTAGTAGTAAGTACAATAGACGCTAGATGGCATAAACACAAAATATAATGAATGCAGGTTCGGCTCAATCGAGGATGGATGGATGGACTCTCGCACGGAATACCATCGTGAAACAACAATAATGCTGCTCTGTGAACCGGAGGTCATTTTTACCGGTAACGAGTAATTCCATTTTAGTTCTGAAGGATGACAACTCATTTGCATTTTGATTCTTAAACGAGTCCAATTGAAATTGTCTATGAGCCACAGTTTTTACTTACCATCAGTGGGACTGTGTGCATGTTTGTCACCCTTACTACTATAAATAATGTTAGCCTCTTATATTTGAGCGCGCACAATACTGTCTCTTGCGCAGTAGCTTTCGATTACTCGGAAATGGTCATAATCAATAGACAATCTATTAGAGATAGACAGAGAACGATATAATACTAATTTGAACAGCGATCATCGATTATTATACTCACCTAAACTGTTAAATTTGAAAAAGGCAAATGGCCTTTGCCTAGCTGTGAGTTTATTAGTTTTGACAAAGATTTATTTCTAATGTGTTATTATTTATTAATAATAAATCTAAGAGTAGCGTCTAAGATCTGGTCTGACACACTAGGCTTGAAATATTCTAAAACCTTAATCCGGACTATTGATCGTAAAAACGCTTCAGAGCCCTGGGATTAAGTAAAAATAAATTGCGCATTCTGGCAAGAGCCCTAACTGGACACCGTTGTCTTACAAACATATCCTTTCTGGAACTAAGTAACTCAAGGATGTGCCGGTTTTGTTCGCTAACGGAAGAAACGCACATCCTAACTGCGCAAACGTAACACTCATCTGGGAAGCTATGTACCCCGTCCAGAAGACGTGAAATTGCTCACAGTAATGCAACTCCTTCTATTCATTCAAGACATAGGGCTTAGCAGTGAGCTATAGCCATAGCAGCAATCACAATAAATCTTTTAGGTCACAGTGATACTGGTCTTTTTTCCTAGACCTGCGTAGCTGCTCGCACATAAAAAAGTGTAGCGTCTTTGTCTGACCATTTCTCTCCCTCTCCCTCTCTTTTCTCTTTCTCGTTTTTTTTATTGAATTTGTTTGACAGTTCTTTGTTACGAATAAGTGTCATTTAGTAAAATTATATACTTATCAGGTATTTTAGCGTTGTATTTGTAGCGCATTAGTATTTATGTTAATTCATTGTTTTGTTATTTATGCATGTGCAATTTAGAAACCGTTTATAGTATATTTTTATAAACGTGCAACGATCGATTGAAAATAATTAAACACGCCCCCGGGGGCCCGCCGGGCATTTTCTTGTGACACCTTCGCCTTAATATGCTCGTCGGTTGTACTCCTATTTGCCCGTTTTAACGCCTTGTTAATTTCCGTACTTGTTTTTGAACATAATTTTGTTTTTTTACTATACTTATAATTGTTTATTCTTTGAACAAAATACGTTTCATTTTGAATATTAGATAGCTTACGTCCATTCCTTACTACCATTGATCATAACATGAAGTTAAACATAAGTACCGCCTACTTATTTAATACAATGATAACAAAAATTATAAATATTTTTGGTCGTTTAGTCTTTAAATTTTTAATTATTTTAATTCTTATAATATATAAAGTAAAAATTTGAAATTAGTAAGTAGTTGAATGACATTACGACACCCTCGGCATGATAAAAATGAACCAGGAGATAGAGAGCTGCATTTTCTAAAATAACATTTCCAATATGGCCCAGCCTATGCAGTTGTTTCTTTGATAGGCAGCAATGAATAATAAATAAATGATAATTAAGTAGTAAATTATAAATAGTTGGTAGACTATCCACATGCACATATGCACTTACACATTTGTGTATAATTACATACATTACATTACCTTTTTACTAGAAACGGGGCATTCCATCGTAGTCCTCACGGATGACAACGCATCTGCATTTTGATTCGTAATCGAGGATAGATGTAGATGTCTATGGGCCGCAGCAACCACTTACCGTCAGGTGGACTGTGTGCTCGTTTGTTATCTTTATCCTATAAAAAATAAATAAAAGAAACAAGGAGTTTTGTATCTAACTTCGTAATATAACTAATTGCATCTATAGTCTATTTTATATCAGCACGAATTTAGTGATACTTACCATATTAGTTGTTGCTTTTTACGGTATGGTTTTTGCTAGCTCATATCAAATTATTAAAAAGGTTGGGAAACTTATCCATTGAAAATTTACATAAATTATTATTGATATTGCCTTTAATCCATATGGGCGTAAAGCTTGGTTTAACATACACTTTGCTTTTATTTTTGCATTCACTAACATCAAATAACAATTAATATGTTCATGGTTGCTGCTCGTATCATTAAATTATTGCCTTAACATTTGATAAAGGCAAACAAAAATGATGGGAGAGTTTGGTGTTAAATGAAAATGATTTTCACAGCATGTAAGAAGTTCGTAGTAAATTATATGGTGTAGTCATTGTCATGTTATTTCGTATATCTCGATCATTGATCCATCGTATTGATTTATACGCTTTAAGCCTTGATGAAAGTATATATATGCTGATCTTTAAAAAAAAATCGTTTTAATGTGAATACATGGTCGTTCATTAGTATTCTCGTCATTTTATTGTTTGCCTGTGGCGGGTTGCGCGTGTACAGACACCTTCATCCTATTGCGTTACGTTCCATTTTATATAGTTGACTGATTTTATTTATGTACAATAAAATCAACAAATTCTATGACTTGACCTCGTATGGTTTTGCGAAAATTCTATTGACTCTAATAAATAGAATCACTAAAGAGATTAAAAATATATCATCACATCATCATCCACAGAACAGTATCGCTGAAAATTTTATTAAGTATGTTACTTTTTATGAATTCGGGATGTAAACATTTCTAAGGTGTTTTTTTTGGTCTATACATAACTTTATTATAAAAAACCAATTTTGAATTTGTAAGGGTATCTGAGAGTAGGTAAGGCCTACCGTATAGTAAGGCTTATAAGTATCAAAATCTTATTTATTTATTTAACGGTTTATGTACACATATACTTCGATAGGAAAATGGTAAAAACAAAATTATGTACAAAGTCTTATTTATAATAACCGCTCTCGCTCAAGGAGATAATAACAGACTCCTATTGCACGGTGATGTACAAGCTTGCAGAGACGCGATACCTCGTGTTCTGCCAGTTGCATCACCATTAATCATGTCTGATTTTCTATTTGTAATAGCAAAGTAGGTTTTATAAAAGGAAAATCTCGAAACCGTTTCGAAATCAATATAGCGAAATTTTTCTTTATATACCGAATTATCATTATCCAAAGTTTGTTTTTGTACCTATATAAAATTGCTTTGATAGTTTTGAATATCTGTTGATAGCGGCGCGAACGAGTCGTGAGCACGGAGCGACAGTAGTGGGAGCACGTTCGCGAATTTTCTAGCGAATTTACATGGTTATTCAATAGATGATGACGATTGACTAACATACTAATTATGTAAAGGATATTTTCTGTTGTCGGGAGACAAGGAAATTAAATATATATTTCCTTTTGTACATCAGTGTTTTATGAATCGAGTACTGCTCATGTCAAAATTGTGCCTACGGCTTGTGCCGCTATCAATTTATATTTTTCATTTTCATTGCACTGCTTACGATGGACATAAAATGGTCGCTTTGATGTTTTATGATAAATCTTCTAGATTGTTGGCGCATATTGTGATTTTTGTCAAAATATGTATATAAAACGTATTTTTATCTTTAGTATCATACATTGCTACGATATTTTCGACTTATGTCCAAGGACTGTTTTATGTGTAAATATATTTAATTTGCTAATTTATAAAAGTAGTAATAGAAGTATTAACATGTAGAGACCCAACGGTCATGAGGGTAGTCTTAAACTGCAAGATAAAAACGAACAGATATATACTGTTTGTTAGAAGACTACTTAGCAGACGTTTTTTGTTCATGTGTTTGTGTCAAAATAAAAAAATTGAGAAAGATAAGAAAATACAGCACAAAGATCATGCATTCATCTCATAATAAGACTATATAGCATAGAAGTAGCAAACGTATGTAGTACAAGTAAATAAAATAATCTTGAATACAAAGGTAGTTATCATGTCCTTTATATAAAGTCATATATTAATTAACTCTAGAAAACTTGTTAACAGCTTTCCTCATAAACTGATTTAACTAATACATTTCATTATAAGCATTGTGATAGCATATTAAGGTCTATATTGTCCAGTTCACAGCATTAAAAGATGTGCAAGAGAAAACGAACAGCGTACTAGACCGGATGGAGGCGTGCTGGGATCGCATCATGTCGAAGATCAGGGTAGATCCGCAGATGTTCCCCGAGCGGAAGCACCGGCTCACAGCCATTTACTCAAAGGACAAGGAGTACTTGTGAGTTTGATTGTTGTCGATTACTTTGACGTAAGTGCGTATTTGATGCGCATGTGGATCTTGTCGCACTCACACTGTTGATTTTAACGTAGTAGCGGTGATGAAAATTTGATTTCTTTATCTCGCCCCTGTTGTTTTTAGAAGGCGACTAAAGGAAATACTAGAGAAAAATAGCTTATATTATATATATTAGTGATGCAACGGAAGTATCATATCGGAAGCAGAAACGGAAATAGAACTTATTAAAAAAATTACAAATAAAACTTTTAATAAATCTACAAAATTAAGTAGCGGTTTGTTATATTTTATGAAAAGTAGTTTGGCCGCTTTTACACCTAACAATCTTTTCCAGTGTTCTTCATATACAAGTAGTGCAGCTCCGCTAAATAATTGCTCACTGGCGATGCTGCGTATACACCAAAGCTAAATTGGCACTGAAGTATGGGCCCTGGGACCCTTTAAAGAGCCACATGATAGGTTTAGCGAGTAGGTAATTTAGTACAGCCCCAGAACGAAAGTACGACGAACTTTAAATCCAAAATACTCATTAAAGTGTCTTTAAAAATAATTAATATATACTTCAACTAAAAAATAAATAATATAAACTTCACGTGAAAAATAATTAATATAAACTTCACTTAAAAAACCAATTAATATAAACCTCATGTAAACATAACTGCCGCCTAATTAATTTAAACATTCGAAGTTGTAACAAAGGTTGTAACAAAGTCAACACTAGTTTTAACTAAAGAAAACACGTTTTAACGTTTTAAAAACGGGTTTTAACTGTTACATGGGATTACATTTTATAAATAAATAGGTATGCATTTCCTTGACTGACCATTTGTTTTTTAGTTTGCGATGAAAGTTTTACAGTTTCAAGTAACTTCTCAAGCTCTGCAAACTCTTCGGCGTATATCGCTTTAAGATGGCTCTTTAAAGAGGCAGTTTTGCGGCCTTTTCGCGAGTACCTATATTTTGTCACATAATTTACATCTGGCTGCTAAATCATCAATCTAAACATAATATATAGTTCCACACAGGGCTTGCTTTTGGCTTCATGATTGCACCTAAGTTACACACACGACTCAAATTACTAATTAACTAAAAAGACATTAACTTAAGCACTTACATTCGCATCACGCCGTATAATAAAGTTAAAAAAGTAACAAACACGTTGGGACAAGTGCCCAGCTCGCTTGTGGTTGGCTGAAATGACCCTGCCAATTCTTACGCGTGCTCAACAATCAAACGATGCACGTACCTCATCCGCTGCTGTATGTGTGATTGAACTCCTCCTAAACGACTAGTCAGATTTTGATAGAATTTTGTGGGTTGTTCTTGTGTTAAGTTGATTCGAGAATACATATAAAATTGGATACAGTAGGTGGCGCTGTTGTCGAGATTTCGAAAGCACCCGTGCGAAGCCGGGGCGCATCGCTAGTTAAATATATAAGTCTAGGTTAATCGGAGCAGTGATTGAGATGCATACCCAAGTAACACATCAAAGCAGTGTAACAGCCAACCAACAGCATTTCTGTACCGTTATCGCATTTTGAGTTAGTTCTATAGTAGCATTACAAACTTTACTGTATTGCTTATTTGGACATAAATTTTGCTTTAGATCCTAAATAAATTCACAATAGTAGTTTAATTGCATTGCAGGCGCATTGTATTAGCCTTATCGTGGTCAAAGAAGGTATCATTCGCATTCAAGAAGCATTATTATGGTCAATGAAGTTGCCCATCTCATTAAAGAAGCATTATACTAGCAATATTATTATATATAGATAATGAAGGTGTTTATAGCGTTACAAAATCATTAGACTAGAATTTGAATTTAGTAAAAGAATGATTGGAGCTTTTTAACATTGAACAACATCTCTACTTAATGTTATAATACAATTAACATTGTAATTTAACTACATAATTTGTATCGCAATATTATATATGGACGAAGGAAGACGGTCAACACTGAGTGAGAAACACGACAATATTTATTTGCATCGAAACATTTATAAAGTTTTTGACTCTCTTGTTATTTCATGCATCCAAATATTACTGCACAATCTAGTTTACTGTGGTGAATGCCTGTATAAGTTTTATTGAAAATTTTCAAGCGCCTTCGATATTTTGTGATTTTGATATAAAATGTTATATAAAGATACGTGTGAAATAACCAAAACAATTGTGTATTCCTAGTATAGAACGAATTTTGCATAATTAACATAATAGTATTGGTTGGGCGCTATGATATTAAACTCTGATTTTTCATTCCGTAGAATTCTGACAGCTATCATTTTTTGACATGTCAGAGATTACAAACCTTTTTGGCCGGGCACATTTTTCAATTTCAATACGTGTCTGAACATCTGAGTCTATACATACATTTTATTTGTTAGTAAATGTATCCATTTTATTAAGTGCGGTACTCTACATGGTTTTACGGCGAGTGATAATTACGTCCCTTTTCATTACAAACAGTAAAAAATGCACAAGTAAAAATAACATATTTTTATTAAAATCTTTAGTCATCATTAATACTTATATCACTATCTTCATCATCGTCATCATCGCTGACATGAATTATTAAAGAGTCTGCGACTGTGTCAATGAAATCGTCGAGAGTGCACATCTTATCTTCTTCTTTGATTGTATGGCTGATACATTCTTGCCATTTATCAGGAGTAATACTACTTATACTTTCCAGTAATAGTTTTTTAACTTCCGCCATTTTAAAACTTCTGTTGTGTCTTGCGACATGCCCCTTCACTTGAGCCCACACCAATTCAATAGGGTTGAGCTCACAATGATATGGGGGCAGTCTAAGCACAGTAATGCCTTGTGCTGTGGCCATCTCGTCTACAATACACTGTTGATATTTGTATTTCTCCTGACCCACAATTTCCAATAAATTAACTTTTAGCATTTTTTCTTCAAAATTTAAATTTTTTTGAAGTCAACCACGCTTGGATATCGCCTTTTCTCCATGCACTCGTTGGTACTTTTTCGACCTTCCTCGAATGATAGGGAGCATTATCCAACACTACTACCGAGTTTGGTTTTAATTTTGGAAGTATTTTTGTGAACCACTCCTCAAATACTTCCCCAGTCATCTCCTTGTGGTAATCTGCCAAGCCTTTTTTTTGCCTCAAAAACTAATAAACCATCTTCCAAAAATCCTTCTTCGCTCCCTATATGGCTAACTATAAGTCGCCCCCCTTTTGCCTGTAGGTGCCTTAAGCCCTGTTGTCAAGCCATCGAGGAAAGCTTGTCGTGAATATTGAATGTTGGTATCACACCACACTTTATTGACGGTATGTCCTGAATATAAAAATAAATTTAATATTTCACTTATACATGAGGACAGTTATATATGCATATAAATTGAAAAATATTACCTGTAAACATGGATTTCTTTATTTATTTATTCATTTTGGTAACAAAAATTTATTAACAAAGTTAATTTAAGTATTACATAAGTACAGAATTCGATTTCCGACTAATACTTTGAAGAAAAGATAGGTTATAAAAAAGTTAATTACCACATAATTCAATACTTGCCTTCGTTTACCCACGTTTCATCCTGGTAATATATAAGCCTGCCTTCTCTTCTATATTGTTTAATTTGGTGCAAGTATTTTTGACGCCATAGTACTATCTCCTTGCGATCTGTTAGCGCACTTCGACGTTTGCGACTTGTGTATTTAAAATTTAAATGCTTCAATACTTTTCTTAATGTTGATTTCGACATAACAGGCATGTCTGGATCACCAGTTATCTCTTGGTGAATCTGAAATAAGCATTTACATTACAGTTAAAATGTAGACAGGCAACACAGGTTAAAGTATAGTTTTAAAACAATGGGGGATGTCAGCAACGAGGTGTTAAAGAATTAGCAATAACTTTACCTTTTCAATAGTCGGAATCTCGTTCCTGTAGAAAAACGCGTGAACCTTTCGTCGAGTTGCGGCGAAAGTGAATTCGTCAAATTTTTGTATGAAAGATAGTTGAGGTCCACTCTTTTTCGGCTTTTGAAATTCTTTTGTGTCTTTATATTCTTTGGTAATTTTATAGACACTTGACAGACCCACGCCAGTCATCTCAGAAGTCTTTTTAGCACATTCCGTTGCACTCCAATCAGTTGTTTGCGGCCAATTTTCTATATTATATTTGTAAATATTTAGAATTATGGTCTTTTCGTTGGGCGTAAAAGCACCACGAGGACGCTTCTTTCTGGGAGAAAGAAAGTCTAAGCCTTGTGCTCTGTCAGATGGGGCTGCTTCCCGGGAAGGGCCAGGTTGTGGCTCCATAACGTTTATAAAAATCAACAAACGATCACAAAACGAAAGGTCAACAAGAAAAAACTTAACAGAATAACAGAAACTTAACAAATATAACAAGATAATAACAACAAATAGCAGCAAACACCGAGAACACATGCGCATTCGAGCATTCAAAGAAGTCGAATGAAAATCAATCAATGTGACAGACGCGACGTGACAGCTAACATTTTTTTAAAAGGTTTTTTAAACCTGGAATTAGTAGACAGTGATGCCAGCTAAAGAATAAAATATTAAGTAATTAAAGTTAATTAGATATATTGTTCGTGATATTGAAATATTTGTTATTTTTGTATTAGGTGACTTGTATAAGTAAATATTTAGATTTACCTTTTTTGTAGGTGAAACATAAAAAATACGTAGCATTTTATTATTTATTGCCCTCAAATGGTTCAAATTTGTCTCTTTTTTCGGTGGAGAACTTTTTTAGTAGCAACACTTACGAAATGTCAGAATTCTACGGAATGAAAAATCAGAGTTTAAGTTATATCATTATTATATAGGTCTACTGCTTTTGTAAATAGGTCCGAATGATAATATTTTTAGTTATAAAATAATTACAAAATGGTGTCGGTCTATAGCAGCCTTTAAAAAGGCTAATTAATGCCGCTAGCAGTATAAATACGCACACGTGAACAATTATTAAGCCAGAAGCCAAAGAGAAGACTTGATGAACCACTGCAATGCCATAGTCTATAAAGAGTTCTACATGGGTTCATCGATATGTTAGTGGACTTGAGGTAGACTGAAATAGTGCCATTACTTGAACGCTATTCTAAAAAGGTGATATGATCAACAAAACATGCGCATATGTTGTTTTCCCCACAATATGGCCGACAAATTTTTACGTGGTAGAGCCATGCTGTAGTTATATTAGTAGTATAGTTGTAGCACGAATGGGTCGGCTCGACCGGGGAGGGACCACGCTCTCGCAGAATACCAGCGTGAAATAGTAGCTTGATGCTGCTGTATTTCGTATGGTGAGTGTAGAGAACCGGAGACCCTTTTTACTGGAAACGAGGCATTCCATCTTAGTCCTCACGGGTGACAACGCATCTGCATTTTGATTCGTAATCGAGGATAGATGTAGATGTCTATGGGCCACAGCAGCCGCTTACCATCGAGTGGACTGTGTGCTCGTTTGTCACCCTATCCTATAAAAAAAGAAAAACAAATAGTTTTACGAATACAGGAAAATGAATGTATATACAGCTTTACGCATTACAATAACTCCGTGTATTTGATTAAAGAACTGTTAGCCGTACAACATAACTCAGTTGATCTGTAAAAAGGCAAGCATTACATTGATTCACGTTTATGCTATACTAGGTTTTTACTTACCACTTAAAAGTGTTACAACGGACACTAAAAACATCTCAAAGCTGTATAACGGATTTAAGGTGCATTATAATGCCTACAAGTTTATGCTTTTAAGCAGCATTAGGTATTATCTTACTGCTTAAAAATGCTATTGTAGACTCTAAGGCACTAAAAACAGCTGAAAGCTGTGTAACTGTGTTGTGATTTTCTGCACTAAAACTAAATGATTTACGAATAGCATTTTGATATGCCCATTATCCAACATCATAACGGTGTAAAGCATCATAATGGTTTTGAAATGCTAATATAATGCATCAAGATGCTCGGTGAACTTATTTAAGAGTTAATACGGACTTTAGGTTCTACATAAGTTTATAATTGGTTTGTTAAAATGCTTCCTGTGTTACTTGGATAGCGTCTAGCACTGCGAATGCCATTATTTTTAAATTGTTGGTCGCAAAAGTCTATTACGGTCTTCCTGCAATCCATGGACACCTGCACTTAACTTCCGATAAAGAAGGCTACAGAAGCGCGGTAACCTCTGAGGACTTAGATAGAATAACTCACAGCCAGTTGTATTGGCTCTCTCTTTCCTTCAGACGACAAACAGAGCAGTGCAGGCGGGTAAGAGGGTATTACCGACGTGTGACACACGGACTCCTTGCCAGAAGTTCTACTACCAAGTACATCCGCTAATCAAGCGTTGCGACTACTGCAAAAAACCTCCCTGGGGGAGATTATAACAGAGTATATATACCGATTAGTCTGCTTACTACAGATATTTTTAAAATTGTGTGATATGCGAATATATTGCTAAAGCCGGGGATATGTATTTTTCTGCATATCAAGTAAGTGACCGACTTCTTGATATCCATCATCCAATATTTATTTGTGGTACTGAACATTGAGTCCCCCATATCATCCCTTGGGCGTCGTAAGAGGCGACAGAGGAAAGGAAACCAAGAGATGAGCAGCAGCGGATTCCTTATAACGACTAAAAAAACTATGGTTTGTTAACCCGCTTGCCCAGCGTGGCAACTTTGGCAAATATACCCTATGAGACAATTTATGGGGGAGGCCTATGTTCAGCAGTAGTCTTTAATACGCTGTAGCTTATTGTTTACTCCTAATTGGTTAATGATATTCAATAATAAACCTAAATTCGATAAATATAAGTTTCCCTTCCACAGGTTTGACACAGGGTCAGATTGTTTCTGGACGCCATCGATACGCTCTCGCATCGTGCAGTTCATACTAGACCGGAAACGTTTCTCAGAGTTGCCTAGCGATGATTTCGCTTTTGGGATCGGCCGGCTAATATCGAACAATACGTACAGTGCTGCCTACCCTCTTCATGATGTGAGTATTTTCATCTTAAAGAATCATAATTATCTTTCCTTTAACTGTGCATAACTCTCCTTCTCTACATAAAATAAACACGCTTGTGACCCAGAGGGGTAGGCAGATACTACAGACTTCTATTTGGCACGATCCTGACACATCTTTTTCGCTTCCTCTACATATCCATATACATACGCATACATGCTCGTCGGTTAAGGATACTTTTTATTTGGCCCATTTTCAATATATCATCAATTTGGTCGATAAACTTTCGCCTACGACATCTCTTCTCTACATTTTGTAATAAATCTCTCTGTTCATGGACTAAAACTTCGGAACTTTTAAACGTGATCAATTAAATATTTGTTCAAGAAACAGGTTAGGAATATGTTTGTCATCCTTAACTTCTCTTGTTTTTTCTTTCATTTATGGTCACTAATTTATCGTTAAGTCTCGTATTTTAATGTATCGTTTTAAAAAAAATTATGAAATAATATTACAATCTCAAGTCGGAGTCTTAATACTTCTATAGAATATTGTTTTACCATCGATTTCAGAATGTGAAATTATTTTATTATTTTTTAACCGACTTCAAAAAGGTGGTGGTATTCAGTTCGACTGTATTATTTTGTGGTTAAAAAATTTATTTCTCATAAGAATAGAACATTAATTTGTCTGAGAAACACAAGATTGACTTAAAATAGATAAATATGTTTACATCTGAACAAGTGCTGGAGCGACATTATTTGATCATTGAGTAATCATTATTGTAAGAACATTGAAAATTACAATTAACAAATTTTTAATGTTGTGTGTTACCTCAGAACTTTTTTCTGGGTGAACCGAGTTTGATGATTCTCATTTTATTTGAAAGCTGGTGCTTCTCATGTGGTCGCATACAAATTTGTTCAAGATCTGGCCAGTAGTTTTAGAGTTATCCTTAATAATGCGTATTTAATTGACTTCGACTACACTGATGATAACATTTTATTTATATTATTACTAGTTGTTGTAACTATAAGTTGGTACTACAAAATGTTTAATTTTACCACTTGTAGTTGTTTGTAACCTTAATTATGGCGTAAATGGTTTTCTTTTTTATATATATTAATGGCACAGTATCTTTCGAATGATATTATTTTGTTTTATTCCTTTCCTTTCATAACAAATACTAAAAAATATTCTTCGACTTCAATTTTCGATCTTTGCGCATTGTTATAATCATACTTTTTGTTTGTAGGGCAACTTAAAAACACCTGGTTCTATGCGACACCTACTGTATACGGAGTGGGCGAGTGTATCGAAGTGTTTGAAATATCAACCGCTAGATTACGTTAAGGATTACTTTGGAGTAAAAATTGGTAAGGCCTTTGTTATTTTACGCCTAAGAGAACTGCGCATGTAAATTGATTGTTTTTATTTTCCAGTTTTTGACAAAGAAAGGTACATTTTATAGCGTTAGGATAAGGTCGATATTCGCCTGAAATTGTGTAATTTGTTATGGAAACAGTTTTTGATAATTTTCCTTAATTATCTTATATAATCTTAAATATATCTTATATATAATAAGTATATAAATATATATAATATCTTAAATGTATATATCTTAAATAATCTCTTTGCATGCTTTTTTAATTGGAATGAAAATTTAAAGTTGATGAAAAACTTTTAAGTTACTTTAGATTAGCAATTTTTTGTTAAATTATTTACAGTGCGTTATTTTTTTATTTTATAAAATAATATATTGTAACCGTTGATTCGTTGGTTGGTTATAGTCGATCGTGTAAATTCTGAAAGAATTGACCGATGAAAGTCATATCCATACAATGGGTGCGTTCGGCAGAAAAAAGCGCTAGCAAGCGCTTGTAAGCAAAATGGCGATCGTAAGCGGTAAGCGCTGTCAAATCGTAAGTAGCTATTTTCCTCCAGGACACGATGTTAGTTTTAACCGGGGAATCTAACCTAATTTAAATATATGTTTGTAAAGTATTCATATTAAAACTTACCAATCATGAGTTTTTAATAGCATGTATATGTTTATTCATGTCATTATATTACTTAAAACTAATATTGCACAAAACAACTTATAAACTTTACTTCAAAACAAACAAATTAAATAAGCAAAATGGCGGATTGTGTCAGCGCTACTGAAGTAGCAATCGTGTCCTGGCCGAAAACTATTTTAGCGCTTATAAGCGCTTGCTAGCGCTTTTTTCTGCCAAACGCACCCAATATATTTGGTTTGTATTTACGATGGTTCATAACTATGCTAAGATCCGATAGGTGGCGCTTTGGTCAAGTTATAACAAATCTATTTTTAATTACCAATATAACACACATATTCACAATAAGTTGGTTTTTGGCGCCAAAAACGAAACTCTCACTTGTAATTAATTTATGTTTACGATGTAAAAGTTCGGAATCAGTTCATAGTGCAACTCGTCGCGTCGCCTAAAAGACCTGCAAAAGGCAGAACAACGCGTGCTAGGGCAGCTAGTTTATGTAACGAAAATCTACATTTATTTTATTTTATTTTATTCATATTTTAGAGTAATTTTTATGGTATTAAAAATGTATATCTCGATTTTTTAAACATACACGTTTGCAAACATTAAATATATATACATTATTAATTGGTTTTTTTGCAGGGCTGTACTTTGCCTGGCTCGGCTTCTATACACATATGCTCATCCCGGCGTCTATTGTTGGACTTATATGCGTCATATACTCCGCCTCGACGGTCTACTCTAATAAACCGAGGTGACGTATTTGGACAGAACCATATCATGATATACAAAAACACGCGTTTGATCGGACAGTTTTCTTTACAATGGCTCTTGGCGATAGTTAAAAACAAAAGGGGGGCATTAATCCGGACAGGCTCCAAATAAGAAAATGATCCATTAATTGGTATTGGTATTTGGTTAATGTACTTAAACAATGAACAAAACTCCGAAATAATGTTTTATGTAAAATGTCAACTTACGTCCTATTTTTACTTTTTTTATGTATAACTCTTCACTATACACTATGACGTCATCATTAGTAGCTGTTAAAAAGTTATAAAAATTGGCTATTCTCAAGAAAAAAAAAACTAAATTTGTACATGCAGACATGGCATTTATTTTTATAGCAAAGACATAAAAGCGACACAACTTAGGTTTATTTATTGACATACCGAATTATATAATTCCTTGATTCTTATTTTCGTTTAAAACTATTATGTGTAAACTTTACAATAATAAATCTCATTAGCATCTATTTTGTGTTTATTTTAGCGAAGACGTCTGCAACTACGTGTCCAAGGTAAAGATGTGCCCGCTGTGCGACTACTTCTGCGAGTACTGGGACCTGCGCGACACGTGCCTCCAGTCGCGGATCACGTACCTCTTCGATAATAATACCACCGTGTTCTTCGCCATTTTTATGAGCTTTTGGGGTAAAATTTCGTAATTCAGTCCAAGTGTTTTTTTATAATATGCCATAGTTGCCACGCTTGGCAAGCGGGTTGGCAACCGCTGTTTATTTTTATTTTTAGTCGTTATTAAGAAGTCGCTGCTGCCAATCTACTGATCTGTTTCCTCTGTCGCCTCTTACAACCATCACGCACACCACCAACCCACCACTCCATGGGATGATATGGTGTAGTGGATATTCTTTCGGAGTCAGTAAACTTTTTTTTTTAGAATAAAGATGACAAACGAGACCACAGTCCACCTGATGGTAAGTGGATGCTGTGGCCTATATACATCATTTATCCTCGATTAAGAATCAAAATGCAGATGCGTTATCACCCCTGAGGACTAAGATGGAATGCCTCGATTCCAGTAAAAAGGGTCTCCGGTTCTCTACACTCACCACACGAAACACAGCAGTATAAGCTGCTATTTTTAGGTGGTATTCTGTGAGAGCGTGGTCCTTCCCCGGTCGAGCCGGCCTATTGGTGCTATAACCATAATATAGCTACAGCGTGGCTCTACCACGTAAAAAAACACTAAGGGCATTTCTATGAGAAAAACATTTTTCTTCAAAGTACTTGCTGTGTATAATCGAATATTTTCTTTTGGGAATCCATTCTTCTCTATTTATTATTAACCATTTTTGTCGAACATTAATATTTTGTGAAAATTTGCCACAATATCCACTTACCATCAGATGGACTGTGTGCTCGTTTGTCACCCTACTTTATTAAAAACCTTTTTTGTCATATACAATATTTTTCATATGTAATTAGAAGAATATTTACCTACGGATTCTTAAAATTTAAAAAATATTACTAAGTTGTATAAGGCAGCATGTAAGGCATACCTTTGTATGTTAAGGACATTTCGATAAGATGTTATCGATAATGTTAATTTCTACAAAATGAAGCTGAAATTAACGGAATTTCACGTATTTGTAATTATTTTAAATACAATTGCTTTGCATTCAGATGAAATTTATTATAAAATGTTATAATTTTTCGCATTTATACAGCTAAACATTTCAACCGGGTTAAATGTATAATAATGTAGGATGTCCTTCTAAGGTGATTTATATTTACGCATTACGCACTTAGTCATTACTAATTATGTCTATTAAACACTAATTTTCACTTTAAAACCTGAGATTTTGCAAATACAAACGAGATTTGTTTTGTTTTTTGAGGCCGATAGCGTGTACGTGAATGGTCTAGCCTATCTTTCTCGCTCTAACGTACGCGTACATTATGCTCTTTCTCTTTGGCAATGTCGATCTATTCTAACGTCAGTTAATACTAAATATATACGTAGGACGTGCATAACTAGCAAGTTCAGGTTAATTTTTTGTCACAAGAAGACAATCTTTACGATACACGTCTGGCGTCAAAAGAGATAAGAGTTACGTAATAAAAAAAATAGGCATCCTGTAAGTGAATATAGGATTGGGAACACTTTTAATATATTTAAATTTAGGAACTATTACGTTATAAGCTCGGAATTTATTCAAACGTAATCCATCTGAATGTCGTACGCACAATTAAACCAACTTCAAACGAAGGAGGTTACAGATGCATCGTCACCGCTACCAAAAACTACCACCCTACTTGCCACCATTGCCTACGTTGTACTTGCCACCACTGCCTACGTTAGTGTTAGATTACACAGTTTAATTGATCATTTTCTAATGCCGCGATTATAAAATATTGTACCGTACCTATAGCAGAGGATTGATAGAAATTTCTATCAATCCTCTATAGGTACGATTTAAATAGAAGTCTGCCCTCCTATGAAGAGAAACTGAAAAAGTTTTACATTATATCACTACAAACTCGGTGTAAATATCAGGATATGACTTGCCTTTTTAAAATTATTCATTCCTTTATAGATTCCCCCACCCTCCTTTCATTTGTCAAGATTAATACTAAGCCCCATCGTCGGTATACTTTCCTAAACACTTTCATTTTGCAAGTTTATAGAAATAATACGTCTTATTACAATCCCCTTGTAAGAATGTGTCGCCTATACAATGACTTATTGATTAATAATAGTAAAAATATAGACATTTTTAATTACAAATTAAACAATTTCAAAAAATCCGTATTAGATATATTTTGTAAATAAGGCATTCAAGGCTTAAAATTTAAATCTAAATGTATAGGTAAATGAACATTATTTTAATAAAGATTTAATTTTTCAAAACTTTCCACAACATAAGTTCATAAGTATAGTATGTTTATAAGTAAGGTTATAATTATTTGTGCTGTAAAATCGTTACTGTTACTTAATATCATGTTGTGTGCACATGTTTTGGAATACCATCCAGATTGTAACTTTGTACTTCTTATTTTCAATTGTTCATGTTTTGGTGTTATTCTGTTTTGTGTACCTAAATAAATAAATTGTATCATTTTGCCCCCCAGCCGCTTGTTTCCTGGAACTGTGGAAACGATACTCCGCTGAAATGACTCATAGATGGGACCTGACTGGATTTGATGTGTACGAGGAGCATCCAAGACCGCAGTACCTAGCTCGACTTGCACACGTTAAGCGAAGACAGGTATCTCATTTATTTCCTTATTACTTTCTCTCTCTCTCACACACGCTCCCTCTCTTTCTTTGAAGGTAGTTTAACAATCGTTATATTTGTTTTTCTACGTGTGGCATGTGGGATATTTACAAGGCAATTGATTCACAATACAATTATGTAGTAACGACCTAAAAGTATTCATCATCCCATCTATTACCAATTAGGGATTACAATCCAGCAAAGTGGGATCCCGCAATTCAGCGGATTTGTGAGAAAAGTTAAAAAAAGCTTATGGGATTATTTCAAAAAGTTGAAGGTGGAGGGGTAATGCAAAATGTATTATATGTTCTAATATATTGAAAATTAGCTAACGTTCCACTGGCTAAAAAATCTATTTGAATACTAAAAATTGTATAATAGATAAATCACGTCAACAAAATACAGAGTTATTACCTAAAGTATACACATCGTCAGGAGATATTGTTGAAGAATTAAACCTCACAAGAAAAGTCGAAAAACTATTGATGGCTATTTAGTAGAGAAATATTCTACGGAAAAAATGGTTTCAAGAATGATTTGTAGGGAATAGGGATGGTTTGAGTATGGACTCATTTGTACTGCAACAGATTTAAGACATTCGTTTATTAAGAGTGGATTTCGTCTTCCGAGCTCTCCCAATAATATTGGATCTATAGTCGTAAATTTTTCAAATACTCTATAATCTATAGTCGTCGAGGGCGGCACTGAAAATTTCGGGAATCAAGGAAGTGACACAACATTACTATTTAAAAATGTATTTATTGCTTTTCGAAGTATTCTCCGCGAAATTTGACACATTTTTCCATACGATGGAACCAATCATTGAAGCAACCATTCCATTCGGAAGTTTGGGGTCTCCAAAATGGCCGTTTTGTAGGCGTCCACAGCTTCTTCAGGCGATGAACATCTCTGTCCACGCAATTTATTCTTTATTTTAGGGAAAGTATAGAAATTATTAGGGCTTAGGTCGGGGCTGTACGGCGGATGGTCTAATAATTCTATGTTTTCTTGCTCTAAAAACTCTTTTGTTCTGTGTGCGGTGTGAGAACTCGTATTGTCGTGATGGAGGATGATGCGGCGGTTGCAGTTCTCTTTACGGAGTTCAGAAACTACCTGTGGCAAACAAATGCTAGCATACCATTCTGCGTTAACCGTTCTTTGTCCCTCAAGATCAATAGTCGTAACATGGCCGGTTTTGGAGACAAACGTGGCCACCATTTTTTTTGCAACACTCCGTGAACAAACAATTTTTGTTGGCTTTAACTCAATTTCGAACACCCAAACTCGTGACTGGTTTTTTGTTTCGGGTTCGTACGCATATATCCAGGATTCGTCACCTGATACGATGTTGTATACAGCATTTGAGGATCCTGCGTGGAATCTTTCGAGAGTTCTGACGCACCAAGTAACGCGAGCCACTTTTTGCTCTTCACAGAGCGAATGCGGTATCCATCGGGAAAACAACTTTTTTACACCTAATTGTTCATGCAAGATTATTTGTATTTGACTCATGCCAATGTCTAAAGTTGCCTGAATTTCGCGGTATGTCACATGTCGATCTTCCTCAAGCAGCTTACGCACAGCATCAACGTTTTCTTGGCTGACTGCAGTTTTTAGACGACCTTGACGGGGATCATCACTGAGCTTGACACGTCCACGTTGAAATTCAGCAAACCAGCGGTAAATTGTGGTTTTGGATGGGGCTTCATCACCAAATGCAGAAATCATCCCGTCAACACACTGTTTTTATGTTAAACCACTTCGAAAGTCATAATAAATCATCGGTCTTGAATTTTCTCGAGTCAATTCCATTTTCTCAACGACTAAACAAGTTTGACAAAACCTTGTGACAAGACCGAGAATCTTTTTTTTAAATAAATAAATGGTATTCGATTTTTAAAACCAAGGAGTTTTCAATTCAAAAGATTTTAATATGTCAGGAACAGTGGAAATATTCCATTCCCGATACTTTTAGTGGAGCCTATGTACTTCCAAAAAGAAAAGTGACTTATTTGATATATATATATATATATATATATACATTTGTTATTTATTTTTATTGATTCTGTACTTTAATTAGAAATAATAAGACAATTAGTAAACTGAAATCTCTTAATAAAGAAGACTGCTTATTATAATTATGTCACATAGAAGATTAAAGCAATTTAAGTTAACTAGAGTATAAAGACTACAAATGTATCAATACTTACATACTTTATATTTGTTATTATTTTTGAAATTTTATTTAATAAATAAATAGTCAAACAGTAAAGTAATTATTCAATTCGGTGTAGTAAGATATTGCAGATATTTGTAATTTTTAATTAATATTTAATTATTCCGTATCAAAAAATATTTATTTAAATTCAGAAAAAAGTTATAACCTTTGCGGGATTTCGTGGGATCCCGCTGTATTGAAGTCAATCCCGCAAAAATCCTGTTGGATTGAAAACAGTGCTGGATTAAAATCCCTAGTTGTAATAAAAGTCGATGAAGACAATTGTCCCAACGATCTTTCCTTTACTTATAGGTGATAGTAGTTATGACAAGTTATATATAGTAACAATGTACTTATTATGTCCCATCGCTGAGACTTATCTTATTTCAAAGACGGGTTTGGGCGTTTATTACCACTTACAGGTGTCGATTTTCGGCACTTTCGTATGTTTGGAGTTTGTAGAGATCATAGGTTGTAGGAAGTGTCGCAACAGAACACATGTGAACGACGAGGGTGTTGTTACATGCAGTTGAACGTGGTGACGGGTGAACGGGAGCCGATGGTGCCGTTCTGGCGCATGCGGCTGCCGGCCACGTTGATGTCGTTCAGCGTGGTGGCGCTGCTGGTGTTGCTGGCGCTGGCCACGGTGCTGGGCGTGGTGCTGTACCGCATGTCGCTGCTGGGCGCCAGCATCCTGCGCCGCAACGACAACGTGCTCATCACCTCCAACCCCATCATGTTCACCACCGCCACCGCCGCCTGCATCAACCTCGTCTTCATATGCATCTTCAATTATGTGAGTGTTTTTTAAATGTTTCCACATACCTGGCCCAAACTATAGTGTCGAAAATTGCATCAATTGTCGCTAGGATGTTTTATTAGCTTTTTAACACAAATCCTTAGATGTGAGCCTTTTAGAGGGGCTTGGATTGGTAGCAATTACTCATAGCTTGTAGCTACTTACCTTGGTGGACTGTTGCCTTGTTTTTCACTGTATTGTAAAAAATAAGTTTTTGTTTTTGAGTTGTGCCTTTAATGCGTTTAGTAGGAAATTAGGTGTAAGAACTTCTTCCTATTTAAACTAATAAACTCTTAAATGTCAATGAACTCGCGAACGTAGTGTACATTATTTTATAATAATATTTTAGCGTTCACTATAGTTAGTAGAGACTTATCTACTGTTTATCATGCGTTATCACTAGATTCATGTGTATAATATAAAAATTATGTCACCTTATGTAAAAAGAGGAGTATATATACAAACATTTTGTATATAATACTTTTATTTCGAAAACATTCTCCTTGAACAATCGCAAGGCATTCAATAAATGGGCGTCAGTAGGAATCCATAAGAGTAGACAAAAGTTATACGAAATTTACAATGAAAGATCATATTATAATCCTAGCGTCAAATTTAGGGAATATTTAAAAAAATATTTAAAAGAGTGTATTCCATAGCCAAGACTTTATATTTAAGCAACAAAATAAAGACGAAAGATGTTAACAGTTACTTTGCAACCATCTGCTCAATAAAATAAAATGATGTGTCTTACCTAGTTTGAAGAGAATCTCCCGTCCTCCCTCAATTGCGTGCACTAATCCCGTCACCACTGATCACAACACCACTACTCCTAACAACACATAATATGGACCCCGCCAATTTTAAACCTATTCTGTACTGCCAACACTCAGTAAAATTTGTGAATAAATTATTCTTGATCAAATGTTATTTTTTTAATAATTTACTATATTAAAATCAGTTTGGTTTTACAAGGGGTCGCTCGACAACTGATACTAGTTTTGAGCTGATTAAATATATCTTCAATGCATGAGAGAATTCACAGGATGCTTCGGGTATATTTTGTGACCTATCCAAAGTAATAATATAATCCTAACCAAAAAAAATTCATGGTGAACACAATCAATTCCTTTGATTGTGTTCACCATGAAATATTAATCAGAAAACTTCAACACTACGGTGTAAGAAGTGATGCTCTTGAATTAATTATTTCATATTTAAGTAACAGAACGCAATAAGTTGTCATTAATAGTAAGTTCTTCTGGGTCGATAATACAAATGGGCGTGCCTCAGGGCTCGATTCTCGGCCCCTTTTTGTTTCACATATTAATCATTTACATAGTACGGGATAACAAGGATATAGTATTATTTGCTGATCACACTTCATTAATTTTCAAATTAAAACGACTTGTTTACGTATAGTACTTTGCTATGTTGATACGCGACTTATACTGAAATTAAATATATTGAATTTGTTTTATAGAAGAGGGCCATCAGAGCCGAGAGAGAGAGAATTTAATATATTATCATTGGCCTCTCAATACATTTACGAAAATAGGTTATATGTAACTAGGTTATAAATAGCTTCTTCCCAGGACATAGGTTTTTTCCGAACCAGTAGTAAATAAAAGAAACTCAATAAGCATTATTTATAATCTATATTGAATAAAAAAGTTCCTGTTTCTATTTCAATAAACATTGTATTTGAAAAAAAAAAGGTACTATTAGTTCTTTATGATAGTAATCTTAAAAATAGGTATTTAATTTAATATTGTATTTATTATCATACTTATAAAGTTTATTCCTTTTTTAGGTGTACCAGTACTTAGCGGAATGGTTAACTGAGAAGGAGTTGCTGCGCACTCAGACTGAGTTCGACGACTCATTGACGCTCAAGATTTATCTCTTGCAGTTCGTGAACTACTACGCATCCATTTTTTACATCGCATTCTTTAAGGGCAAATTTGTCGGCCGACCCGGTGACTATGTGAGACTCTTTGGTCATAGACAGGAAGAGGTAATGTGTTGTTTAATAATACAAGTTTTTAATATTTTTTTTATAGGAGTGGGGGCAAACGAGCGTACGGTTCACCTGATGTTGAGTGACTATCGCCGTCCACGAACAACTGCAACACCAGGGGAATTGCAGGTGCGCTGCCGGCCTTTTAGAAAGGAGTACGCTCTTTTCTTGAAGGTCCCTAGGTCGTATCGGTCCGGAAAAATTGCCGGTCGTAAACTATTCCACAGAGAGGTTGTACGCGGAGGAAAATTCCTTGTGAAATGTACAGTGGTGGAGCCAGGCATCCATTTATACAAGAATGGTGACAAATGAGCACGCCGTGCATCTGATCGTAAGTAGCTGTCTTAACAAGTTGTATTGCATGACCTTTATCAATTATTGAAGAGCTTAGAACCAGTCTCATGTTGGTCTGGATAGGTTCTTCAAATCTTACCTAGAGGGCAAGGGCCCATGTTCAGCAGTAAGCTTTAAAGGGGAAATGATGAAGAATTGAGACGTACAAGCAGCTAGGCCATCGGATGTTAATTGGATGCTGCGACCTACAGGTATCTACATGAATCCTAAATTAAGACTCAAAACGCTGATGCTTTGGTCATGGCCATCGACCCTGAGGACTAAAGTGGAATGCTTTGTTACCGGGCAGAAAGTCTCCGATTCTGGTCATTCACCATACGATATACAGTTTCATTATGTTATTATTTTTGCACTGATATTCTGTAAGAGCTTAGTGATTCTTCGGTTGAGTTGTCTTATTCCTCCAGACCGAATTTAGATCACGGCGGCCAGTCTCAACGGAGACTAGTCAAGTGCGCATGCCTTCAGGTGCTCTCTCAATTTCCTCATTAACATAGTGACTGAAGAATGATCGGGCGCTGTCTTTACGGGCTTCCCGAGGCATGCGTGTGAAACACCGCCAACTTCCTGACTCCGAGCTGCTATTTAGAATTTTTTAACAGGAAAACCTAGAAACCGATTTAGGTTTGAACTGGGATTTGAACCTGGTAACTCATGGTAACATTTTCGAAAAAATTGTTCTGGATCAAATGTTGAGTTTTTTTTAATGAACTAAATTACTCCATAAAAAAATTTGCGCTTTACAAGGGGTCGCTCAACAGTTGACGCCGGTGTTTAGCTTATTAAACATATGTTGTGTGCATGGGAGAATTCAGAGGATGCTTTGTGTATATTTTGTGATCTTTCCAAGGCTTTCCTCTGTGTTTACCATGAGACATTAATCAGAAAGCCACATCTTAATCACCTTATTACATCAAATCTAAACGTTGTTATTAATGGGAGCAGTTCTTCTGGATTGGTAGTTCTATGAGTATTCCTCAAGGCTCAATTCTTGGGCCCTGCATTTTCTTAGTTTATATTAACGACTTACCTTACTTGGTAGAGAATAACCATGACATATTTTATTTGCTGATGATATTTTGTTAATTTTCCGACTTAAAAGGAAATTATTAAAATGTGACTAAGTAATAATTTGCTATTGAACGGCAATAAAAAGAAATGTATTAAATACGCCACACACAATGTTAAATAGGTGAATACTAGTGTGCTTTTAAATGGGGAGGAATTGAGCCTTGTTGAAGCGAAGAAGCGCGAAGCTGGCAATGGCAATGGGGCCTCATATATCTAACCTGGCTGGTAAACTTATTTCTGGTAAATAATATTAGAGGTTTACATGTTTTGAAACAGCTAGATAAGTTTATTTTAGTTATTTACATAGCATAATGTCATATGGAATCTTGCTATGGTATAATGCGACTGACATTGAAACTATCTTTGTTTTGCCGAAGGGAGTCGTAAGAGCAATTTAAAACCTAGGTCTGAATAAATCCATTAGACAAAAAATTAAGAAATAAATATATTAACTTTGGCCTCTCAAAATATTTACGTTAACCGTTTAATACTAGAAACAATTACAAGTTAGTTATACTAGTTACTAGACTCCAAGGAGTCAGTAACTAGTATAAATAACTACTACTATATAATACGCTTTTACAACAAAGTCCCAGAAAATATGCAGAACTTATCTATCAAAACTTTTTTTATAGTCAACCAAATCTACGAAATACATTTTGACAGCTGTCGGACTTATTGCACCAAGCATGCCAACCACAAAAATGGGAACGTACAATATTCGATTCTTAAAAAAATTGGTATCGATTATTTAGAGTTGGTAATCATTTACAGTTTGGTTTGAATAATACCAGAATAAATTAAGAACGGATAATTTAAAACAAAAGATTTATCAATTTCTTCAAATTTGTAGTTACTGCTTATTTCTAGAGGCACAGTTATAAAAATTTTAGATTGAAACTAGATTAAAAATAAATTTATTCAGTCACTTTCAGTACAACTAGTTGAGCTGTCGTTTTTTAGATTAATTACTATTTGAATTTCAATAATGTAGTCAAAATAATGTCTCATTCAAAGTCATCCATATTGTATCGTCTCGATTTGTTGACGGAAAGACCTGGGGATTGTTGCCTGCGGGCCTGTTCCTTCCTGTTTTTTTTTTTTATCAATATTTTTGTTTTTTCTACCACTTTTGCTCAATCATATTTTGTGACATGGGCACATGCTTCAACGAATATAAAAGAAACATTTCAAAAGGTTAAAGCCGAGTCACAAAATAAGCAGACGAACACAAAATCACCCGAAATGGCGGGAGATTGAATACGTAGTAGTTTTCTCAGCGCAGTCTTGTATGAGTTTTTTTTTGCCTACACAAATTTAACGTTGACAAAGTAAAAAAAATAATCTTGTTTTATTCATGATTCACGTAATTTAAGGAATTTAAAAAATAAAAGTTTAATTAAACAAATAATACATTAAAAAATTAATGATTATTTGAATATTTTTCCGCTTATTTGAATATTTTTATCGATTATTCGCATAACAACGAATTTTAATCATCCAAACACTACGGTAAGGTACATATCATCATCATCATCATTACAGCCCTTCACAAGTCCACTGCTGAACATAGGCCTCCCCCAAGTAATGCCACAAACCACGGTCCTGAGCCGCCTGCATCCATCGACTTCTTGCATGTCTTAACAGGTCGTCACTCCATCTAGTGGGGGGTCGCCCTACACTACGCCTACCGGTACGAGGCTGCCACTCGAGAACCTTTCTTCCCCATCGGTTATCGGTTCTTCGAGCTATATGGCCGGCCCATTGCCACTTCAGCTTACTAATCCGTTGGGCTATGTCGGTCACTCTGGTTCTACTGCGGATATCCTCATTTCTGAGTCTATCACGCAGAGAAACTCCGAGCGGTAAGGTACATACATAGCGACATATCATTGAACGACGTTGAGTAAAAAAAAGTTGATACTGGTTAATTTTTTAATATTTTGCTTTATTTGAAAGATTCGAATTTAAATTAGTGATAAAAAACTATACACATTGTAATGAAATATAGATAACTTCATAATTCTTCGGATTTACGTAAAAGGTTATTTTAAATCGTGTGAGTACGTTTGTGCAAAGTTATTGCGGATTAATGTGAAACGTCAAAAGGTATTTCTTAGATTTGGTTGACTATAGTAAGGTTTATTAATTATTATACTACTAATAAAGAGTACATTATTGATAATAACCACTGGGAATGATGTGATCGCTGTTTCTAAATGTTGTTATAACAATGGGGGCTAATAATCTTCCGCTTACCAGATTTCGCCATTTCACACTGAGGTGGAGTATATTGTTGCATAATGTTACTTGATTGAGAAGTTAGTTTAATCAGTTCCTAGAGTATCATATTAATATGCAAAACAATGCAACAGCACAACAAATGCTCATAGATTTTTCGCACATCATTAACTCTTTTTTATAATTTTTCTACTTTTGTGAATATCTAGGGTGTGGTTTATTTATTTTAATTTAATTAATATATATTATAACTAATAGTACAGAAAGAATGGGTGCGTTTGGCAGAAAAAAGCGCTAACAAGCGCTTACTAGCGCTAAAATAGTTTTCGGCCAGGACACGAATGCTACTTCAGTAGCGCTGACACAATCCGCCATTTTGCTTATTTAATTTGTTTGTTTTGAAGTAGAGTTTATAAGTTGTTTTTTTTTTGCAATTATTAGTTTTAAGTAATATAATGACATGAATATACATATACATGTTATTAAAAATTCATGATTGGTAAGTTTTTAATATGAATATTTCACAAACATATATTTAAATTAGGTTAGGTTCCCCGGTTAAAACTAACATCGTGTCCTAGAGGAAAATAGCTACTTACGATTTGACAGCGCTTACCGCTTACGATCGCCATTTTGCTTACAAGCGCTTGCTAGCGCTTTTTTCTACCAAACGCACCCAAACATTAACGTTTACAGTTTTCGAACAAATTAACTTCCCCGCTATGAAATTAGTCAAACATTAGACCTCATTTTAAGAGGCGCCGCCCAGGTGGTGGAAAAAGTCGTGGATGCCCTCCTTCTATACTCATATAAATTTAGATGTCTATGGGCCACAGCATCCACTTTACATCAGATGTACTGTGTACTAGTTTGTCACCCTTATCCTATAAAAAAAGGAAAATCTTGTATAGGCAAGACCTACACAGTCTATACAAATGAATAAAATTGAAGTGTCCGTTTGTAATATCAAAACAACAACTTGTTACTAAATGCATATGTATGCATTATATATATATATAATCCTCCAGACTGAATTTCGACCACGGCGGCCTACCTCAAAGGAGACTAGCCATCGGCGCAGGACAGGATTGTAGTGCCCAAGTGTATGCGCAAGCACAGGTGCACTCTCTATTCCCTCACTCGTAATCCGATGGGACGGTAAACCGACACGACCGGAGAGAGATCAGGCGCAGGACCTACGGCTTTACGTGTTTATGGAGGCACGGGGGTGAGACACCGCCAACTTCCTGACTCCGGGCAGCTACTGAGAATTTCTTGACGGAAAAACTCAATAATTAATATTTTGGCCCCACCCGGGATTCGAACCCAGGACCTAATGATCAGCAGTCACACTACTACAACCACTTGACCAACGAGGCAGTATGTATGTACATATGGTACATATAACAAAAAGTAATCCATATCTGCCGATCTGTATGTTGGTCTGTTTATTTGCTAATCCACAACATGACTGAACAGATTCTGACGAAGCCTTCACTGGCAGATAGCTGATGTTATAAGGACTAACTTAGGCTACTTTTAGTTTAAAAAAATAATTAGCTTTTCGTGCAAAAAAATTCAAACAAATGAAATTCAATCATAGTAGATTTTTCGCGGATGAAGTCGTGGAGAACAGCTAGTTTTTAATAAATTAGACCAGTGTCATGGGCGTGGGGGAACTGGTTATTGAGGATTACGGAAAATGGCCTTTCTTCTATGAAAAAAGAGAATTCATCATTCCCATTTCGTAAGAGGTGATTATAGGTTATTGTAGGAAGTTCTGGTGGCTTCCGATAGATGGCGGTATAGCTACTTATTTTTTTATGTGCGAGCAGCTATACAGGTCTAGGGAAGGAGACCAGTATCACTGCAACCTAAAAGATCTACTGTGATCGCCGGTATGGCTATAGTTCACTGCTAAGCCCTATATCTAACTATATCTTTACTCCAGACCTAAAACCACTAGTCTGGCGACGGGTTGCAATATCAAAGTTGCTACAATCACGTCAGATACTGCGATCGTTAGGCCTCTAGTCATGTATGTTAATTAAGGCAGACCCTCAAATGAAGAAAATTATGTAATTTTTCTATCAGTTGTTTCTTACATTCACAGTGCGCCCCCGGTGGCTGCTTGCTCGAGTTATCTATCCAGCTGGCTATCATAATGATCGGCAAACAGTTCATCAACACCGTCGTGGAGATGATGATGCCGTACGTGCTCAAGTGGTGGAACATCATTCGCACCATCGGAAGGAAAAACCGGTGAGTCTGTACGATTTGTACCTTAAATCGAATAGTTTGTCTCATGCATCAAATATCAATTTTAGTTTAGTAAAGTATTTGCAGAAAGATATTAAAATCTAGGTTTATTATAAAAAAACCTTATTATCACTTCATAAAATCATGAAATCACTGACCTGTATATATACAAGTACGCTGGACTGGCTACACCATAGAAAATTACTGCGCCAATTTGAAGCGCCGCTAAAGGATGTCTTGAAAAATAAAATTGACATAATATACCCAAGTCTGTTGTCATATTTAAATTGTCTTATTTAATAAATCTGTATTTTGAACTTTTAAACTAAAAAACGAAAGTATTTTATGTTGTTTGATTGTGTATAATATTAGTTACATAATAAGAATTATTTTTATTAATAATGAGAGTGTGCGTAATCTGTAAAACTCGTTACGAAAAGGGAAGTAGTATACATTTCACAAGTAAGTGAATTTGCAGCAAATTTGAAACAAATTAAAACTATTAGATAATATAAGTACTTACAAATTTGTTACTAATCTTAATATCATATATACCAACATTTTTGGCTGTATATTACTGCGTTTTGATAAACAATAAAATTCAATAGGGTTGTCGAGTTCCTTGTCTATAATACTTATCGATGCTCTTTCCTACCCATATCTGTTAACAAACAAAGTCGCCAACAACAGACGATTATCAAATGTTTATTAATTAACAGGTTTCCAAGTGAACCTAGATTAAAATTATGGCTTAAAAGAACATTTTGACAGCATCCCATCTCAGGGGTACCTCGTCTAAAGCAGAGGTGGCATTAGAGGCAACTGAACTAAGTAAATAGCCCAGAATATCTAGAAGATGAGTACATATTTGTGCAATTTGCTGTAGAGACTATTGGTCCGTAGGGTGCACGTGCGGTGTAGTTCCTAAAAAACTGTATATGCGACTGATCTTCGCTTCTGGTAATAGGAAGTTGTTTAGTTTGTTGTTTCCTCGCTTGAAGGCTAAGTATAGCCATTCAGAGAGGACACGTCGCCAGCATTCTTGGGACGATACCACGGAAAGTAGGACTGTATGATAATTTCTGTTATTTTTTTTAATATTGTTATTTTTATTTTGAAAATGACGTTGTAAATAACTGACAACAATGTAATTCAAAGTTTATATTTTTTATATTATTTTGCTCGTACCCGGCGCATTGCTGCCGCAGAAGAAGTAATTGTGGAAATATCGTTAAAAATGTGGAACAGTTATATTGTATAATTAGGAATGATAATACAATCATTTAAATAGAATGATATATAACTTTCTATAACTTTCAAATAAATAGTCAGTATAATACGCACGCCACCTAGTGTCAGTTAATTGTACCATGCGTATAACTTTCGCATAAGTGCAACCAGTAAGTTGACTAAGTTTTACCGCAATCTGATGAATCGTTCATCGGCATAGCATCGTAGAAAGTACGAACAAACATAAATTTTTATATAGTAGAAAATATTTTACTGTCTATAGACAGACCTGTAGTTGATTAGAATAGGCGTTATTATAGCAGCTGATTTGTATTTTATAATACTAGAACAAATGAACGGTTGACAATAAATTATTTTAGAAATTATGTTTTTATTTTTATTTTGTGTACGCCAAAATGGCGGAAATCAAATTGCTTCATCATGTCACGGTGTATAGCCAGTCCAGCGTACTTGTATATATAGAGGTCCTCGAGTCGAGAATCGAATGGAGAATCCTACCGCTACCGTGCCTGTATATTAAACAAATGTGTATTTTTGTACATTACAGACAACATTCTCACTATTTTGTCACTAGAGAGCAAAACAAAAAAAAAATAAACCTACGAGACAGGGAGAAAGGATCATGCAACCTAGAATAAGACTTCAACTATACAGACGAAGCTGTTATTGTATGGCTATAAAAATTTATAATAAGCTTCATCCAAGTTTCAAAGCTCTGCCGTTACCATGTTTTAAAAGAAAGTTACATTCCTGGCTTTTCACTAGGTGCTTTTATTCAGTCCAGGAATACTTAGATGACCAAGAGGTTTTTAAATTTTAACTGTATTTGTAGCTTCTCTGTGTTTATAAATGATGACATGTAATGCTCTGTCTGTGACTCATGTTTACCATTAGTTTTCTGTTTACTATGTTAACTTATTTTTAGCTCTAAGTAGACTAAAATGTAACTACTTTTAAATTTGCATGACAATATTAAGTCAAACATGAGGACGTACCATTATGTTAACATCTTTGCACTACCATGTTTAAAGCAAATAAAAAATTTCTGATTTCTGAGGTCAGTGCATGAAATACACAGATCAGAGATAATCAACTACAATTTGTACTGAGGCTAATTAAATAGCTGAGAATAATAATTAATTCGTTTTCACGAATTAATTATCCGAAGAGTCGAGGTCGAGCTAGTAGCGGAGTACAAGCGCACCGAGCCAAGTCAGAGCCAATACTGCTTTAACGGCGGCCGCATCGTCCGTTTTATACAATCGAGACAATTAGATACACGAGCACCACTGCAGGTGCAGTGTGCAGGTGTGCGGTGCACCTGTTGTTTACAATAATTCTGGCTAGCCACAGAGGCACTCCTGCACGTGCAACGGCGCAGGTGCCGACACATTTGGACCTGGAACCTGAAAGCTGATGTATTATTATTTAAGTGGCGTTGTTTAATTTATAAGATTTTAAAAAAATGCTTACCACATTGCCTCAATTTTTATGACATTTATGAAGTCTTTTGTTCAAAGTGTATCTTTATTTTTTTCAACATACATAAACATTAATCATTTAATAAAAAGTGAAAGCCGAATTCAAAAAACTAAAAAGGATTAAATTAATTTACAATTGTGTGGACTAAGAAATATCACAAGTTCAAGGTAACTAGAATATCGTCTAAAAAACTTCTCTTATAGTGCCGACCCTGAAGTATAACCTTAATGGTATAACCTATTTAATAAAAAAGAATCATCGAGATGGATTCACAGTTGATGATATATCGCGTAGCATACATACAAAAAAACATACAGTCGAATTGAGAAACTTGTCCCATTTTAAGTAGTACAAAAATTGGACTCATTTTAGTAGTGTTTGATGAATGATTGACTTATGAATTTATCCAATTAAAATTGTATTTTTGATTTCAGAATAGTAAGTCCGATGCAGTGGGTGAAGGATTTTAAGCTGGTTGATTTCGGGAATATGGGGCTTTTCCCAGAGTACCTCGAAATGGGTAGGTTTATAATAATTCATTTATATTTACATACATAAACACTTAAGTCTGTCACCCAGAGGGGTAGGCAAAGACCACGGACTTTCATTTGGCGCGAGCCTGACACATCTACCTCGACTCTTTTACATTCATATATCTACGCATACATGATCGATGGTTAAGATTACTTGTCATCTAGCCCATTTTTTATATATCGCCAATTTGGTTGATTAACGACAGAATCGGGAAGGAACGCCTTATTTATATTTATATGAAAATAAATTTTAATCGCATAGTAGCATTACTCAGTTGAACATTGGTTTTCTATATTTATATTGTTTGGCAGAGATTACCATTTCCATATAGCACATTCCCTTTCTCGTATCTTTCACATCCATATGCATACAATTTCGTCGATTACGGGTACTCTTAGGGTGTTAGTATACCATAGAACACTATAATACACAATACTGTCAATCTTATTTTAGATAGATAGATAGATAATTCTTTATTTTACACCAAATCAATACATAAACGAAAGAAGAAGAAAAAAAATAGTGTCACAATAGGCGGTCTTATCGCTAAAAGCGATTTCTTCCAGACAACCTTTGGATGAACAGGATCGCAAAAAGTAGTAAATTGTGTGGTTTGGTGATGCAGAAACAATATTTTTAAATATATCCATATTTTTATATAATATAATTAGAAATGAACAACAAATAAATACAAAAAAAAATACGAATGTATACTACATATATAGATGGCACGAACTCAACGATTAAGATAGTGGCTGTGTACAAGTTTCTGAAAAACAGGTAAAGACTGGGCGCGTCTCACTGACAGAGGTAGGGTATTCCATAGACGGACTGCTTGGATACTAAACGACCTGTCCATAAATTTGCTATTATGGGCAGGCATTTTTAATTAAAATTCTCTGGTGATCTCAAAACTTTCCAATGGGAATAGTGAAGGAATTCAAAATGATCCTTAAGATGAGAAGGATAGGAATATTAAAGAGAACATTGTAAAGAAGTGACAGAATATGAGCATTCCGGCGAAGAGGATAGGAAGCCACTTGAGCTTATTACGAAAACAAGATACGTGAACATATTTGCGCAAACCAAATATGAATCTTATACAAAAATTTTGAAGACGCTCAAGTTTATCAAGTTGCTTCTCAGTGAGATCAAGATAGCTGACATCTGCATGGTCCACAATTGGGAGAACAAGAGATTGAGCAAGCGCAATTTTAGTGGCAGTAGGTAGAAAGTTCCTTAATCTGTTCAAAACGATTGGGCAGCTGCAAAAAGTTTACGACTAACCTCCTGTATTTGAGGACCCCATGATAGGTTCCTGTCAATATGAATTCCCAAGTCCTTGACTTTTCACTAACAGGGATAAAATTTCCATTAAGAACAACTTGAGGTGCTTGAGATATGTTAGATTTTCCAATCATATACGAACTTCCGATGTTAATTACCTGAGTTTTTTAATTAAAAAAAATAGTTTCTTTTTGTTTAATAGGGAGTTAATCTTCAAGCCATCTGTTTTTGACCAATCTGATATATTTGCTCAAGATCACTATTTATGTTGCTAATAGCTACATCTAATTCACCAGAAGAAACATGAGTATATATTTGAAGATCATCTGCATATAGGTGGTAGGAAGAAGTAATCTTAGTGGCTATAGAATTAATAAAAATTGAGAAAAGTATGGGAGATAATACGCCCTGCGGGACACCAGCAATGGAACACCAAGAAGAAAATGTGTCATCAATGCGAATACATTGCCGGCGCCCAGACAAGCCAATTCGAAACCAATCAATCACTGTTGGAGATATGTTAAGAGAGCTAAGTATACCCGGTAAAATTTCAAAATCAACTGAGTTAAAGGCATTGCTAAAATCTAACAGAGAAAGGATAGTTAACTTGCCATTTTCCTTTTCTTTTTCAGATCTTTTTCTTTTTCTTTTGCAGATCTAATATCTTCCGTAATATTGACTAGTAAGGCTGTGGCAGTACTATCCCCAGGACGAAAACCGGATTGTAGAGGATTTAAAAGGGAATGATTGTGGAGGAAAGCATTGAGCTGATTATATATCAACCGTTAGAGAACTTTGGACAGGAATGGCAAAATATATATAGGACGATATTCCGAAAAAAGATGTAGGGTTAGATTTTTTTAGGCAACGGTATGATGTGAGCGTCTTTCCAAGTTGTTGGAAAAACACCACTAAAAATCGAGGAGTTTAGGATATGGCAAAGTATTGGGATGATTATGTCAAGAATCGGAAGGATCATATTACGACTGATACAGTCGCTGCCGATTGCATTCGAAGTAATTGATAGAGTACTCTTCACATCACTAGCAAAAAATTGTTTTAGGACAAAAGATGAATGATCAGGAGTTGGAAGCGATGAAAGAAAATTTTATGTGTTAAATTTTGTAGTCCCATTTAAGTTGAACGAGGATGAGAAGAATTGATTTAGTAAATCAATATTTAAATCTTTAGAGAGTACATTATTACGAGACTTTCTAAGTTGTTGGAAAAACACCACTAAAATCGAGGAGTTTAGGATATGGCAAAGTATTGGGATGATTATGTCAAGAATCGGAAGTATCATATTACGGCTGATACAGTCGCTGCCGATTGCATTCGAAGTAATGGATAGAGTACTCTTCTTAACATCACAAGCAGAAAATTGATTTAGGATAAAAGATGAATGATCAGGAGTTGGAAGCGATGAAAAAAAATTTAATGTTCTAAATTTTGTAGTCCCATTTAAGTTGAACGAGGATGAGAAGATTTGATTTAGTAAATCAATATTTAAATCTTTAGAGAGTACATTATTACGAGACTTTCCAACCCCCATTGATCTAAGAAAACTCCAGACTTTAGCCGCATACAATTTGTACTGATTTATGGATATAGTGGCGCTGAGCATCCCTATTGGAGTGATTTCGAATAGTGACATATTTTTCCAAGTTTATTGATGTAGGCCTACATTTATATTTTGTCCTGGCTGCAGCTTTTTTGTTTAAAATGGATTTTATTTCATCAGTCAGCCATGGTGAAGGGCGATGTCTCATTTTAATTACGCGAACTGGTGCATGTTTATCATAGAGACAGGTGAGGTAAGTCGTAAATATTGCAACTTTATCGTCAACTGATTCTGCATTTTAAAAAGGTTGACCAATCAATGTTGGAAGCATCTTCGCAGAGATTTTGTATATTCATACCACCGAAACTGCGTTGCAGAAGAAACTTAGACTTAATTTTAGGTGGCCGGACATTATAAGAGAGAAATATAAGATCGTGGTAAGAGAAGGCATCCGCTGCACACTGACCATGCTTAACAGCGAGTTCAGAAGAGGACACAAAGATAAGGTCGAGCAATGACGGAGTAGCATTAGGAAAGTGATGAGTAGAATTTAAAGGTAAAATAGAGAGATTAGTATAATTTACTATAGATCGAAGAGAGGATGAACGAGAGTCTTGTTTAAGCAGACAAGTATTAAAGTCGCCCATAATGATCGTGTGCGAGTAAGAGGATACGTTTTCTAAAATATTTTCGAAGGAAGTGAAGAAGTCAATTCGAGATGTATTATACCCCCAGCAAAATTTTCGTGTGACTAAGCTTCACCTCAATAAAAAGATGTTCACCTGCGTTAAGCGGAGTTGGTTGAGATGACATATCAACTACAGAAAAGAGAAAATACGATCAGAGATATATTGCCACACCTCCTACACCGCCAACAGTACGATCATTTCTTATGAGATGAAAGCCAGGTAAAAAATAATTAGTGGAAGGGAGACAAGGTTTAAGCCATGACTCAGAAACGAAAATAGCATGAATATCCTTAGAATCAAAGGTAGCCAGCATATCTGAAAAGTGAGCCGGAATGCTTTGGGCATTAATGTGAACGACGTTGAAATTTTTGGGAACATCAGAAAATTGTGAAGCTAGTATTTCAGAGA
This sequence comes from Parnassius apollo, assembly GCA_907164705.1. Taxonomy (NCBI): domain Eukaryota; kingdom Metazoa; phylum Arthropoda; class Insecta; order Lepidoptera; family Papilionidae; genus Parnassius; species Parnassius apollo. Next base: position 1,617,914 of record CAJQZP010001183.1, on the reverse strand, counting down.
GAGGCTGTAAGCTAGGGATATTGCCATCATCATTATCTGCAGTTAGATAGGTTTCAGTATCACTACTAATGTCTAAACATGACATTACAAAATAACTATTAATGTTTACATGTGAAAATATAACGTACAATAAGTAAAATACAATAAAAAATAAGGTAATAAATTTCCTAAAACTAAGAACAAACAAAAAAAAAACAAATATAAAAGTACTTTAGTGTCCACCTGCCAGTTGAGTGTTTTTATACATACAGTTTAAGTACATTATCTTTACGACACTTTACTACTAAATAAAAAATAAAAAAGAGGATTAATAATATCAAGATTTAAGTAAAATAAAGAAAAAAAATCAATAAGTGCACAAAACAAACGCCGTTAAAAGAAACGCAACGGACAATGCTTTTGTTAACATTACGTTGTCGTTAAAGCGCGACATAACCTTATAATTGTGATATTAGTGTTAACATTATCTGTGGTATAACTTAGTATTCACAACACAAACTAATAAGAGTACTATAATAACGTACGCAACAATGGCACAGAAGGGCTGGAACCCAGAGCCGTGAAGCCAGTTAAATAAAAATAAAAAAGTCACAACAATAATTACAGAATACTTTTACTCCTAGCAGATTTAATGTTACACATTGTAAATAAGTAATGATAATGTTTCGCATTGTCAATTAGTAATGATAATATTTCACGTTGTCAATTAGTAAACATTTTTTTGGTATAATAAATGGAAAGTGGAGTTAATAATTATTATGCTTATTAAATTTAGATTCAATGGTAAAAAAAGTTGCACAAAACATAAGGTATAGTCTACATACGTCCCACTGCTGGGCACAGGCCTCCCTATATTGATGATGATGAGAGGGTTTTGCACTAGCCTATAACACATTCACAAAGAAATAAGTCTCACAAGATATTTATTGTAATTGTAAAGCGTTAAAAAAATGGCAAAATTTAAGCACGGCAAATCCTGTACACTTAACTTAAAATCTCGCCGTACTGTCAGGGATAAGATGTTTTTATATAAAATCATTCATAATAGAGTCGACTCCATACCACTTCCAAATGAAATAAGTTTTAGATGCCAAAGGATAAGTGCTAGAAAGAAACTTTTATTTTGTATTTCCACTATGCGCACAAATTATGGCAAGAACAATTTTATATCTCGTGCATGTAATTCTTATAATAAAAACTTTTCACATGTAGATATATTTTCTCTGTCATATGGACAGTTTAAGAAGGAAATTGAAGCTGTAATGTTTATTTTTTTGTTGTCGCTTGGCGATGCGTTACTTAACAGTGGAAAGTTTATTGTTAAATGTAAGATTAATATGTGTTATGTAATAGACTAAAATTATGTATGTTTCCCTTGAAAATAAAATAAATAAATAAACACTTCACACTTCTTCACAACGGCGTTTCGCTTGGGCCTCCCAGCTGCAGTTTTCGTTACTGGTTTTGGGTTTGTCTGGCAATCGATTTTGCTGATGTCGTTCAGACTGGTTACACGATGTCTGGTTCCATCAGATTTCGCAATGTATACAAATCCATCTTTGGTCCAGCATTTGGAGATACCAAATTTTTCACGGGCAGCTACAAAAAGATCATGCCGAAGCTTGGTGAGAAATTCGGATTCTGTGGTTCCAGAGCCTTTAAGTTGGGATTTTGCGTACCAGACTTTATCACGCAACCCTACGTCTAGGAATTTCACAAAAATTGGCCGAGGCTTGTGAGGAGCTGTTGGTCTACCCAATCTGTGACAATGCTTAATATCACTGACAGAGAAATTGTCTAATTTCAACTGATTTTGCAGAACCTTGGTGACAGCCAAAGCGGTGTCTTCTTTTGCAATCTCTGGTACACCATGAAGCAGTAACATTTTCCTTCGGCTTCGTATTTCCATGCTGTCAGCATTACGAGCAAGTAATTCCATCTGCTGCTGAAGACTGTTTAGTGCCTGCCCTACAAATATCTTGAAAGATGCAAACTCAGCTACCAAAAAAGTAGTACTGGTGGATGTGCTGGGCGTTTTCCGCAATTCTTCTTCAAAATCATTCATCCTTTTATGAAACACCTCCATCAAACTGGAAAGAGTGTTTTTAAATGTAGGGTCCATGGTATAATGAAGAATTGACTGAGGTTATAAAAGTAAAAAGTGTTGTAATTGTGGTTGGATTAAGTAGTGAACACGCACAGACAAGCTCAAGCTAATTTTTCATTATTAGCACTTGAAATATAATATTTTACGAATTGTGTATTTATTTTAATTATAACTTGAGAGATTACAGTTTCACGTGTTGCATTCACAACTACTCACACAGAAAAAAGAATATATAAAATATTTTGTACTGAGGTTCGGCGTCGCCGGGAGCACATATACAAGCAATTACGTCTTATTATCAGTTAATCACTACCACAAACCCGATTCGCTGTGTTGACAAACGGATTTTAATACATATTTATTTGTAAATAGCGTGCAATTTGGCGTTTTCTAAATAATTTGCATGCGAAATTTGGAAACGACTGTAATGTCAAAACACATCTCGTGTTGACATTTTATACATGTGAATTGACGTCGATCGATGTCGTTCGATTGGTGTTTGTAGGTAGCTTTAGCTGATTGACGGATACTGGTCGATTAAACGTTGTTCAATCATCGATCGACGTCGAGGGAGCAGTCGTGGAGTGGGGCTGGTTCTCGAATAACCAATCAGCTTGATCGATGTCGTCTAATCCATTTTACCATCGATCGATGCCATCGACCTGTCGGTGTGGTAGAAACTATCGTTCGACATCAGCTAATACATTCCAACATTGATGATCGGACGATTGGTGTGGTAACACCCTTAGTACAGACAAACAGACAAAAATATGTTTATATTGTTTTTATGTGTATAGATAACACAGGATGATGGATTCATATCGATCTTTAAATATCTTAATTTTTTTTCCTTGTCCTAGTGCTTCAATACGGTTTCGTGACGATATTCGTGGCGGCGTTTCCGCTGGCTCCATTCTTCGCGCTGCTCAACAACATACTAGAGATGCGACTGGACGCCAAGAAATTCCTCACTTGCTACCGGCGGCCCGTGCCGCAGCGAGTCAACGACATCGGGGTCTGGTACCGCATACTCGACTCCATCGGGAAACTAAGCGTCATTACCAACGTGAGTATCATTTTTCTGGTTAGTAGAATTAGGTCCGTTAGTAAAGTCTTAAAGCGAATGTGTGACCGCACAAAAAACAAGTGAAGGCAAATGAATGAACGAGTAAAAAATTTAAGAATGCCGGAATGTATGAACATGGTTGCGCTGCTAAAGAATCGGGTACTTTCACATTTTGTTCCGTTGATTATTGTTCGCCAGTGTCTTTCCGTCCTGTATCCACGCATTCCTTCCGCACGCACTGAAAGAGGGGGGGGGGGTCTAAAAGGTGACGCGATTTTTCGGCGCCCCGCCGAGATGGAGATGGTAAGTTGGCCGCCCCAATAAAGGGGCGCCCGCGGCCGTCGAGCCCCCTCTTCCAACGCACCACAAGACCAGGAGCGTCGTCCACGAGGCACCAGAGGAACTCCACAAGGTCAAGGCCCGACCCGGGGAATCGAACCCAAGAACCCCTATCGCCAAAAACATCTCAAATCACTAGCGCGCCACCCTTGCTGTTCCTTCGCCTCGGATCTGGTTAATCGCTCCACTAGAACGTATGATGAATTTAAACTTTCTTTTACATATTGTAGCTAGGGTTGCCACCTCTTTTTTTTTTAAGTAACTAAAGTAAATATACTTTTCTAAGCCAAAAATAATGTACGACATGTGAAAATAAAGTATTATTTATGTGACATGCTAAACATGAAGTATAAATTATTATTACGTACGTATTAATACGTACTTTATATTTATTTAAAATACTCTGTTATAAAGTCGGGTGACAACCCTAACTAGCATAATTATTATGTCGGTAGATAATAATAACGGTATCCTGTATTGATTGAGTCAGTGAATAAATTGACGTTTACGGTTTCGATGTGTTTAGATAAACCCTTCCCGTATGACTTGAATAGCAAGGATATTACACATATTGTATTTCGCGATGTAAATTGTCCCCCTTTTATGTTGCTCTGAAGGTTGCCTTTCGTGGGATGCTGTAAGAGTTGACTCTGGGAAATTTTAGAAGAAAATTGTGATCAGTACATTAAAGTAATATGTACTTACGTACTAGAACAGCTATTTCAAACAAAAAATATGCGCTAATCTGTGTTCGCGCGGTTGGTTTTTTTTATCATAGAATAAACTAATAGGTAGAATGATCCGTAGGTAATAGTAGATTGTATTGTTAAAAAGGTAAATTATATCGAGAACAATATTTTTTTGTATTTATATGCTTATTTAATATAATATTACATAATATTAATATCACAATTACATTTTAATGATATTTTTATCTGAATATTTTAAAAGGTATCTTGTCAAATATAAAAAAAAACATACTAGGTGTATGTTTAACAAAACTTATTAACATAACATTTAAATTACAAATATATTTATTTAAATTGGAATCAGAGTCGTTCATAAATGCTGGCCACGCGAGAGTTAAAAATGGACGAATTTATTCCACTTTGACTTTGATGTGGAAACCTAAATATAAAATAAAAGAATAATAAGCAGATTTAAATATGAAAAATTTAGCCTAATTACGATAACTTATACATGTTTCTACAAAAAATGTGTATAATAATATATTTGTCCTATACTTAAGTACCCACAGAAATGTCGCTTCTGAACATATTAATTTCATAATCTATATTCCATAACACGAGATGGCGTCTTAGGAATAATTTGTTTCATTATTAATCTATAGTACTTTTTTTATTGATTAGTTCTTATTAAGCGATGAAAAGTAATTCCTTGGTTTTTACTAACATTTCTTGAATTATTTGTGCAATATCTAAGTACACACGACGGCATATTTTTATCAAGAGATTTTTTTTTTAAATCAACACAACACGTGACAACTCTACAAGCGCCTAGCGAGTGACTGATTAAAGTGCGGTGTATGCACCGCAGTTGAGTGGAACAGAGTAGCTGAATGCAGTGTCGCCTCTAGTATGTAGTACATAACTCAATGGATCAGTACCATATTTTGTGGTAGCCTTATTGAAAAAAAAATGTTTTTTATTTATTTACTGCTTATTTTAAAAAATACCTTTACCGTGGGAAGAACCAGCAAGAAAGCCAGCGGGTCTTTTTTAATATAAAGTTCTCAATAATAATGCGAAATTATGTAATTAATTACATTAATTCCAGTGTATTAAAATTTCACGACTAAACAGATTGCCTGGTTTCAGCAATATTTTGGTCTAGTCCTGGTAGCTTATTAACCTAAAACCCTCTTAGAAATGAGAGTAGGCCTGTGCCCAGGAGTGGGACGTATATAGGCTGCAACTTTACTTTACTTTACTGTTTAAGGTAAGCACTACACGAAACACAACAGTATTAAGCTGCTATTTTACGCTGGTATTCTGTGAGAGCGTGGTCCTTTCCCGGTCGAGTCGACCTATTCGTGCTACAACCATATGATATAGCTGCAGCGTGGCTCTACCACGTATCGGGTCCTGGTTTTAACGATAGTTGCCACGATTGGCAGGCGGGATAGCTCTGATAGTTTTTTTTATTATTTTGCGTTGTTATCGGGAAGATACTACCCATCGCCTGCCTCTTACTTACACTGATATTTGTTTTTTTTTATTAATTTTAATAATGGTTTATTAACATAAATCTAATGGAATATACATTGATTTTTAATGATAATTTTGGAGCTTTGAATCTATTCGTAACTTGATTTTTTTTTATAAAATTTGTAAAAATTAACACAACAGGGCTTCATTATCGCGTTCACGTCGGAGTTCATCCCTCGTCTGGTGTACCAGTATTCGAACGGCGGCTCGTTGGACCAGTACGTGAACCACACACTCGCGGACTTCAACATCACCGTACTGGAGCATCCACCCATAAAAACACAGTACAATCAAACTATGTGCAGGTGAGAACGTTTTTACTTCGGCATGCCTACTGCGCCATTTAGGAATGAGGTGAAATATTTGACTAATTTCATGGAGGGGTTAGTTTGTTAAAAAATTTTTTTTTTCGTATTATTATTTTAATTTATTGCAATTGGACTTCAAGGGGTTTCAATTTTTTTAACACATAACCCTAATTCTTTTTATATATTTAAATAAAAGTCCTGTCTGTCGATTAAACCGTTTAGAATATTAGCCGAAACAAACAGACACAGATTAAAATTTTAAAAATTATTTTTTTTATTATAAGTGTAGTAAATATAAACTTTCATATGCATTTAGTAAAAAACTGTTATTTTGACATTACAAACAGACACTCCAGTTTTACTTATTTGTATAGATCAATTATATATTAGAAATGAATAAACCAAACTACGGATATTCCTAAATTTACAGAAATTTAAAATGAGTAAAAGGGGCAAAAAATTAAAGAGCAAGTCATTGAGGCATCGTTTAGTGTATTTTCATACTCTAGGAACCGATAAACTTTTAATTATAACGACACTGTGCAACAAATAAAATTCGTACGTGGTAGAGCCACGCTGCAGCTATATTATGGTTGCATGAATGGGTCGGCTCTATCGGCGAAGGACTACGCTCTCACAGAATACCTTTTTTTTTTTTTTTTTTTTTCCCATTTTTTTTTTTTTTTTTATAAAAAAAAAAAAAAAAATTATTTTTTACACACTTTTTTTTTTGGGGGGGGTTATTTTTTCTTTTTTTTTTTTTTAAATTTCATATAACTACAGCGTTTTTTTTTTTTTTTCTTTTTTTTTTTTTTTTAATTAAAAAAAATAAAATTAAGTTTCTGTTTTTTTTTGTGGAAATAGCAGCGTAATGCTGCTGTTTCGTATGGTGAGTGTAAAGAACCAGAGACCAGTTTTACTGGAGTCGAGGCATTCCATCTTAGTTCTCAGGGGTGACAACGCATCTGCATCATAAATGTATATCTCTATATTTTATCCTATAAAAAATTCTCGGTCCGAAGTCCGAACTAGTAATATCTGGTTAGCGGAAGATTATTGTGGATTCTTTTTTAATAAACCGAATAAATGGCGGCGTAAGAGAAATTATGTATTTAACAAAAGCAGCGACTATGAGAAATAAGAAAAGTATTTCACACCTTCCGATTGAAGACGGTTTCTTGTTTATGCCAGATTTTTACAGCAGTTCGCTAACTACCACCATATGGTAGGTTTTGTCTGCCGCCTATAAATATCTTCAATACCAAAAAAATGTGTTCATGGCCTGTAAGATTGTTTGTAACTTCTATATGAGAGTGTATATTTTTTTTATAGGTTAGCGTGACAAACGAGCACACAGTCCACCTGATGGTAAGTGATAGCTGTGGCCCATAGACATCTACATCTATCCTCAATTACGAATCAAAATGCAGATGCGTTGTCACCCTTGAGAACTAAGTTGGAATGCCTCGTTTCCAGTAAAAATGGTCTCCGGATCTCTACACTCACCATTCGAAACACAGCAGCATTATGCTACTATTTTACGCTGGTATTCTGTTTGAGCGCGGTCCTGCCCCGGTCGGGCCTGTTATATAACTGCAGACTCTACCCCGTATAAAAATATATTTTCAGTTTTATATTAAATGCGAGTAATATTTCTTTATTTTACAGTTATCCTGGTTATTGGTATTACAAAGAGGGTGACAATTATGCGCATTCGAACTTCTATTGGCACTTAATTGGTGCTCGGCTGGCGTTTGTGGTAGTTTTTGAGGTAAGTTGTCTATTGTAATGCTTGAAACTGTAAAGATGTCGTCGATGTTGGAAATTTACTAATTGCACAGGAGATTTTATAGTGCTACAAATGCACTCGCTGGTTAAATACTCGTCACCGATTTTTTCGTCTCTGTAAATAGCGTTAAAACTTGCGCAGAACGCATAAAATGGACGCAAGACAAGAAAGGATATTTGCGGAGCGCGGGAATATCGCCGTTGCTTTCTCGCTCTCGCACGTCCCAAGTACAGTAGAGTTTAGTAACAGGGCAGTTGACAATAAACGGTTAAGTGACCGTTCAAATGTATGGGTGCGTTTGGCAGAAAAAAGCGCTAGCAAGCGCTTATAAGCGCTAAAATAGTTTTCGGCCAGGACACGATTGCTACTTCAGTAGCGCTGACACAATCCGCCATTTTGCTTATTTAATTTGTTTGTTTTGAAGTAGAGTTTATAAGTTGTTTTGTGCAATATTAGTTTTAAGTAATATAATGACATGAATAAACATATACATGCTATTAAAAACTCATGATTGGTAAGTTTTAATATGAATACTTTACAAACATATATTTAAATTAGGTTAGATTCCCCGGTTAAAACTAACATCGTGTCCTGGAGGAAAATAGCTACTTACGATTTGACAGCGCTTACCGCTTACGATCGCCATTTTGCTTACAAGCGCTTGCTAGCGCTTTTTTCTGCCGAACGCACCCAATATTTTGAGTGTCGAACTCGAACACGTTGCGTTTTGTCAACTTATGCACTAAACTAAACTCGCTTGATCAGCGGTGAGTTTAGTTGCGGGTGGCGGGAGACGTGCAATAGGGCAACACTTCAAACTTGACTTGCCGACGAAGTTTCATTTAATTTGCTACTTAACTCACTATTTGAATTTCAAACGAGATTTTTTATGCAACTCGTTAGGTTCGCAAGCTAACTCGCTACTGTACTTGTCGAAGTGTTAGTCGGCCTTTAAGTCTAGTCATTTCTGCTAAGCAAGTTGTTCAGGTTGTTTCGATTAGTTTAAAAATACTTTTTTTTTCTATGCAAGACTCCTTTTACCTTTTTCTGCCCCGATATAGCACTGATTGCACTGCGTTGATCTTGTCTAAAACATATAGAGATATATTACAATTCCATCTTAGTACTTAGAGATGATAACGTATTTGTACGTTCTTTGAAGTTGGTTGCGGATGTCCGTGGACTTACCATCCATTTTTATGAAAATATTTTTATAAAAAAAATGTGAGGGACACTCGTCGGACAGAAATGCCGTGACTAGCACGGGTGTCTCGTTGCGAGTGACAACAAAATTGTGTTCTTGCCCCGTCGTTGACAGTGGATGTCTCTACGACCCGCCTGAATAATGTTGCCAAATAATAAATATACTTACCGTAGTGCTTTACCTAAGTAGATTGTTGTAATAAATTAAATATAGTATTTTAAATGCTGGTTTTTTTAGCGTCAAAATGTTGAGCGAAAATATGATATCAATGTGGTTAAACTGATTAAAACTTCTTTATAAAGCCAATTATTATAAAATTGAAGAATTGGTAACACATAACACTTATTGATTATAGTACTCGAGCTAAAGTAAAATAAATGGTTGGACAGAATTGGTTTTTTGTCATCTCAGATTTGTACACAAAAAAATCTTCGTTCGTTCGTCTCATTGCTATTGTTTTAGTTTCATTTGCCAGTTCGGTTCTTTTTACAATAGAATTTTTTTTTTTTATAGAAGAGGGGGCAAACGAGCATGTGGCTCACCTGATGTTAAGTGACTACCGCCGCCCATGATCAACCGCAACACCAGGGGAATTGCAGGTGCGTTGCCGGCCCTTTAGAAAGGAGTAAGCTCTTTTCTTGAAGGTCCCCAGGTCGTATCGGTCCGGAAAAATCACCGGTGGTAAATTATTCCACACAGAGGTTGTACGCGGAAGAAAACTCCTTTTGAAACGTACAGTGGTGGACCGCCAAGCATCCAGATGGTGTGGGTGGTATCGGGACGTTTGCCGTGTAGTGCGTTCACGAAATTTGGCGGCTGGGATTAATCCGAACAATTCCTCAGAGCACTCCCCCGTGATAGATGCGATAAAATACGCAAAGAGATGCAACATCTCTTCGCAGCGCCAGTGAATCGAGCCGATCGGAAAGCACTCGGTCGTCGACGATTCGAGCCGCTCTGCGCTGGATGCGGTCAAGAGGAAGGAGCTGGTACTGGGGAGCCCCAGCTCAGAGATGGGAACAGTATTCCATGAGCGGCCGAGCCTGCGCCTTGTAAAGTTGCAGGCGGTGTGCCGGCATGAAATACTGTCCCGCTCTGCTGAGCACGCCAAGCTTTTTAGAGGCCAATTTGGCCTTCCCTTCCAAGTGACCACGAAACTGCACGTCACTCGATACGTCGACGCCGAGGATTCCGATACTGGCTGAGGCAACAAGGGGAGTGCCTTGAAACTGAGGGGATACGACAAAGGGGTTCTTTTTAGCGGTTAACGCGCAAACTTGTGTCTTCTGGGGGTTAAACTGGACTAGATTTAGTCGCCCCCAATCCGAGACTCTGTCCAGCAGAGACTCGACTTCAGACACAAGTTTGTCCCGGCACTCAGAGACGTTTTCCCGAGAAATATTGGCTCGGCCGGTGTAAAGAGCATCACCAGTGCTGTCATCTGCATAGCAATGAATGCTACGGGTTTGCAACATATCATTGATATGCAGAAGAAACAGCGTTGGCGATAGCACGCAGCCCTGTGGAACACCAGCATTAATAAGCTTGCAATCGGAGCTTGCACCGTCTACAACGACCTTGATGCTCCGATCCGCAAGAAAACTGGTGATCCAATCGTACAATTTCTCGGGAAGCCCATAGGAAGGGAGCTTCGAAAGAAGCGCTTTGTGCCAAACCCGATCGAAGGCCTTCGCAATGTCCAAACTAACGGCCAATGCCTCCCCCTTGGACTCTACTGCCTCCGCCCATCTGTGAGTTAGGTAGACCAGAAGATCACCAGCTGACCTACCACGGCGAAAACCGTATTGGCGGTCACTAATCAGCTGGTGATCCTCAAGGTACCTCATGAGCTGGCAGTTTACAATGGACTCCATTGTTTTGGAGAACAAGGAGGTGATGGCGATAGGCCGGTAGTTGGACGGGTCTGAGCGGTCGCCTTTTTTAGGGATCGGGTGGACGAAAGCCGTCTTCCATGATTTTGGGACTACGCCTAGGGAGTAGGAGTACCGGAAAAGACGCGTTAAAACCGGCGCCAACTCTGGAGCACACGTCCTCAGCACAATTGGGGGGATTCCATCAGGCCCACTCGACTTATGGATGTCCAGGGAGAGGAATGCTTTGCGAACCGAGCGCTGAGTGAACTGCACTTCCGGCATGGAGTACTCACACCGCGGGGTGGTTGGCGGCGTACTCCCCCCGTCATCGAGTGTCGTCAGTGAGTCGTCCTCCCTGTGCAGAGATGGAAGAGATGGCTGACAGAAATTCCCCTGGACAGCCTTGGCGAGAGACCAGAATGCACGGGTTCCAGAAGAAAGACGAACTAGTCTCTCGCCAATTCTGCCTATGTGCTCTGACTTTGCCTTGGCAATGACTCTTTTGAAGGACCTAGAGGCGGAATTATACTTCTTTTTTAGAGCGCTGGTGTTTACATCCCTGGACGCTGATGCGTCAGCCCAGGCTCGGTAGCACTCCTGCTTATAGCATGATGCTATTTTACAGGAGCGACCAAACCATGGCTGAGATTTGCCTCCAATGGGCATCACAGAGGAAGGAATAAAAAGTTCCATACCCTGAAGTACCACATCAGCGACAGAATCCGCAACAACGTTGGGATCGTCCGGCGAGAAGCAAACCCGCCCCCAAGGGTAGGATGCAAAGAAAGACCGCATCCCATCCCAATCGGCTGACCTATAGTGCCAAACACGGCGGCAGCCTGCAGAATGCAACCGCGATTTCAGCGTGAGTGGCACCACACTCCGGACAAAATTACAAGACGGAAATTAAAAGAAAACAAATGGATTTAAAATAACATTAAAACATTTATAAAATTAAATGAAAGTCTGTTATTTTAAATTACAGCAATGATATTGTATTATGTTTGAAAAATTTAAAACAATAATATATAATAACTACTGGTAACCCTCAATTGTCCTGGCTCTTTGGGACATTGCATTTGGTTCTTACTTTATTTTCAGATGCTCCATATTTTGATCACTTTTTGTTGGTAGAGTGTTGTTGTTTGGGGAATATATGGAATTAAGTTGTAATTCTAAAATGAAAATAAATATTTTAAAACAGTGGTTTGAGAAATTTAAAACTATCCCATTCCTGTAGTAGTACTGTATGTATTATAAATTCATGACATAATTGAAGTGGAATATTAGAATTAGAAGATTTATTCCATCACAAGCGATTTAAAAGGATGGTGGAGGATTTATTGAAACATCTATATTCTCTACACTAAGAGATAACACATATGACGTTAATTTATATAAATTATTGCTATTAAAAACGATTGGTTACCATTTTACCACTTGAGTGTAAAGCATACATATTGCTATTTCCTTAGGAGTGTCCTTTACGTTAGATGTTCCTAGAAAAATAAAATAATATTAAAAAGTTTGTCTTTAAAACCGAGAAAAAAATTGTTATTATTATTAGATGCCACACAAAAATTAAAAGTTAATGAATAATAACATTGTTATTTGTAATAACTAAGTAGTGAGAAAGGTTAATTGTATGTAGCATCTCCAAAAGCAACATTTGACCATCGTGACTGCTATCAATCGCTAGTCTAATGTTGTTCAATAAGCCAGGAATTGTTTTTTTCTGTGTCCAAATTAAAAAAGAAACATTATATATTATTCTTAAAAACATTGTTATACTTACTTTAGCCTAGCCTTGAACATTATTATTTATTTTGTTCCTCCTAATGAGCTGCGAGATGGATGTCCATTTCCTCTGTTTCATATGATGCTCAATTGTGTTTGAAAGTTGAAGAGCAAGCCGTGTTATTGCAGTAATGAACTATTTCAAACTGCTTATAGTTATACCCAAAGGTCTTTTAGTAATTCATAGCACACATACTTAAAAAGCACTTCACCTTTAAACTTAACCATTTCACTGTCCCATGAGTCATATATGAACATTTCGATTGTTACTGTGTATTGGAAAAGAGTTCTTCAATAGTGGATCTTTGTTTACTTTGTTTCGTGATAACAATATTTTTCTGACAACAAAAGTAACGACGCAAAGGAACGCTCTTATAACTCCATTTTTTTAAGTATACAAAAAATCATTTTTTATAAGAATTGTATATAAAGATGATATGTTTGCCGAATTACACTTTTTATTATTTTTACTCGTTCGTTTATGAAAGTTACAAAGGGTTTATTATGACTTTACCGATTTAACGATAAATAAAACATGTCTGTTGCTAAGAGTAACGCAGCTAACTTCATGTGTTACAACAAAATTTTTGGCCAATACGAGCGCAATTCCGATTTCAATCCAACGTTGTCAAAATTGTTTTCAAGAGTACGGTAATTTGTCGTAAGTGGATTGACATTGGATTCAGATTGGATCGAAATTGTTATTGGATTCAAGAGTAAGCTTGTTATATTGACGGATATAATTATAAAAGAAAAACGTACAAGTCTTTATGTATTCTTATGGCACTTCACTTGTTTATTTTACAAAGGTATTTAAAAACTACCTACACAGTATTAAAATCTTGTACGATGGTACGGAAGCCTTCAAGCGCGAGTCCGACTTGCGCTTGCCTTTTTTATTGTCTTAACTTACTTGGTAATTTATATATATATATATATATATATATATATATATATATACAGTGAAATCTGGTTAAATGGGAACTGGGAACCTGGATAAGTGAGGAACCTCTATTATTGAGAGCTACAATAAGGTCCCGGCACTTTATCATCGATTTATCTCTGTTAATGGGACTTTTCGAACCTGGTTAAATGAGATTTCATTTCTAGGATTTTTTCGTGTTTACGTCTATAATTGGGACTCTGGAGCTTAATTACCTCCATTAGTGAGACAATTTATAAGGTAGGGACAGGTTTCGACACGATTGTTTACAAACATTTGAATTTGTTTCACGTCATGTTGCGCACGTGCTTCGTTTGATAGTACTATCTCAAATTTTGACCTACAAACAAGATAATAAAAGTTCATAAAATGTCCAAACGTAACACATCAGTATCTAAAAAATTATAGCTTCTATCAGATTATGATTGTGGAAAGTCGCGAGATCAATTGTGTTCGGAGTATAGGATACCAGAGTCAACTCAGTGTAGAATTATTCGAAACAACGAAAATTCGGTTTCAGTGTATTGATGGAAAAGGAAAACTAAAACGAATACGATCAGCAGAGTATCCTGAGCTTATAACACTAATAAGCGGACCAATGATTAAATAGAAAGCTCAAGAATTTGCAAGTAAGCTCCATATTGATAATTCTTTTGGCAGTTTTAGGGCCTCTGTAAATGAGACAGCTAAATTTTAAACCTGTCTAATTGGAAAACTTGATAAATGAAAAACTCTTTAAATGGTACAAAATCCTTGGTCCCTTGAGATCCCAATTAACTAGGTTTCACTGTATATTGTGTTTTATATACGACTATGCTGCGACATGATAATCCATGGCGAGTATTTTGCAACGGCATTTGCGCAAGTTGCCAGTTGTTACATTTAATCGACATACTGAGAATTAACTGATCATTAAATTATTGTCTTAATTAATACAATGTCACAAACTATGTGAATTTTTAATACAGTTTCAAAATATCATAAAAATTTGGCAATGTATCTAATCTATGTATATAGATAAAATATAAATGACTAATCCTACATTGAAATTGTATTTCATTTGCAATTTTACTGCTTATGAGCGCCGCGTTCAGTTTGGGATCGTGTTTCGTAGCATTCCTTTGAGAAGACCTATGTTCATCAGTGGATTTGTAAAGAGCTGCAGGCTCACTCTTGAAAACAATTCCGATCGATCGGGATTGAAATTATAACGTTTAGTACTCTTGAAAGCGACTTTAGCGCTAAATTAGTTTAGTATTGCGTGGTGATTGTGTGAACTAATTGAGATTTGAATTGAAATTGTCCAAGCAAAATCGGCACTTTCGACAGTAATTAAATGACAGCAGCGTATTGTGTTTGATATTGCGTTGGAATTGGAATTAAGGCAATAGCAAAACAGTAACGTTTTAGGAATTGTGTTCATATTAATCGTTTGTTTTCTGCAATTATCTTATTGTTTGCGATAAAATATTGACATGTTTAGCTCTTGCGTCTATTATTCTACGCTGTAATTGTGTATTACAATTAAAATAATGACGAAATGAGCTTCAAATTATGCGTTTTAAGGACTTTTTTTCTATGAGTGATGATGATTATGGAGCTAATTATTGTATATTAAGAACTTTAGTGAGAAAATAGTGCATGAATAAAAACCTACGAGGGTGGATTGAAAAGTACTCGGCCTAACCAAGAAACTAAACACATACTAAATCAGTTATATTTTTATTTTTCTACATAATCACCATCAAGTTCAATACACTTTTGCCACCTCCCCTTCCAAGCATTTAGACCGTTGAAAAAAAATGATTCTTCCTTAGAGTCAAAATATGCGTCTACAGCTGCTTTGACCTCGTCGTTTGTCGAAAATCTTTGACCTCCCAAGTGCTCTTTTAGGTTAGGGAACAGAAAGAAGTCTGATGGTGCCAGATCAGGTGAATACGGCGTATGCGGTAACAGTTCAAAGCCACAGTTGTGAATTTCAGCCATTGACTGTACTGACGTGTGAACACGGGCGTTATCTTGATGAAACAGGACTTTTCTTCTGAGCATTCCTCGACGTTTTTCTTTTATTTCCTCTCGTAAACGACGTAGTAAGGTGCAGTAGTAATCAGAGTTTATAGTCTGACCCCTTTCAAGATAATCAATCATAATCACACCTTTCGAGTCCCAGAATACTGAAGCCATCACCTTATTTGCCGACAAAATCGACTTAGCCTTTTTAGGGGTGGTGAATCAGGTCTTCTCCACTGTTATGATTGTTGTTTAGTTTCCGGTGTACAGTAATGAACCCATGTTTCGTCCATAGTAACAAAACGATTCAAAAAATCATCTGCATCGGCTTCAAATAACTCCAAACAGTCGCGTGAAATAGTCAATCGCGTCCTTTTTTGTTCAACTGAAAGCAGTCGCGGAACCCACCTCGCAGACACCTTGTGGAAACCCAACTCGTTGACAATGATGTTTTGAGTTCGTTCATAAGAGATGCCTATAATCTCGGCTATCTCTCTAATTTTTAATCTGCGGTCTCCCATTATTAAATCAAGTACTTTTTTAATATTTTCGTCAGTAGTTGACGTCGAAGGCCTTCCAGAGCGGGGTTCATCTTTCACACTCTCTCTACCACGCTTAAATTCTGCTATCCATTTTTTGACGGATGAATATGATAGAGCACAATCGCCTAATGTACTGACCATGTCATCATGGATGGCTTTTGATGATAGCCCCTTCTTATGGAGGTACTTAATGACGGCACGCTGCTCGATTTGCTCCATTCGCGGAAATTATGTCCGATTACTTTGTTAATAAATTTATAAAATCACAACTAATTATCGCACACGTTTCGAACTTCACACAATGAACTAGTCTGAACTGAACTAAATAATGTGGGTAGATTTGATTTTTAGAATTGAATGGATTTGTGTTAGGCCGAGTACTTTTCAATCCACCCTCGTAAATATGACCCTCCGTGGAGAATATACTTTATGAATGAAATGAAGTATTGTTAAAAAAGAGTTACAGTGAATGTTTTAAATAGTTAGGCGGCGCAAAGGTTTGAAGAGGACCGTTTAGATATCTCAAGTATGATCTAAAGCATCCCTCTGCTGGTCAGAGGTCTCTTGTCATGTCTGAGAGGTTTATTGGCGGGTTTCCCACATAAAGGAAATATGAATATAATAAATGTATAATTTTATAAGAATTAAAAATAAAATTAAATAGCTAACGTAATTTTAATAACATAACACAACATAAACACTCACGCCTGTCACTTAGAGGGGTAGGCAAAGACTACAGACTTTTTGGCCTTTTCAGCCTTTCAGACCATTTGGCACGATCCTGGCACACCTCATAGAATATCCCTTTCCAACTCTGCCGTTCACTTCTGCAACATAAATTTGCTTTGTCACTTGTTCCTTATTCTTTTTTGTACATGACATTTCTTAATCCTGGTCACATTATCTTGCAAACCACACTCTTATCACACAATTTCTCACCCTGTCACTGAGATTCAGCCCTAACATACTCCTTAATGACCGCATTTCTACTGCGTTTATTCTACTTTCGTGCTTCTGCTGCCACACCCAACTTCCATTACCGTATGTTAAAATAGGGACTAACACAGCACTGAATTGTCATATGTGCCTTTTTTGACACATTCTGACTTTTCACAATAGAGTTTAGAACCCCATTTACTTTATTTCCTGCATTCACTCTTTGTTTTTTAATAAGGATTTGTTAAGAAAATTCTGATACAAATTTAACCATTTATTTAATATAATAAAACATATTTTTATCATGTTCATCATCATGTTGTCAATCATGTTCATAAAAGGGTACTATTTCGTAAAAAGAGGTATGTAAGGATCGTGACACTTGGCGATCTGTTCTCTCTGGCTACCCCTTTAGGGATTGTGCGTGAAGATAAGTAAGTATTTTTATCAACTATCACCATTAGTATATGTTCTTACCTACATGCTAAATCTATTTTTCATATTTGAAATTTGATAATATAGCTTAACATATGAATCAAAAACATATTGATTGTATGTCAAATGATGACTATGAAATTAAAATCTTAAAATCATATTTACAGTGAACCAAAAATCAATTTCTTTTACAAAAGAAATTAAAAGAAAACAAATAAATTTAAAATAACATTAAAACATTTATAAAATTAAATGAAAGTCTAGTTGCCATAACACAGCTTTAACGGTGGGTGTCAAATACAAAATTGCTTCAGAACGTGGTGGCGCTGGTGATGATAATCGTCCGCTGGGCGATCCCGGACATGTCGACCGAGCTGCGCGACCGCATCAGGCGCGAGGCGTACGTCATCAACAGCTTCATCCTGGACGAGACACGCGCGCGAACGCTCGCCGAGCGGCCGAGCGCGCTCGCCCGCTCGCAAGGTCCGCGCGTCCTGCCCACGCCACGCTAGCGCACACGGTAGCGTATCCGCTTCGTACGCCGCGCACTAACACCGGCCCTTGTTCACTGGTTGTGTTTTATTTTTAATTTATTGTAACGTTGGCTGCAAGGCATTCTGCCAAAAGGAATACATTTTTTTAATGTATTGATACAAACATGTCAATGACACCGGTAAAAACCACTGATGTTTATCAACGGTGACAAATCCACATCAAACATCTTATATTAACATGAAAAATATTATAACAAGTTATAGTGTATATAACAAGTTTTAAACATCCAACGCTGTTATACCTCGGCTGATGTGGATGTGCCTCGGGCTGCCTCGTGCCTACGTTTTCGTAAACTAGACGTGCTCAAAGGTGCCTCAGAAATCGCTGTTCGTTTGGTGTGAACGGTGGTACTTTGGCTCGCGAGGCGATACTAAAGTGTTTGTTTTTGAATGCTCGGGGACTTATAACGGCTCGGCCTGCCTCGCGAGACATGCCTCGGAGTTCCGGATAAAACTAGTGAGGCTGCCTCGCGAGCCGCACACCGACGCTGCCGCGTGAGCCCATGCGCTAGGTGTGTACGCGGCTATTTAGCAATCATTAGTATATGAATTAACATATTTAATTCACAAGAAGGGCTTCCACAACTCTTTCTGATACCAGAACAGCACCTCTTCGAAGTAAGGTAAAATATTAGACAGATTTCATGGCGGTAAAATTAAATTGTTAAAAAAAATTGAAAAGGGTACTATTTCGTTCGGAAATATTAGTAATATTTTATAATAATTACATTAGAAATGGATAAACCAAACTACGGATTTTCTTTAAAGTAAAAGAATCAGGAAAGAGTTCTTTTTTTTAGCTTAATTTAAGAAACTTATTAAAAAAATAGCCCTTATTAACGGTTATTTTTAAAATTATTTGTGTTGTTATTTTATATATATATATATATATATATATATATATATATATATATATATATATATATTATTTACCCGTTGTTACACCACAAACTAGTCATTTTTACTCTTTTTAATCTCAGCACTGATAATGTCCCGTGGACTCTTTTCATATACGATGAATCTTTTTCATAACATGAGTGGAACAAACCCTATATAATAATAATAATATTTACTCCTCGAAACGAAAAAGAAAACAATAATGATAATTTTAATTTGTACTATGTTTTGCTAACACTGTACGTCATTTCGAAGTTCTATAACATTAAGATTTATTAAAAATAAAAACGGTAAATTGCGCTCCTTTTAAATTAATTTAATATGGAAATATTTTAACAGTGAATCACTGTAGTATGACTAAGTATCCAACTAAATAAAAATCGTAATGTTTTATAATAATTGTTCTTATACACAATATATTTCTAAGTGTAACCAGTGAACAAAGACCGTAATTAAGACTGTGTTGTGTGTTTTGATAAATTTACAGGAATGTCATAGAGTCGTAAAGTATTAGATTTTCATCTTACATCACTAAGTACCTTAAGTACCTCAGACATCCGTGTATGTTAGAGTGTTTCTTTATTGATCGATACGACAGCGATGTGACAAGCCAAGATCGAGCGCATAATATTATATACCTAATTCAAAATAGACATGTAGCGGCGCTGTCGTCGCGCCACTAGCACACCGAAACACACCGAAGCCTAAATCGCGCTATTAACATTCCGAATCATAGACAGTATATATAGAACTTCTCCGAACTATCACTCGGAGCGTTGGCCGCTCCCCGGGCAGAACACTTTGCCCGGCGGGTCTCCCCTTTTCCTTCCTCGGCCACAGACACATCATTAATTCAATAAGGCGTTATTTTGGGGAAATTCAATAATTTAACTATTTCATATCTAATAAAATGATCCACGTACAAAAAAGTAGTACCAGTTTTGGTTTTGCAGGTGGATCGTAGTTAATGATTTTCTAATTATTAGAAACTTTTTTCTTATTGAACGCGACGATCACGAAATACAATGCTTGCTTTATTTATACATGGTTATTTTTCAAAGAGTAGCCAAATTTTAAATTTAAGTTCATAGATAAATAATGATTAATGATATACCGTTATTGCAGTTTTCGTTAATGTGAGAAATTAAGGTTTCTACGTTTATTTGAAATTATCTCAAATTGAAATAACATTTTTGCCTTCCGATCGACCCTTACGAATGTTTGCGTGCGCATTAAAATCAGTTAAAATAATGCATTACCACTCATTTTGAATTTAAAAGATAAAACGGACAGAACGGACTTTCGTTTTCGTTTCGTCGAGGCAGTTTACAATCGTAAATTGCACTAGGACAAACATCTAGACTAGGAACAATTATTTTTAGGCCATACAAATACTTATTCCGTGCGGGATTCGAACCCGCGGCTCTCAGCGTCGTAACTCATTTCTAAGCGACTGCGCCACGAAGCCGTCAATTTTTTTCTATATATACAGAATGCGAAAAAATTATATTTTTTCGAATAAATACAGACAAAATTGTCTCGTAATCGTAATCGATGGCAACAAATATGTATGAAATGTGGACATCGATAAGGCCTCGACAGAGATGACGTCATATTGCTGTTGTACCGACCAGCGAGGAAAAAGCTTTAATCGCCAAGTACGTTTCGCCGAACATTCGTGTGTCTAGAATATTTGTAATTCTTACATCACATATTTAGGCAAGTTGGATTTACATTAAAAATTAATTAATTTATTGTAGTATAAATATTAACATAACAACGCCTTTGCGATATTGCGAATATTTCTGGGTGTACCGATGGTTAAAATTAACAAATAGCTTTAGTAATTAGTGCTTTTAGCTTTAAAGTGGCGTTTGTTTTTGAAGTTTTGTTAAGATAATTTGGTTTTAATTGATGAAACATTGCGTATTAGTGTGGCCTGTAATCGGAGCTCGACTAATATGGGATTCATAACTTATTCTGCCGCCAGATTGACGCCATTTTGGTATGAGGTGAAATAATTGACAGAATTCATGGTGGGATAGTCAAATCGTTAGAAGAGTGTAAAAGTTAATGTTTCTTTCTGAAATATTGGCTACATTTTATATAAATTCGATTTTAATTGGATAAAATAAACTACGGATATTCCAAAAAGTAGATGAATACAAATGGTTATCAATGTGCGAAAAACTAAAGAGCACACCACTGAAGCAATGTTTTGCGCAAAAATATATAATACACAAATAATATATATAATGCACTTTAAAGTAAATATAACCTCCTTATACCTTATTATTACTGCCTCGTTGGTCTAGTGGTTGTAGTAGTGCCTCTGCTGATCATGAGTTTTCGTTTTGCCGGCGAGTCAGGAAGTTGGCGGTGTCTCAGCCCCGTGCCTCCATAAACACGTAAAGCCGTTGGTCCTGCGCCTGATCTCCCTCCGGTCGTGTCGGTTTACCGTCCCATCGGATTACGAGAGTGAGGGAATAGAGAGTGCACCTGTGCTTGCGCATACACTTGGGCACTATAATCCTGTCCTGCGCCGATGGCTAGCCTCCGTTGAGGTAGGCCGTCGTGGCAGAAATACGGTCTGGAGGACATTATTATTATTATTATACCTTATACTTATACCTTGTACTATGTGATTATAATACACTGGAAACCGAAAAACTATTATTTAAAACACATCTTTTTAATCATGATTCACTGTGTGACCATATGTTGTGTCAAATAATTTCACCTCAATGTCAGTTAGCGACATCTGGTAAGCGGACTGTTATTACCCCTCGTGTGGAAAAGACTCTAAAGATTATGTTTGCATAACTTTTCTTTTGTAATTATTTCCCGTGCAAGCTATACGTTCCTTGCAAGCAATGGGATCTTAGCACATACAGCCACGAACGTGATCATGATACTCTCATTTAATTGGTTAAAGTGTTTTGTATGTAATTGACACGTGTAAAGAATAAACTGGGTTGGCTCGGGTACTGTGAAGTTTGCTGTGAGTGGTTTAGTTCTAGACCAGAGATTCCCAAAGTGTTTGATATTGTCTGGATTGAAATTGATTTTCCAGGCGTTTTCATAAACGAAAACTGATAATTTGTAACTGTAATTTATATTAATATTTATTAATTAATAAATATTAAATTTTGATGAGAAAATGATAACAAGTTTACTCACTTAACCAACCTCAAATTTTTAAAATTTATAAGTATCAATAGGAAAAAAACTAGAGATAGGACTTTTAAAGCAATTTGGCTATGGAGGTCTGTGGTATCAGTACATTTTGATAAAGGGGTCTCTTGCACTTAACAGTTTGGGAATCCCTGCTCTAGACTGTTAAAGCTGTAATATATTCTTTTACGCTTGAGAGGCGAGTTGACACTGTATGATAGTCAGCTTTATTTTTTATGAGTCATAGGACTACGTGGTTTGATCGATTTCTTCTTCGGTACTTAGGATTTTTTTTTTCAAAAATGAGTTATTTTTTTTATAACATTGAGTGACGAACAAACACACAGTCCACCTGATGGTAAGTGGATGCTGTGGCCCATAGACATCTACATGTATCCTCAATTTAATCAAAATGCAAATGAGTTGTCACGTGTGAGAACTAAGATAGAATGCCTCAATTCCAGTAAAAAGGGTCTCCAGTTCGCAACACTCACCATACGAAACACAGCAACATTACGCTGCTATTTTACACTGGTATTCTGTATATGTGTGATCATGCCCCGATCGAGCCGACCCATTCGTGCTACAACTATAATATAGCTACAGCGTGGCTCTACCACGTCATTATCATACAGGATTGTACTTGCTTAACTATATATTATGCGTTTCGAGCTATGATGTATGATAAGATTTATTGTTTTAATAACTTAGAAGATTCGATAAAATTACGGATATAGTGTACACATAACGCAGTCTTAAAGCCGTTTGAAAAATCCTCAATGATAAAATTATCTTCTTCTTATTATCTTTTATGAAGAATAATTTACTGTTGTTTATTAAAGTATCAACTTTTGAAATCTTACCTATTTATGTATCATTGAGGTTTTTGCATTTGGTCGTATTACTAAAGCGAGCTTGAATTATACTGACTTAAGTAGAATACTAAGCCTTTGTGAGTTAAAGCCGGTGTTTCGAGCTGTTAAAGTGGCAGTCGTGTGAGTGATTTTTTTAAAATTAATTATGTCTGACTGCATGTGACACTTAACTCTGTGATTAATATTTATTTTAATTATAAATTAAGCTGGGCTATGGCTAGAAAAAGATCTTGTTAAGTATATTTTATGAGGAAGTTATTTTACAAAAAGCTTACCACATTACACCAAACTTGCAACACTGCTATTGGTATTCTTTTTTAAACTTAGATTAATACTAAATTTGTTAATATTCAACTATATATATGAACAGTATTCGAAACGCATAACGCTATTAACAGATTGGCTTTATCATTTCACATTGATTGCTGGTTTTTTCACGTAGTTAGTTATAATATTTATCTTTTGTTTTATATAGTAACGTCCTTTATTAAACATGTTCATAATAAGTTTTGTTATTATGTATTAAAGATAAGAAAAAAAATAGGTTACTTTTATATTTTTAGTACCGTGCAGTGTGGGGGTGTGAGAATATCGACTACCCCATATTAGACTTGGGTATCGTAAGAGGCGATAGAGGGATACAAATTAGGAGATGGAAAGCAGCATCTTCCTAATGACGATTAAAATTAAAAAAAAACTGCGGCTACTAACCCGCTTGCCAAGCGTGGTAGCTATGGCAAATATCCCCCCTATGTGGCAATCTGTGGGGTAAGCCTTATGTTCAGCAGTGGACTTTAATACGCGGTAACGACAACTTTTATATTTAATAAAAGACGTTACTAGACTTGAAATATATTGAGATGTCTACAGAAAGAGTTAAGTTGCAGTTTCATTGTGATTATTTTAGAAAAAATTACATGTCGCAATTACTCAATTATTACATTGGTTGCTTTAAGGCAACGTTTGTTTATTATTTAATTATTATAGTCTTACCATAAAAACCTTAGAGTATACACAAGAAAGCTATTATGTATACTCTAAAGCAGGGATGGCGAACCAATGGCACGCGTGCCATCGATGGCACGTGACACAATCTTTTGGGCACGCCACTGATCACAAATTTCACTATGAAGATGTTCGATATTCGTTTAGATTCTATCGACATTTTAAATCATCTGCAGACTCTCTCTCGGCATTTTAATGGTCTCTAGATTCCCGAATAAACTCAAAATCTCCAGACAAACAGCTTCTATTCACATCATAGCTGCTTTTGGTTTAATAAAAGCTGAATTAGTAATTACACTGAACTTGAAGTAAATTGTTTGAATTTTAAATCTTTTCTGAATACTAGTAAAGGATCCAAATTGGTGGACTCTGTAAAGTCCAAACCAAAAATGTATTTTGCAATGTATAAAAATGTTTCAACACAAAACTCTTTATTTATTTTTTGTAGTAAATAAAGATGGTATTTAGTACTATTATTTTCCTAATAATCACGAAGTCAATATCATTTTACGGCACGTCTATGACCTCATTAAACATTTTTTTAGAAAAATGGCAGGTTGATACATAACGGTTCGCCACCCCTGCTCTAAGGTAACCCTTCAGAAACAGCTTTTCTTAAAGTTTTTAAAGTTAAACGAAATTGCAGCTAATTCTCTTCATTCATGTGTATCATATTTCATTCACTTTTAGTTTAGCTCCCAGTAGTTAAAACACATTATAAAGGCTTAATAATGGGTGCGTTTGGCAGAAAAAAGCGCTAGCAACGCTTGTAAGCTAAATGGCGATCGTAAGGGTAATCGCTGTCTAAATCGTAAGCTAGCTGTTTTCCTTCGAGGACACGATGTTAGTTTTAACCGGGGAACCCTATACCAATTTAAATATATGTTTGTAAAGTATTCATATTCAAAAACTTACCAATCATGAATTTTCAATACGCACAGGTTTTATTTGTTTATTTGTTTATTCACGTTATTATATTACTTAAAACTAATATTGCACAAAACAACTTAAAAACTCAGTATTTCAAATTACAAACAAATTAAATAAGCAAAATGGCGGATTGTGTCAGCGCTACTGAAGTAGTATCGTGTCCTGGCCGAAAACTATTTTAGCGCTTGTAAGCGCTTGCTAGCGCTTTTTTCTGCCAAACGCACCCTATGATTGAGTCGTAACTTTGGATGAATAGGAACCACACAGTTTTTTATTGTACAATTCAAATAAATACGCGAGGTAAAAGATTCTGATCTCGAAGCAAGACAATCAATAAGTTGCCTTTCTTTGTGGCAGTGCTCAAATGGGAGGTTGGAGTGGGATATGATGATAATGATGATGTATTCAGCTGCTTAAGCGCTTGACCTGGGGAAATAAGTCAAATATTTGTAACTTTTTTTAAAATACTATCAATCCTATTTACATAACTCATATTTCCTGTAACCAAAAGGTAAGCTTAAAATGATTGTGTTAAAAGTGGTTCACGACAGTAGTCGAATGGCGGATTCGAATCCACGACCTTCGACTAGAGGTAAGTACATGAAGTACGTCCATGAGGCGACGTGTGTTATTTTTGATTTTTTATGGGACAGGGCAATTACTTATTTTTATTACAATTTATAGTGTGAAATGAAACTCGTGATCAAGAGTGTGAACGATAGGAATACTTATAGAAAAATAACAGCCTTACTTTTAATCGGTTGACTATACCCGTACTGGATTATTTGAATAGAGGATTAATTATCTCTATACCTGTCTCTTTCTATTGTTATTTAGTAAAAAGAGAAAAATCAACTTAATTGATGTATATTTTTAAATACTATCTCAATCAATTTTTAATAAGTCTAATATAATAATAAAATTCCTTTTAAATTATTAGAATTTTTTTTATTATACTCACGAAATAAATGTTTACACATCTGTCCATATTAAATATTTTTATTATCATAAATATAATTATTCTTGTTTTTTTTTTTGTTAATGTACCTACGCCGGGAGACAGTTTTCCATACAATCTAAAAATACCTTGATTCATTTAATTAGTTTTAATACTTTTACAGCTATCTGACTAATATAGTCTTATGGCCAAATATTCACTACTCAATTTTCAACCGACTCCAAAAAAGGAGGAGGTTCTCAATTCGACTGAAATTTTTGTGTGTTACCTCAGAACTTTTTTCTAGAACCGATTTTGATGATTCTTTTATTTATTTGAAAGCTGCTGCTTCTCATGTAATCATATCATAAATTATCTAAATTTGGTCAAGACCGGACCAGTAGTTTTAAAGTTATCCTTAATAATGCGTATTTAATTGACTTCGACTACATTGATGATGTTCTCATTTTATTTAGTCGGATGTACATTTTTTTTTTAATTTTACCACTTGTAAGATGTCTTTAAGTCGCGTGACGATTCACTTTGACTTAAACTGATAGTGTCTATCAGTTTAAGTCAAAGTGCACGAGACGTAACGGCATTTGAAAATTGAGTAGCATTTGAGAATTTTGGCATTATTCATATAAAGTTGATTTCAACCATTCTACACAAATTCTGCATAAAAAAATAGCTTTTTTAATCTGCACCTAAAATGTCATTTAACCTAAGCTCCACAATGATATTTGTCCATTTACGTTTTTAAGGTCGAGTTTCATTTCATTCTAAATGAAAAAAAAAACAACAAACATTTATCTTTTATGATGTTGTAATTATTATTTCGGGGTAATAATAATATATAAATATTATAATAATAATCATTTAACAATGCATTGAAAGATTTTAACGATTTACCTAACGTTTAAATCAGTTTATGATACACATTCTTAAAACGTTGAGTAGGCTTTTAATAACCTTAACAATTTGGATCCTAATAGACTTTCTCTGCCTACAAAACAGACGACAGGACTGGTTCGGATTGGAATCACATCGCTACACTGTCGGGTTCAGATTTCGACCTCGCGGCGCACGGAGAACACCAGAACATCGCAGATATCGCCAAGCACGTTGTTGTTCATACGCCTCGGGAAGACCAACCTGGACCTGCGCATGTATAGGTGACATAGTTTATAAAATCATTCTTAGGTACGGTTTATTACTGTTATTTTAATAATCTTTTGATGTATTTTGCGCTGATTGCCAACACTCACAAAGAAATACTATTTTTTTTGTGAATTGCAAATTGAGAGATTGTTGTACAGTATTTGTGAAGTTATATGTAGTTCCAATTAATATCATTTTATGATTAATTTTATGTATCAAGAAAATTGTGTTTATCGAAAACTGAATCTTATCACAACAACATAAGGTCCTTATATTATGAAATGTGTATTGTCTATGGGATTCTTTAAATTTGCGGAAGTCACATCCAATAACAGAAACTGGTTCTTTTTACTTATTTCCATTACTGGATTTTGATTATATGAAAAAAATAAAATTACAATTTCATTTAAAATTATAGCGTGGTAAGTAATCTTTACCATCCTCAGATTTACGAAAAGATGGTGACTTGGTAAGTTGTTCATAGATAATACGAGATGTAGAAATGTTTATTTGTAATTTCATCATCATTATCTTCCTCACACCCTATTTTATTGCTAAACATGGGCCTCCTCAACAGTTTGCGTCTTTGAGGAATATTAGGCATTGTTGCCACGCTTGGCAGGTGATGAGCTGTTATCGGGAAGATGCTGTTACTCATCTCCTGTTTCATCCCGCTTACGATACCCACGGGATGATATGGAGTAACGATTTTTTTACGCCGCCAGTACACGGCGTATTTGCATTTTCCTAGAAAGAAAAACATTTTATATAGTTTATATCGCAATGAAAATCAAAATATTATTATAATATAGTTAATTTACGCACATCAGATAGGCTTCCGTATCAATTGATATTTATTTTAGATAATAATATTTCTTATATCTTAACATTTTACCTTGTCGAAAGAAAACCTAACATTTATTTTTTCTATAAATCTATGTCATATGATTACTTTTAGTTTTAATATTTTTAGTATAGGTTGTTAAGTGACAAACCTATACTATCTATATGTACATGGTTATTACAATAGTTTGTTATCTATATTCTTGAATATTTTTGTATGTGTCTTATACATTAAAACAAACCTTAACTATTAAAAAAATATAATTTATTGTAGATTAGTCATTTTTATTATATGATACATCAAGTAATCTCAATATATCTGATATTTTATATTTTTAATTCTGAGATTAACGTAAATTTAATAAGTCATTATGTATGTAATGTTTCTAATAAATTTTTGCCATGATACTTTTGGTCTCGAAAGAAGTTTCCTGTTTTCGTAATTTCCTGATATTTGTACTTAAATACGGATACGTTTCCTAAACATATTTAACTTTTTTCATCATCAGTTTTTTTTTGCTTAGGTAACGGTAACAGTTAAGTTATCGTTTCTGAGTTATTGGTTTAGTTTAATATATAATAGTTGTTTAGAGGAGTTTATTTTTATTACGTATTCTTAAAATATTTTTATTAAATCAACTTAAAATCATTAGCGTAACGTTTAAAAAATTGACATTTAAATAATCTTAGATCTGTGTAAAATAAAAGCCATTTTCCTCGTTTTGTAATTGTATTAGTTAAAAACACACGACAGCCTAGTTTGAAGTGTGAACTCACAGTCCTACCTGATGACATGTGGCTACTGACTCCCGCAGCCAACTTCAAATGAAGACTGCTACAGATGTGATGTCTTGGTTGTACTCGTATTTTAAAAGACCCACAGACACACATAATAATAACAATCACGAGACGACATGGGGTAGTCGTAAGGCTAATCTTATTCCGTCACTACTCGGTATTGAGTATACATACTTTTAAATTTCTAACTTATTCGGTCTAAGACTACTATATAAAATTATTTGGGTTTCCGTTGAAAGTACTAGGTGTTCTATGAACCCTAAACTGGTATTGGTCACATTGATTTATGGTTTGAATGCTTGATAATATAGCTAAGTTATGCCATATGGGAATATATTTGTGAAATTAAAGAGACGATACGCCAAAAATGTGTTGTATTGGGTAAAAATGTATTTGACCCTTAACACATAAGTAAATGTATTAAAGCGGCCTTAATTTAACATACTTGTTATGTTTAAATGTATGTATGTAAAGTCATATAAGTGAGAAAGTATTGTAAGTGTAAACACTATGTTAGTTGAGGCTGCTGCGAGTTACTAATATAATTCAGTTTAAACAGGCAAATTATGGAGTGTAGAAGTTAGGAGTACAGACTGTGTATTAAAAAGTTTCAATAAAAACCTTTAAATAAGGGTGGCGCCACTATAGCTACGGGGTAAATTTTAAAGAACGCACCGAAAAATATTAGTGGGATAGACGACTTTTTCGAGGTTATATTTACTAAATAAAATTATTTTAGATTTTAGAGCTACTGATCAGTTTAGCAGCATACTTAAACCGTCGACAACTGCTAAGTTCATTTCATGCCAGTAGCTATTACAGCGCTGTTGTGGAGAGTTTTTGAGATGTTATTTACTGCTTACAGATGGCTACTTTTTCAACTATTCTACTATAGGAGTTGATACTCCTTACTTCTACACTCCATAAGGTAAATGTTATATGGAATCTAAAATGAATCTCACATCGCTTTATCTTTGTTTATATAAATGTAAAAAGAAATTTAATTTTTGTTTCGAGATCACTTTAAATGCTTAGGATGCCAAAAATTTTAGTAATAGTGTAATTTCAAATTTGGAACTGATAGGATATATTTGGTACGAACTGGTAGGATTTATCCGACGTGAGTTATAGATTTAAAACGGACACTGCCTGTGGTCACTGCATGCCGCGTTGTTGCATTAAATTAACATACAAAACTCTTCACGTTAGTTTATTTATTAAGGCCTATTAGATTTAAAAAACACCAAAAATTTATAATGAAAGAGTTGTTATAGGTAACATTGCCTTGCATTTCTCCATGTAAAAAAGGTAATATTGCCTTTAATATGGTAACGTTTTTAATTAGGTGCAAATATATTTATTTATAACGAGGTGCGAGGCATTTCAAACGCTGTGTTCATTGGAACAATAAAAAGCTTTTTGGAAAAAATTATATATTTGTCGTCCTGCTTTTTTTGTGTTAGAAAGAAAAAAATGGATTGATAATTAATGATATTGATAATGGTGTGCAATTGGTAGGCAGTGATCAGTGATGTATAGAATCATATCGAAAAAAATATTCAAAAGTTAATATATTTCAGTATGCTTATACATATTTATTACTTGTTGTGTGCTTATAGCAACAATTGAAGATCCAAAGGAATAAAATGGTTATGATTCCTTTTTTCCTGTGATTTAAGTCAGTAAGGGTGTTACCACACCAATCGATCGATCGTCGATCGATGTCGATCGATTGGTGTGGTAGCTTCAATCATCGATCGACGTCGATCGACGATCAGTCGTTGTGGTTGTAGGCTCATCATCAGTATCTTTAAAAATGCGGCCGGTGGAGAGGGCGGGTTCTCCATTCCAATCCATTCTACCATCGATCGATGATCGATCGATTGGTGTAATAACACCCGAGAGTAGAACGGAATCATTTAAATATATATAAAATTGCAAACATTATTCTCTTGTATATATATATATATATATATATATATATAATGTTTGCAATTTTATTTTATGATGACTCGTAATATTACGTAATTATTTACGATGCAATTTTTATGTATGGTAAAGTGGAAGTCCCTCGTTGTGATATATTTAATTTAATAAACAATTATAAAGGTACATATATATAATGTGTTAGCAAATTTGTATGTTTGGCTAAAGTCGTTGGTATTTTTCGTTGATGTGCCCTAAGTTATAAACTTTATGTTCAATTATGTCAATCATATGATTGGCTCACTATTAGATGAACTATATTTTATCATAATATGTATAATTAGTAATTACTCTTATGTAAGTTTTGTTTCTTCTGTTTATAATAATAATTTTTCACTTTTTTAAATCATTATTTATTGTGCTGTATGCTAAATATTAATCAATTAAAATCTACCTTGATATTAGTGAGGTTAATTTAAGATGTTACGCTTTTACCATTTTGGTTGCTGTTTAGCAACTAGTCACGTAAGCGATTCACCAAAACAAACTTTTACAAGTATTTGTGTTTTTAAATATTATTGAAAATGTTTTTAAAATAAAATGTAAGTAGGATTTTTTTGTGTTTTTAAATTTATGTCAGTATATTATTGCTTAAATAGTTAAGGCGGCACTTCACATTGCATTTCAGTTTCGAGTATTTGTTTTATTTGTGCTAAAGGGGAAATCGGTAAAGAAATTTTCGTCTTAAATTGGTAACTTATTTTACTTGGTCTTTAACTTTGCCCTTGTACTTAATAACCAAATTAAGAAAGTAATCTATCTACACAAAAAGTATTTTCGCAATTCCGTCCACTTGCCCATCGTATACACACATCTATGCGTATAGCTTACTTTAGGCTCGATGGACAAATTCTAGAAAATTTAAGCAAAGGGGATACAGACCCTGCTCTTGGTCTCACCCTGGAAAATATGTTGGCTACGCCAATGTGGCTCAAAATCGGAGCATACAGGAACACGAAACTTAATATGAAGTGCCGCCATTCCAACATTTCGTATAAATACAACAGTGTTGCAACACTGAATGATATCCATTATTTTCTTAAGGTTGAGGTCGTCACAAATTTTGTCAGTGTTACTATATTAAAAAAAAAAACGCTTGTGGTGTCTGTAAAACTGGTTAGTAAATTTCCTTCTATACTGTTAAATGCTTGTATTTATATGATTTATACGGTCAATATATGAAAAGTTTCATAAAAGAATTTTTATTTCAACCCGGTTTTTTCCTTAACTTATTTTGTTAACATTAATTAAGTTAATAATTGCACCTTCGCGCTGGAAAGCCAATGCACAATCGGCGGTATTCTGGTCACTGATGGACACGTCTATGTTTTTTTTAAATAGAATAAGGGTGACAAACCAGCACACAATCCACCTGATGTTAAGTGGATGCTGTGGCCCATAGACATCTACATCTATTCTCGATTAGGAATCAAAATGCATATGCGTTGCCACCCCGAGGACTAAGATGGAATACCTCGTTTCGAGTAAAAAAAGATCTCCGGATCTACACCCACAATACGAAATAGCGGTATTTTGCTATTATTTTACGCTGGTAGTGGTAGATGCGTTGTCGCCCCTGAGGACTAAGAATGAATACCTTGTTTCCAGTAAAAAAGGTCTCCGGATCTCTACACTCACCATACGAAACACAGCAGTAATAAGCTACTATTTTACGCTGGTACTCTGTGAGAGCGTGGTCGTTCCCCGGTCGAGCCGACCCATTCGTGCTACAACTATAATATAGCTGTAGCGTGGCTCTACCACGTAACTTTTATCATCAATAACATTGTAAGTATCTGAGCATAGGCCTCTGAGATTTCGATAGATGTCAAGCAGTACTTGGAAGATTAACTATCATCATCATATTAGAAATTCTTATTAACAACCTTGAGTCAGGATGTTGGAAGTGTTTAACCACCGTGCCACGGAAAGCACATAGAGCCCTTGTTCCTGCGTCCGGTCTCTCTCCGGTCGTCTAGGCTTTTATATTAGTGTGAGAATGGAGAGTTCATATGTGCTCGCGCACACGTTCGGTACGTACTATAATCCTGTCTTGCGAAAAGGTCATAGTAGAGACTAGCCGAAATGCGACATGGAGCCTAAATACAATAGTTATTCACCA
The DNA here is from genome assembly GCA_907164705.1 of Parnassius apollo. NCBI lineage: Eukaryota > Metazoa > Arthropoda > Insecta > Lepidoptera > Papilionidae > Parnassius > Parnassius apollo. Next base: position 1,585,054 of record CAJQZP010001183.1, on the reverse strand, counting down.
CGCTTGACGAAACTTTATTAATGTTCAGGATTACTTTTTATTCCCTTAATTCCCTAGTCCAATGGAACGGCAATCAAAATATAAGGGATAATGTGCATTCCAAAACCTTCCTTAACTACCGTGTGTCCAAATGCGCTCTAGTCTCTAGTCGTAAACGTTTTTTTATCAATATATATAGCATGTGTCACCGATTCTGATGACATTTTGTGTAACGTCCCTTGCGCCCACCGGTTTCACCCGTCAGTGAGTGCAGTGATACATGTGCACCAACTCAGACATTGAGTCGCATCACAACCTACTGGCGCTGATATTTCTTGTATTTTAGATTTTAAAAATTTCAGGCACTGGTTTAAACCAAAAAAAATTATATTGATATTCCGTCATCAGCCGGTCAGTCAACCATGACAAAAGTATTGTGTAACTCTGATGGGAATCTTGTTAGGCTTCGTTTTTAGTCGACTTCAAATGTTGTGTATGTAGTGACTTCAAATGTGGTTCATAATTCCACGGTGCTTTTTGGATGTATGTTACGCGGTATCTTCATAAATGATTATGAACCGATGTTAATGATTCTTTTTACTAAATAGGTTAGTAGGAGTGATCTCATAAAATTCGAAGAAAAATTTCCACACCTGATTATGGGAAATTAGGGGTGAAGTTTATAATGTAACTATTTAGACTATATTCTAGTCGTTACCTTGAGCTTTTAAGCAGAAGAGTCAACTTATAAGGTTCAAACAATTTCAGTTTTAATAAAAATAAAACTTTTAAGAACTAAAAAGAAATAAAATAATTACAAATTTTGAAGACATACATGTTCATTGAAGTCGGCTTATGCTTTTTAATAAATTAATATCTTGTTTTGGTTATAAAGGATATGGTAGTGTAAGAACGTAACGGTTACGGAGTACGGAGTGATTCTCACCCATTTCCTCCTACCACAGTCACACAATCGCACTGCGGGTGGAGTTGACATTTTGAGATATAAATTGGAAAATTCCTGCTTACATCCAATATACATTTAAAATATATTCTGTCACTATTGTGATAAATATAGATATAACACCAGAGACAAGAGCAAGTTAAGGTATTGATACACGATTCAATAAAAAATACATTTTTTATTGTGTTATATATTGTGAGTTATAGGTGTTTATCGAGCGAAGTTTGAAGATTAAGAACAGAATTACAATAAAAATGCATAAGGACTTATATATAGTTAGTAGTGGTAGAACATCAGCACAATTTGTGCAAGAGAATCTTATTACGTATTTTACAATATTCAATATAATCTCTAAAGTTAGTTGGAAACAACAGGAAACAAAGGTCGTATAACTTATTCTCATGAATGTCAGGATAATTTATTCTAAAACATTACATTATGTATTTTGCAAAATTTTATACACGTGTAGAGTAAATGATGAGTCAACCCTTTCAACTTGTTGCTTTTAGCTAACAAAGCATATATCTACAGGTTGAGCATCCTCATTTACACATTTGGACTCATTTTATTCATTAATTTAGCAGCCTATCAAAAGTCCACTACTGAACACAATCCAATTGCCCCATAGGATATTATCCCCACATTATCCATAGTTACCATGCTTGACAATTTTCTATCATACGAATATGAGCTGTTATCAGGAAAATGCTACTGCCTCTTCTTCAATGCTTTTCATCTTCCGTTTTATTTCATTCTATCGTATCTTGCGACACTCACAGGATAATATTATGTCGCCTCTACACGTTGGCCAACACAGTGGCGAATGTAGTGGCCAATAGCATTGGCCAATGTGTAGACGGGGTGTTTGGGCTTCATTGGTATGTATTGGGACGATGGCCCACAAGTTGGCGCGAGATCCGTGTGGTGTCGGTTTTTTACAAAAGATCAAAGGATTGTTGGCAGAGTTTGGTCGCCGCGTCCACACGTTGGTCACGCGTTTAGTTTGCTACAAGCTCCCAGAGTGATTACACGCATCTGATTTAAATTTTATATTCAAGCTTTGTAGGATGGATGCCCCAATTACCAGCCTTTTAGTACCAATTTCAACTTTAAACATTCCTACTACTTTAATTAGTGCGATTTAATTATTTTTAAATATTTGTTTTAAACCTGTAAGCTCTGACAGCGCGCGACATGTTATACTCCCGTTCGCTCGGGACCGTAATGGCGGGAAAATTTGAAAATTAGCAAATTTTTTTGCTATATTGCAAATTTTGCTATATTTTCACTTTGAGACAATATTTATGGATAAAACTTACAGGAATTCTTGTTGAATGTATAAACTATCGAATAAAATTATTTTTGGTTGCTAGAAATTGTAATAAAATACGTAAATTACCCTGTATAGCTGTATAGTGGTATATACTTCAATTTTAGTGACAAAATTACTACTAATTTGAATTCTATACTTTTGTTTTTAGAGAAATTTATATGAAAATGTTTGGAAATATGTATATTTTTATGTTTTATGTGTTTCCATTCGTTACTCATACCAAAATATTAAAATATAAAGAAATTAAAAAAATAAAATAATAATATTTTATCTGTGTGACATTTAGAACAATATTTCTAAAATAGTTTTGTGTGAATTTGAAATAAATACAACGTCAAGTTATTTGAAATATGTAAGAAAACTATTTTTACTTACATTTTACACTAAAAATAAAGAGAATTTGAAAAATACCACATTTATGACCCAGCCGCCATAATGGGCCTTCCAGATTTTGAAGCACTTTTGGCAATTTACTTTTCACTTTTTTATACCACAAATTATATATATATGTGTTCACTATATTACAAGGAATATAAAAAAGTATAATACTTTCGTTTTTAGTCCAGACACAAATATAAAATTCTATAAAAAAGACGGAGCACCTTCATCAAAACGGCACGTGGAACGCCGAAAGTTCAGAGTGATTTCTTTTTTTTTTTTTCTAAGAAACATTGCCAGGTTATGGTTTAAAATAAAAGAGCATATCTTTGTCTTTGATAATATTATCTATTGCATAGTGTCTTTGGTTTTGTTTAAAACGAAAAAATAGTTTTTTCATAGGTACACATGTTTACATAATTCTGATCAAATTAGATCACTGCTTGGCGGACGTACGGTAGGTATAGTACGATCAAAAGTGCGCATGGCTTGGCTTACAGGTCGATTAAATTTATCAAAAAAATAACGAACATTTATTTACAATCAGATTATTACGAGAACAATTTTAAAATGAAAAAAAAAAATGAAGCACGTCGTTTATACGTGGTAGAACCATGCAGTTATATTAGAAGTATATATAGTTGTAGCACGAATGGGTTGGCTCAACCGGGGAAGGACCACGCTCTCACAGAATATCAGCGTAAAATAGTAGCTTAATGATGCTGTGTTTCGTATAGTGAGTGTAGAGAACCAGAGACCCTATTTAAAGGAGCGAGGCATTTCATCTTTGTCCTCACGGGTGAGAACGCATATGCATTTTGATTTAGGGTCAATGTTCTATTAGCTGACCACGCACCAATAGTTGACCAAAACACAAATAAAAACCAATTTTAACGTACATTGGTAGAATTTAGTATCAGTTTTATTGTTTTGCTTATTGGCATCATTATTATAGTCACTTGGTATAGGAGTCAGCTCGATATTGGTTGACCAATCAATGTTCTTTGCAAGTGAAGATGGCACCCGGTAAGTACGCGTCTGATTAACTAAGAATGTTCATTATGGGTTTCTTGGTAAATCTTATTTAATCTAGTTGATTTATTGTATATTTTTTGGTTGAATGATATATGGATTAAGGATAATAGTTTGTTTAAATGCCAAAAGTAATATTTCTGCTGTTTTATGTGTATAAAGGTTTCTCGTGGGGGTGGTTATCTTTTGGCTCCGAAATTTTAACCTGCACCTAAAGCTGTCCACGGTGGTCAAGTATTGGCTAAAAGATATATTCAAGAATGTAAAGTTTTTTTTTATTTAACGCATTTATTTGATTGATTCCTTAAATATAACCTAAAGCATGATTTCTGTACGATGTGGTTGTCCAATAGTTGACCAGTGTTATGTTTTGTGCTGTTTGCTGTGGTCAGCCTTAGGAACGAGGTTTCCTACTGCCTGTCCAGTTAATCTATTCGGTATCTATTACTGAAAACAAATTAGTTTAATCAGCCCAGGAAGCATCAACTTTAACACCCACCCTAGAAGCTTGCGATTGGTCTAATAATGCGGCGCGGATATGACTCCGTCACTCTTTCGAACTACGCAAGGAGCTCCAGTAATTCAGTGTTCATCTACTGCTCAAGAGGTAGAGATTGAAAGTAATGAAGAAGGCAGCAACACATTTTCACCTTCTAAAAATAAATTAGTCCAGCTTATATCCCAAAAACAAAAACTAATAAGCCCTGCATTTGGTAACCATATTTTGTGGCCATCAGACTCCCCAATAAAGATAAAACAAAGGAACGCCTGCCATTTGCGGTGATATCAAAATATTTCATTGATTACTTTGAAAAAAAAAAGAAGAAAAGCAAAAGAATTTAGAAGATATAGAAAACAGAAAAAGAAAGCGAGATAAGAAGAAAACAAGCAAAAGTAAAGTAAAGAAACCAATTCGTTCACTCTCCAGTGACTCAGTAGAGAGAGAAAAATGTGAAGTCAAAGGCATAAAATTAAAAAAGAAACTAAACAAACTCATTATACGGAGTAATAGTGAGTCAGACGGTAACACAACTGATATAATAATAAATAAAGAAAATGAAAACAAACGAATAGAGGAACCCAAATCGAATTCCGAAGACGAAATCTAAAGTGTTTTATCAGCTAAGAAAAAAGGAATATGTAAAGGAAATCATGTAATATTACATATGCGGGAGAATATTTTCCAGGGCTTATTCAAAATGTTGAAAAAGATTTATTTGAAGTAAGCACTATGACTTTTTCCATGGGAAATACGTTTAAATGGCCAGATAAGCCTGATAAAATCTAGTATCATCAAAAATATGTAGTGGAAGTAATAAATGCCCCTGTGTTCTCTATTAAAAAAGCTCTTATGTAGTAAAGGAAATGGAAAAATACCTACCATTTACTTTTTAAAATATGTTAGATTTTGTTGATCTTCTTTTCAAAGCTTTTATTAATTAAAATTTTAACTATTAAACATTATTTTCTTTGTAAATTTCGTTTTACTTACTTACATGTCTCTATATGATCAACTAATGGTAAAAATACCTACCATTTACTGTTTAAAATATGTTAGATTTTGTTGATCTTCTTTTAAAAGCTTTTATTAATTAAAATTTTAACTATTAAACATTATTTTTTTTGTAAATTTCGTTTTACTTACATGTCTCTATATGGTCAACTAATGGTACATTGGCGGTCAGGCATTGGAGTTTGCTGGTCAACTAGTGGTGCATATATACATATTTTATTTTATGTCTTGATATTCTGATAAATGCTTTTAGTAAAAGAATAATCTTTATATCTATAAACACACTAAATGTTACACAATCATTTACTATATTTAAATTTGAAGTAAGTAATAAACCAAGTCAGCTGTACAGCTCATAGTAATAAAAAGCGCTTAACTGGTCAACTATTAGCACTTCAACCCTATAATCGAGGATAGATATAGATATCTGTGGGCCACAGTAACCACTTACCATCAGGTGAACTGTGTGCTCGTTTGTCACCCTATCCTATAAAAAAAACGTCGACTTCTTATAATTCAATCGTGCAAGTTTTCGAATCATCATCATCGTTACAGCTGTTCACAAGTCCACTACTGAACATCCTCCTCCGCAGACTGCCGCAAAGCATGGTCCTGAGCCACTTTGCTCGTCATGAGTTTTTCGTTTATGTTCTAAGTTATAATTAGTACCTATTATCAAGTTAGGTTTTAATTATATTTATTGCTATTGTTTTTGTCTTTCTCAAAAATAAATTAATTACCAAATAAATTATAAGGTGTTTTTTATATACATCAAATGTGTGATAGAAATGCAAGTATATATTTTGCTAAACTTTAAAATCAAAACCCAATTTTAAAACATAGACTAATCGATTATAACTCCTTTAACTTTAAAATAAGTTAAGTTCTTATTAATTGTATTTATTCCAGTTTATGATGAATGTAAAAAATAAATAAAGCTAATCGTATATCGTATATCTATTTACAGCCCCATTAATATCCACTATTCTTTTATAAAAACGTAACCCCCACACTTGGATTTTCTCCTGTATCGCGGAGGCAGCTTACAAACATAAATTGCACAAGGACACACATCCAGACCCGAAACAATTATTTGTAGGATATACAAATACAAGTTCCGTGCGGGATTCAAACCAGCGGCCCCCGGCACAGCTACTCATTGCTAAGCCACTGCGCCACGGAGCCGTCGTTCGTCCGCACATTGGCCCGAACCGAAGTAAACTGAACGACCTTCCAACGTGTGGACGCCGTCACCAACTCTCGGCCAATATATTTGCCACTACATTCGCCACTGTGTTGGCCAACGTGTAGAGGCGACATTAGACTCACAAGATAGGTACCTAGAGAATTGTCATCATTTAGAATCTGCAGAATCTATTCGAAAAGAGAAGTATCGTAACGAATGAGTTGAGAACGGAGCTTCCGTTTACAGGTAAAGAGGCATTACAACTCTATTAACACAACAACAGTCTTCAGGGATGACAACGTATTACATTTTGATTCTCACTCGAGTATAGATGAACATAGTTGTTTATAGGTTACAGCATGCACTAACATTTTAATAAACTGTGTGCTCGTTTGTCACCTTACTTGCTTGAAAAAGGTACTGATTTACCACGCGCTCGGAGCTAGAGAAATTATATATATTTGGATAACATGTGAAGTCCTGTCCGCCAACACGCATTAGGGCAACGCGGCGAACTCAGCTCCAAAAAGCCAAAAACCCTCAGAAATTAGAGGCTAATTAGTTGAATATATATATTATAATTATGTATTAATAAAACTAAGAACTTTTAACAGTGGTAGAGTCACGCGGCAGCTTCGCTGTAGCACGTATGCGTCGGCTCAAACCGGGGTAGTACCACGACCTCACAGAATACCGGCGTGAAGTGGAAGCTCTGCTTCCGCGTTTCGTCTGGTCAGTGCAGGTGGCCGGAGGCCCAAATTCTACAGATTCAGCTACATCAGATCCCGTCCGTAGAGATCGTGATCCTCGACGATTTTAACGCCCACCACGCTGAATGGCTTGATTCACGTTTAACCGATCATGCGGGGAGATCTGTTCATGATTTTGTCTTGGCATATGGTCTGACACAACTGGTTATTTCGCCTTCCCTGTTGGAACTTCCGCTGCCCTCTAATCAGGACATATATGAGGTCTCCGTCGATGCCCCTCTTGGCTCTTCGGATCACTGTCTTGTCCGGAGTGTTTTTTTTGAAGTGAAAACTTCTTTAGCATCGTTGTGATTTGAAAGTCAATGAAACGAAAAAGCGACAGTAAAAAGAGACAGACACATCCTAAACGGCGTCGCTTACGCGTTTTGTTCAACAAGGTACGAAGGTGTCGTGAGTCTATGAACACCGAATAAATAATAGTACTACCACAGTATAATAAAAAGTGATACTACGTACTAGAACTGCCAAACCTCAACTTCGAAATAGGTAAAATTTATATAAATCTTTTTGTAATAAGTGAGTACTATATAAGGTATATCGAAAAGAGTAATATAATATCTGTGTCTAATATATACCTATTATATTAAAAGTATTGTTACATTTATTTCCTATAAAATTAAGTTTACTTATATTTTATGCCGAACTTGTTTAAATTATAATATTAAATAAATCATTTAAAAGTATTTGTATTTTATATCTCATTTCATTTTAAGGTTTCACATCTGTCGCGTGTGAGCTGCATGCATGTATTTTTATAGGATATTGCGACAAACGAGCACACAGTCTACCTGATGGTAAGTTGCTGCGGCCATAGAGCCGATCCATTCGTGCTACAACTATACTACTAATATAATTGCAGCATGGCTCTACCACGTATAAAATCGTGTGGTGCCACTCACGCTGAAATCGCGGTTGCATTCTGCCGGCTGCCGCCGTGTTTGGCACTATAGGTCAGTAGATTGGGAATTGGATGAGGTCTTTGCTCCAAAGTTGGCACCGGTTTTAACGCGTCTTTTCCGGTACTCCTACTCCCTAAGCGTAGTCCCGAAATCATGAAAGACGGCTTTCGTCCACCCGATCCCTAAAAAAAGCGACCGCTGAGATCCGTCAGACTACGGGCCTATCGCCATCACCTTCTTGTTCTCCAAAATAATGGAATCCATTATAAACTGCTAGCTCATGCGGTACCTTGAGAATCACCACCTGATTAGTGACCGACACTACGGTTTTCGTCGGGGTTGATCAGCTAGTGATTTTCTGGTCTACCTGACTCATCGATGGATGGAGGCAGTAGAGTCCAAGTGGGAGGCATTGGCCGTTAGTTTGGACGTTGCGAAGGCCTTCGATCGGTTTGGAACAAAGCGCTTCTTTAGAAGCTCCCTTCCTATGGGCTTCCCGAGAAATTGTGCATTTGGATCACCAGCTTTCTTGCAGATCGGAGCATCAAGGTCGTTGTAGACGGCGCATGCTCCGATTACAAGCCTATTAATGCTGGCGATCCACAAGTCTGCGTGTTATCACCGACGCTGTTTCTTCTGCATATCAATGATATGCTGTAAACCGGTAACATTCATTGCTATGCGGATGATAGCACTGGTGATGCTCTGTACACCGGCCGTGTCAATATTTCTCGGGAAAATGTCTCCGAGTACCGGGACAAACTTGTGTCTGAAGTCGAGTCTTTGCTGAACTAGGTCTCGGATTGGGGCCGACTAAATATAATGCAGTTTAACCCTCAGAAAACACAAGTTAACCGCTTAAAAGAACCCCTTTGTCGTATTTCCTTAGTTTCAAGACACTGCCCTTGTTGCGGCAGCCAGTATCGGAATCCTCGGCATCGACGTATCGAGTGACGTGCAGTTTCGTGGTCACTTGGAAGAGAAGGCCAAATTGGCCTCAAAAAAGCTTGGCGTGCTCAGCAGAGCGGGACAGTATTTCATGCCGGCACACCGCCTGCAACTTTACAAGGCGCAGGTTCGACCTCACATGGAATACTGTTCCCTAGTAAAACGACTCCGACTCTCCACTAAAGTTGTTATGAACAGCAAACCAAATTTTCTTATCAGGGAACAGAAAAAAGATATACGGGGCCTAAGCTGGAGAATAGGGAGGGTGGGGAAATAGCTCGAACTTCAACACTTTTCTGACTGCTACGGCCAAATTGTGAACAGGTGCATTGACTTGCTGCCAGAGAACTTTTTTGCGCTCCAATCTTAAGAGCTTTTCTTTTAATTTCTAATTTAAATGCTCCAATAGCGCTACATAATAATTGCCATCACTGTTTAAATTCACTGTACCAAATGTGATTTTTACTTTTCTCTTATCTTTCATGAATTCGGGAATACGTCTAGGGAGTAGGAGTGCCGGAAAAGACACGTTAGAACCGGTGCCAACTCTGGGGCTGGAGCAGACGTCCTCAGCACAATTGGGGGGATTCCGTCAGGTCCACTTAACTTGTGGATCTCCAGGGGCGTGATCTCTTTACATACTGAGCACTGTGTGAATTGCAAATCAGGCATAGAGTGCTCACACCGCGTAATGGTCAGTGGTGTGTTCCACCCGTCATCGAGAGTTGAGTTGGATGCAAAAAGAGAGCATAAAAGATCGGCTGTCTCTTTTGCGGCTTGTGCCACTGAGTCATCCTCCTTGTGGAGAAATTCTCCTGGACAGCCTTGGCGAGAGACCAGAATGCACGGGTTCCCAAAGGAAGGCGAACTAGTTATTCGCCAATTCTGCCGATGTGCTTAACTACTACTTTAACATTTCCTTGGCAATAACTCTTTTGAAGGACTTGCAGGGGGAGTTATACTTCTTTTTAAGCTTAACGGTGCTTACATCCCAAACCGCTAAAGCGTAAGTCCAGGCTTGATAACACTCCTGTTTACTGCGTAATGCAGTCTTACAGAAGCGATTAAACAAACGTTGGGATCTGCCTCCGATGGGTAACAAGAAGTAAAACTTATACGTTTATAACTTACACGTGCGTTCTTGTTCACGTGAACCAGAAGTAAAACAAACACGTGTGCGTGCGTGCGAGTGAGCAATAAAAACGAGTCACAACCGTCAGCCTGTAAAAGTTAATTATCTTTATACGTGGTAGAGCCACGTTGCGGCTATATTCTGGTTGTAGCACGAAAAGGTCGGCTCGATCGGGGAAGGACCACGCTCTCACAGAATACCAGCGTCAAATAGCAGCTTGATGCTGCTGTGTTTCGTATGGTGAGTGTAGAGAACCGGAGACTCGTTTTACTGGAATTGAGGCATTCCATCTTAGTCCTCAAGGGTGACAACGCAACTGCATTTTAATCGATTGTCTATGGGCCACAGGATCCACTTATCATCAGGTGGACTGTGGGCTCGTTTGTCACCCTAATTCTATAAAAAATGCGCTTCCCCCATTGTAGGGAGGGTTTCCCTAATCGTCACGCTATGCAGGCCAGGCGAATTGACGACCGTGGGCTCCATATAGAGTAGTACTATCTGAATTTAACATAAAATACACCCAGGTATCTTAAAATATTACAGTGGTTTACTAAATTGTATGTATCTCATTGAGGTAGTAACCTATTACCTCAATGACTATATCTAGTACTTACGCTATAGCGAGTAGCGAGGATAGTGACGGGCGGGGGTAAATGGGGTGCGGTGTATTACTAGAAACAGAAATAAAAAGTGATTAGTTTTTTATATTAGTAGCAAGGCGAGTAGAATTGTACCGACTCGAGTAGCTCTAGTCACTAAAGGCTACCGTTTACACGTTTTTTTTAAAACGTGACCTAAGATTTTCTCCTGTACAAGGAAAGAAATCCAGACGCGTAAAAATTATTTCTAAGCCTTACAAATACTTGTTTCGTACGGGATTCGATTCCGCGGGCACCAGCGCTGCAACTCTATGCTCAGCCACTTCGCCACGGGACTGTAAAAACTTGCTTAGACTAATGTACTCTCCTAAAGACTAAGATAACATAAACCGACCCTTAGATGTTGTGATGGTATGTGAGAGATACTTACCTAAGAACCTAAGATTACACTATCATTTAAAACGGTAAATTCCTTGTCAGTTACGCAGACACGTTACTTGCGAGTGGCAGTGCCCCCATCGGGTCTCTAATGAAAAGGACAATAAAATTAGTACAGTGAAGTTAGTGACTATAGTGATTACTTCTTACTTAATATTCGTAGCCTTAGTGGGTGAAGTATTGCTAAGTTGATTACTTTGATATTTTACACTTGATAAAGTTGTGACTTGTTTGAAAATGTGTGTCGAAAAGGCGCTTAAGACGTAAGTGACTTTAATTTAAATGTCGAGTAAATGAAAACGTAATTCTAAGTTACTATTATTTGTTTGTTTTTCTGGCAAAGGTAATCTGTGACTAACTTACGGTTAAAAAGTCTTTATTACTGTCCGGTTTTCAGACATAATAGTAAGACAATAACAATTACCTATATGTAGTGCAGCGAAAGGGTTAAGTTACAGCCTATATACGTCCCACTAATGGGAACAGGATTCCTCATTTCTGAGAGGGTCTTATGCAGTTTTATGACTAGAAAGTGTCCACCGCGCTGCCTCAATGCGTGTTGGCGAACTTCACATGCCTTCGAAATATTTTTTAATTATTTCTCAGATATGCAGGTTTCTTCACGACGTTTTCCTTCACCGCCGAGTATGTGGTAAATCAGCACTTAAAATTGCAGTTAACAACAAGTGCGGGCGGTAATCAAACCTGGATCGCACTAAATAAATCTTTTTTTCTTCTTTAACTTGTATAAAGGATACTTAATATAAAAGCTATTTCATAAGATCAGTCAGCGGTCGAATGAAAACGCGTATGTTACAATAGGCATAACCTTTGAAAACTTGACCTGTTTATCTAAAAATAATAAAACATCAACACGGTATAGGGATATTAATAGCATTGACAAACTAAAAATATACTGGGCACTTTAATATGTTGTTAATATTAAATTGTTCGGTAATTTATTCCAGATTGATTCCAATTTTAAATAAAAGAAAAAATAAAATGTGTTGGCGGTAAAAAATTGGGTTGAACTAGACGGAGCGATCTTTTGTACTCACAGTACAGTTACTCAATTTTTTTTGAAAACCGCTATTTTAACATCTTGTTGATTCAACTTGGGTTGATTGTGATAATTTGACATTTTATTGTAATGCGACGTCGTCATTTAACTGGAGAAAATATGTTAAGAGCAGTGGAATCCCACTGCTGCAGGCTGATGTTTTTCAACGTGACGTCACTGCAGCGAAAGGACCAGGCAAATATGATTTCGAGGTTGTGGACTCGCTAGCGTGCCACGGGGGAGGTGCCGCAATACTACACTCAGACATGACAGTTTTTTTGCAAATGTTACGGCGATGCAATTGTTCCGAAGGCTGTCTGAACACCAGGTGCTTGTGAGTGACCAAACTGTGAGAAGGAGACTGCACGTAGCCAACATAAATGCTAATAGACCACTTCGGGTTCTAGCTTTAAGGAGAGGAATAGTGGACGATGTTTGAAATGAGCTAGAGAATATGTGAAATGGGAACGTCATCAATGGTCGTTGATGCTATTTACCGATGAATCCCGATTTGGTTTTCGTCCTGATTCGAGGAGAGCATATGGTTGGAGAGTTCCTGGTAGTACACGCCGGCTTCAACACACTCAAGAAGTTATTCATACCAAGGTGGTACAATTATGGCGTGGGCAAGAATTCGTTTTGATGGAGGAACGGAACTCGTTTGGATACAGGGCACTATGACAGCTGAAAAATATCCTAATAAGGTGCTAGAACCAATAGTCTTGCCACATCGAATATAAATGGCTCAAAATATTCTGCTTATAAACGACAATGCTCGTTCACATACGGCCACGGTGGTAATAGCGTGGTTGCAAGAACATGATTTCACGGCCCTAGAATGCCCAGCGCAATCCCCAGATTTAAATCCCATTGAGCATGCTTGGGATATGGTCCAAAGAAGAGCACTGAGGGATCTTCCTGAAAATCAGGTTCAGAAGAACAACTTTTTATACATCTCGGTAGGAAATGGGGCAATATTCCTCAACAGGATGTTGACAACCTCATTCTAAGTATGCGCAACCGATGCAGATGCGCTATGAATGTCATGGGACCTTTTACTAATTATTAATTATTTATTAATAGCCGACCTTAATAGATTTTTTACTTTACTTTATTTTTTTTTTATTTAAAAATTAAACTTTCATGATCTACAGCTTTTCCACTTGCGTTTATTTTTCTCTGCATAAAAATCTGAATTCTCATTGAAAGTCAATGTTCATATAAAAAAATGGTAGATTATTAAATAAAGTTTTCTTGGATATAAATATGTCTTAAGAAAATATTGACATACTCTTTGGAATTCAGGTGTTGTTAAAATATCCCTATACCGTGTTGATTATCGTACCTACACTAGAAGGTCATTTAGTATTTTTTGAGAATCTTTTCTCCTGAGGGTCAGCTAAATACAGACAGTATCGTCTGTAACCAACTGAAAATGAATATACGTACACATTGCAATAAGCGAAGATACTCATTGCGTTCATCTGCTTCATGGATTTCTACATGAAAAAACTATTCTCATAATCTATCTCTTTCGTAAACATTGTTATTATTAAAGAGGTCATTTCCCCGCTATCTTGATTTATGATTCTTCTTTTTCTTTATCTCAATCTATCTATAGGACAGGGTGACAGACGAGCACACAGTACACCTGATTGTAAGTTGGTTCTGTGGCCCATAGACATCTACATCTATCCTCGATTACAAGTCAAAATGCAGATGCGTTGTCACCCGTACTAAGATGGAATGCCTCGTTTCCAGTAAAAAGGGTCTCCGGTTCTCTACAGTCATCATATGATGCAGCATTAAGCTACTATTTCACGCTGGTATTCTGTGAGAGCGTGGTCCTTCCCCGATCGAGCCGACCCATTCGCACAACAACTATACAACTAATATAACTGCAGCATGGATCTACCACGTATAATCGCACAATAAATAAAATTGTACAATTTCAGTTTTCGTTGCTTTTGTGCCTTGTACGAGAGAGACGCCAAATTGTTGTGTTAACTGACATCACTACCCACTCCTAGTCAAATGTAGAGCCATGTCTATTATATAATTTGTCAACCGACTTCAAAAAAACAAGTTGTTCTCAATTCGGCTGTACTTTTTATGTGTTACCTCAGAACGTTTTTCTAGGTGAACCAATTTTGATGTTTCTTTTTTTATTTGAAAGCTGGTGCTTCTCATGTGGTCTCATATAAATTTTATCAAGATCCGTAGTTTTTGAATTATCCTTAATAACGCGTAGGTATTTAATTGACCTTCAATACATTGATAATTTTATTTATTTTGAATTCGGTTGTACAAAATTTTTAATTTTATTTATATTTCAGTCGGTTGTACAACATTTTTAATTTTACCACTTCTTTAATATTAGAGCGTCAAACAAGCTACCAATCCAAATCGTAAGAGGCTGGTGCATCCCTTGGAAACTGCAGCTGTCAACTGAGGACTACTGAGGACTATAAAATGTCCCACGCCTGCAACTATGCCTTCTTGCTTTTCAGGCGGCAAAGCACTGCTGGTTGGTAACGTAACGTATATGCAGCAAAGTCTGTTTTGTTATGCTATCTAAGCTTTTAGTAGCCGGTCCATTTGACTTTATCTACTAACTGCTCAAGACTGTGTGGACTGCTTCTGGATATGTTATAAATATGTCGTAAAATTCGTCGGTATCGTGTTGTTCGTTAAAATGCAAGAATATTTTATCAAATTATCCAAGATTAAATTGTTTGCCCTAATGGTACTTCCTGGAATAATTAAACGACTGCGTTTATTTTCTATATACTTTAGTTCTGCGCTTTGCGACATAGGTACCTATTTTCAACAGTGAATTTTTGGCCCTTTTCTAACAGTGGATTGAATAAGCTATCAAAGAAAGAGAAACCAAAGTCCACGGCCCACTGCGCTATCGGCACAGATTAATAAATAGTTTACCAACTATCGGGCAGTACACTTAACAAACATAACGTCAGATGTGCGCGGGAAATAGTAACAAGATATTTTAGAGGTCAATTAGCGAACTATTACAATACAACGTCTTATTTAGAGCATTCGTAAACTAATTGTTTTTACTTCAATCTTGACTGCCATTGATATCTAAGATTTCGGAAGTTCTTGGCGCTAAAAAGTTAGAGGATCCTCACATTAAGAAAATTTTTGCGAGGACGGGAGCTGACCTTGACCTTTGACCACCTGATTGTAAGTGGAAACTGTAGCCCGTAGACATCTACATTCGATTAAGAATCAAAATGCAGATGCGTTGTCACCTCTGAGGACTAAGATGGAATGCCTCGATCCCAGTAAAACGGGTCTTCGGTTCTCTACATTCACCATACGAAACACAGCAGCATTAAGCTGCTATTTTACGCTGGTTTTCTGTGAGAGCGTGGTCCTTCCCCGGTCGAGCCGACCCATTCGTGCTACAACCATAATATAGCTGCAGCGTGGCTCTACCACGTAAAAAACCTAAGCAACCATTGAAGCCCCAAAATCTTCTAATCTTCGAAATTAATTATAAGTACATAACTCTATTACCTTTTATCCATTGCGATTTTCCGATATCCTCAAAAGATGATATATAAAGAAACAAAACTTTGAAATGTATTATTGATAAAGAATGGAAAAATTAGCCCTACTTATACAGTGATGCCTACGAGTACATAGCAATGTATGAATAAGGCATGATATAAGTTTGTGTTATCAAAACAACTGGACAAAGAATTTTTGATAAGTCTTAACCCATCAATTTATTTATCAATATTAAAGACCACGGGGGCTAGTTTACAATAGCCGGGTACTGCTATTTCAAATCTATATAACTATGAATTCCAGCTGAATCTGAGCGTAAATTTAGAAAATTCAAAAGTGTGCACCTCGATTCCTCAAGTTATAAAAAAGTGTTTCATCTGTTTGTTTTATTATTATACTACTGTTATTATTATTACATAAATTCTAGTCTTACCGAAAGCTCCCAAACCGTTCAGCGACTTTCGTTAATATCTCGTAAACGATTAAATTTCATTCACGAATTTTAATCATTAATGAAATTCTTTAATGAAATCATTAGAAGGGTAAGTGGAAATCTTGGTTAGATGGCTTAATTAATTAATTACTTCAGTCATTAATCATCGTATTTTTCTACAAATAATTTAACATTTTGGAGGACGGCAACCCTCTAAAAAGAGGAGGCGGGGGAGAAGCAGGGAAGTCGCAGCCTCCTCGGGCTGTCACCTCTACCCTGACACCAGGACCAGCAGTCTCGCAGGCGCAGGTTACTCAGGAAACCACCAAAAAAGGCGTGGGTAGAGGGCAAGAAAGGGCTCTACCCGAAGATAGAGCCCGCTCTGTACATAGAGCGCACTCTACCCAGAAGCTAAGACAGCAAGAAGACCATCGCCCGAGACCAGTGCCAACGCCTTCATATAGGAGACCACCGACTGCCGGCCTCGAAACAGCTGATGCAATCCAGCGTTTAGTTGGCATTGCCATCGAGGTCGGCACACAAGTCCTGGCCGATATTAGAGCCGGAACAGACCCAGTCACAGCGATTATGAAGGCGCTGGGAAACCTCCTGGCCAGGCATTATGGAGGAGAATAACCTGCGCCTAATGTACTGGAACCCGGACGGAATACAGCAGAAGCTGCATGAACTCCGCACTGTCGCCCAGCAACAGGACATACACATCATACTGCTGGGCGAAACAAAACTAAATCCTAAGACGCACATAAAGCTGCCGAACTTCCATATTTACAGAAGGGACGAGGTCACTTCTCAAGGGGCCGCCTATAGAGGGACGGCGGTTCTAGTGAGGAGGGACATCGTCCATCAAGAGCTGGAGCTACCATCGTACCAGTATATGCGCTCTATCGGCATAAGAATGGAGGCGGCGGGCGAGGAACTAAGGATATATGCAGCATACTGCCCGCCAGGGCCTCCATTTTGCTCCTCAGACATCCGGACGGTGATGGAAGGTGAAACACCCATAATCATCGCCGGGGACCTGAACGCTAAACACCCGGCGTGGGGGTCCAGAGTGATCACCCCGCCGGGTCTTGAACTGTATGAAGATGCGGAGAAGAACCTGTACGACGTTTTAGGTCCCGAGGAACCAACACACGTTCCTACCGACCCACGGAGGCATCCGGATGTATTAGACATCGTGCTCACTAGGAACATCAATTACCCGATAGTGGTAGAAGTGCTGTACGACCTCCCCTCACAGCACCTCCCGTTACTGATAACCTTTGGCCTAAAGGCGGTGACTACGCCGCCTAGAGCGTTCAAAACTCGTGTCGACTGGAGGCTCTACTGTCAACATCTTCAGCAGAGACCTCCAGCACATCAGCCAATAAGCACAGCGGACGACGTAGAGGCCGCTGCTACCAGAATTATCAACAACATCAGGCCCTCCACGCGGCCTCTACGATCGTCCCGATCACAGCAAGGCGAGACGATCTGCCGCGTGAGATAAGCGTGCAGATCAAGCGCAAAAGAGCGCTTAGTAAGCTCTGGGCGCGTACTCGCTGTCCCAGATTAAAGACCCAGCTGAACACCTTAACGGAGGAACTGTCGGTTGCAGTCCAGGCCTTCAGAGGGGAGGCCTGGTATCGGCGCATCCGGAAGGCGGACGAGTATGATGCGTCGCTTTACAAACTGAACCGGCAGTTGACCAAAATCAAACCTCCCGTTTGCCCGCTGACCAACAACGCGGGCAAACGCTGCTATGATGCCAAGGGCAGAGCGGATATCCTAGTCGAGCACTTCGAGGAGCAATTTATGCCGAACCCAGCAAGTGCGGAGTTTATGGAGCTTCATGCCCGGAAGGAAAGTCGCGTACAGGAGTTCCTGTCGTCGCCCGCGCCGCCTCTTGCAGGAGAGTGGTTTGTGGCCGTGGAAGGAAAAGGGGAGATCTCCCGCCGGGCAAGGTGTTCTGCCCGGGGAGCGGCTCACACTCCGAGTGATAGTTCGGAGAAGTTCTATATATACTGTCTATGATTCGGAATGTTGATAGCGTGATTTAAGCTTCGGTGTATTTCGCTTGTGGCGCGACGACAGCGCCGCTACAGGTTCATCTCCCCCGCTGAACTGCGGAGGACAGTAACCCGCCTGCAACCGTGGAAGGCACCGGGGCACGATGGGATTACCAACGCTGCACTCCGACAGCTGCCCAATAGAGTCCTAGTAGAGCTTGGTCGACTCTACAATGGGATATTGCGGACATCCCACTTCCCGGAGGACTGGAAGAAAGGCAAAGTGATCGTCTTGCCGAAACCCGGGAAGGACAGGCGTAGAGGTGCCAGCTACAGGCCGATCACAGTCACACAACTGACTAGAGTGCTGCACCTGCTTCCGACTAAGTACAATCGTGGCCGCATATCGTTGGGCGTCTTTCTCGATATCGAGAAGGCGTTCGACCGGGTGTGGCACAGGATTATTATACAATTATTATACAAGCTGGAAGAACAGACCAGTGTCCCTCCTGCTATGTTGCGGTTAATGGCGTCTTTCCTGGAAGACAGGAAGTTCTACGTCTGCGTAGAGGACGCCGAGTCCGCAACAAGAACCATCAGAGCCGGCGTCCCACAGGGCAGTTGTTTGTCTCCAGTCCTGTACGCGGCTTATACCAATGATATACCTACCCTGGCAGGCAGGCTTCAAGAGTGGGAGGACGACGTTGAGCTGGTGCTATATGCGGACGATAGCGCCTATTTCGCCTCGTCCAGAAGAGCCCACATAGCCACTGCCAAGATGCAGCGTCTGCTGGACCTGCTGCCACCATGGCTGGAAGAGTGGAGGATGGTCGTCAACGTTGGTAAGACGACTGCTTTGCTCACTCGCCGTCTCAGGAAATTTCCACCGCCGCAGAAGGCCGTAACCTACCTTGGGTGCAGGATCGACAGGACGCTGCGCATGACCGCGCACGTCGACTTTGTCGTCCGCCGGGCCCGATGTGCGCGGGTGACGCTCTTGCCGGTCCTGGCATCCAAGCTGCCGATAAGAACCAAGCTCCGGATATACAAGATGTATATCCGGACTATCATCACCTACGCTGCTCCGGCCTGGTACGCACTTCTGAGCGACCCTCTGAGGCGGTGACTACAGGCCCAGCAGAACCTGACATTAAGGACGATCGTCGGAGCAGGTCGCTACGTCCGGAATGACGTAATAGCGGCCGACTTGAAGATCGAGAACATCACCGACTTCGTGGCCCGGCTAGCGCGCGGCATGTTCGACCGTGCCGATAACGGGCCACACGAACACCTCAACGGCTTTGCGCCGTTGCACACTCGGCCACCGGACGGGCGACCTCTTCCAAGAGAACTCCTCTCTATATGTGATTAGAGAGTTGAGTGCCGCTGAAAGGCCAACCCAGACTTTATCAGATAATCTTCTTTTTCCGTAGTCGGAAAATATTTCTAACATCACGGTATAAATCCGTCTAATTTTATCTAGCCTAAGAGGCTACAAGGACTGTCCCATAGCAATGGGACATGAGGAACACCCGGGCAATGGGGGCTACCCCGAGGCCCGATACCTGCATGTCACCTCGGTGCATGTAGACGACAACACGAACCTCGATTTAAAATCAAAATGCACATGCGTTGTCACCCTTGAGGATTAAGATGGATTGCCTCGATTCAAGTAAAACGGGTCTCTGGTTCTCTACACTCACCATACGAAACACAGCAGCATTATGCTGCTATTTCACGCCGGTATTCTGTGAGAGTATGGTCCTTCCCCGTCCGAGCCGACCCATTCGTGCTACAACCACAACAGCCGCAGCGTGACTCTACCACGCCAAAAAAAATATTTTATTGTTTAAAATATACTTTTACGGTTAACAAAACCGTGTAGTAGCGGTGTATGAATATCCACTACCCCGTGTCGTCCCGTGGGTGACGGCACCCAGGTAGAGGTGACGGAGAGGAACTCAAACAGCAGATGGGCAGCAGCATCTTACTGATAACAACTTAAAATGATAAAAAAACTGCGCTCGACAATACGCTCGCCAAGTGCGTCATCTATGGCTCAATCCATCTCTCTCTCAATCTCCATGAGACAATCTATGGGGGGAGGCCTATGTTCAGCAGTGGATCTTTGTAGGCTGTAATGGAGTGAAATGAATTTCATAATTTCTCAACGCCATTTTTAAAGATAAGTATTGAAGAAGGATAGCAGTTTTGAACAATTTCTTCTTTATTTAAAATTCAACCGAAAAATATGAATTATAAAATTTTAAAATGGTTCACATAAATCTTTCTTACATTTTCGCGAATACTACACAACATAACATAAAATTAAGTTTACGACATATACCTGGGTAGTCCGATCACGTAACCATGGTTGTTGAAAAGTCGCGTCGTGAACAAAAAAAGTTGAGATTATGCATGATCAAAGCCGTAGACTTAGCCTTATTCAATTCTTAAAATTTGCTTCCCAAAAAACAACTTTTAACTTTTGTGTAACTTCCCTTTTATGGGTTTCGAAGTTACACAACAAGGAACCTTTATACTTTCGCCATGTCCATCCGTCCGTCCGCGGTTTTACTCAGAGATTCTAGGGTTTACAAATCTGTAATTTGGCACAGGTTTTAAATATAAATCACGCCTACAAAACTGTGAAATAAAATGATAAAAAACATTTTTTTGGGTGCATTGGTTTTGGGCGCAAGCACAGGTGCACTCTATTCCCTCACTCTCATAATCCGATGGGACGGTAAACCGGAGAGAGATTAGGCGTAGGACCAACGGCTTTACGTGCTTTCCGAGGCACGGGGGTGAGACACCGCTAGACAGTACAAACCCAATATTTATATAACCGCAAAGAATCTTCCCGTAAATCACTAGTGCCCTAAACTATCCAGAGGCTCAACCGCGTAAACCAAGAGTACCACGAATGAATCGGTTTGAGCTATATGATTGTTGAATACTTTGAATGAGACCTATAATAACTACCAAGTAAAAAATAAGCATAAATGATAAGTAAGTAAGAATGATCCCGCAAAGGAAGAAGTAAAGCTATAGTAGTAATGCGTAATATAAGGCGTTTTCTACATAAAATGTTTATTTCATACAGTTTGTTGGTCATTTTCTATGGAGTTGTAACGAAATTTTTACATATCCAAGCTCATTTTATAAGTTGGTCTAATTTTACTTTCTACTATCGTGTATACTTTCCACATTTCCAGAAATAGCGGTTTAGGTGGCAGAGGGACATGATTAATGAAAAATACCACTTTAAAGCTAAATATTTCGCAAACGTACCCCTTAATCGAAAAGAAGTTCTCGCACACTCCCAGTATTTTTGACGACCTGTTCAAAGACCTGTTCAACGATACCCCACACGACAAACGAGTAAAAAAAAATCATTCTCCAAATATTCATTTTCATTTACCTGTTTTTCACAGTTTTGTAGGAGTGATTATAGTCTATAACTATGTCAAATTACAAATTAGTAGCACCTAGCGTCTCTGAGTAAAAAATTCCACTTTAACGCTAAATATTTCGTAAATAGACCTCTGAATCGAAAAAATGTGGTTCCAAACCCTCAATGTTTTTGAAAGATCTAATCAAAAATATTCCAAGTGATGAATAAAAAATTCATCCTTCCTTTAACTGTATACGCGCATACACTTGGGCACTATAAGCCTGTCCCGCGCCAATGGCTAGTCTCCGTTGATGCAGGCCGCCATGACCGAAATTCGGTCTGGAGGACATTCGGGTTGTACTAGAAATAGAAATAGAAATAAAAATAGAAACTTTTTCATTCAATGTAGATTATAAAAATACTTATTGAAAGTCACTTTTTTAATTTACCACTGGTTCGCAAAAAAAAAAACCTCTGTCCTGGGAAGAACCAGCAAGAAACCCAGCGGGACAATTTTTTTTTTTCAAATAGCTTACAATCATGTTTACAATCAACAACACAAGACAAATTAGAAATAGCTTGGTAGCGATCACCCTTCCCAGGGGTTATTATCATCTATAAATTCCTTAATATTATAATAACCCTTTTTATACAAACTTAGTTTAATAACATTTTTGAACTTTGTGTATGACAAATTTTGTATATTTTCTGGGATTTTGTTGTAAAAGCGTATACATCGCCCCAAGAATGAATTACTGACTCGGTGGAGTCGAGTAACTGGTACTACTAGCTTGTGGCTGTTCCTAGTATTTACAGAATGAATATCACTTATTTTCGCAAAACTACTTTTATTTTTGTGTACGTACATTACATTTTCATAAAATTCTATATTATATATCTATTCTATATTCATAACTGCCGGGAATATATACCTGGTTAGATAGCCAACTATGACCATCTTTGTACGGACTTGGCATCCAAATGATTTGATGTAGATTGTTTTATTTTTAAAATCAAAAAGTCTTAATTTTTTTTAATACTTTTCCCTATAAGTCTGATTGGAAAATAAGTCCTCCAGTTACCATCGTCCTATTTTGGCCCATTTTTATTTATGTAGCGGTCAAACAGGGAATTCATTTAATATGCTGATTATCAAGAATGCCCCTTCTAAATTCACGTATGGTGACGGGTAACTACGGAACCTCTATATTGTGCGTGGCCCGACACGCACTTGGCCAGGTTTATTATCAATTACAGGGATTCACCCCGGCTTCGCACGGGTGATTTTTGGATCTCGACAACATATGCATGTACTATACATATAAACCTACCCCTTGAATCATTCTATCTAGTGATGAAAACCGCATCAAAATCCGTTGCTTAGTTTAAACGATCTAAGCGTACAGACGGCGTGAAGCGACTTTGTTTTATATTTTATCCATTATAACTAAACTCAAATTCGAATTAGAAACTTATCTCTCCCGTAAATGTCTGCATTTGAGTTAGAGTAAGGTCTATTGTACTGTAAGTTTCCTGAGGTATTTATGTAGGCGTATCTCGCTGAATTTCAATCATCATCTATGTTAAATAAGTTTAGAAACCTGTGTGGCAGACAACTGACAATCTAAATGATACTCACAAGCAAAATTTGATATTTTTTCCAATTTTATATCCAAGAAATAAAATTCACCAAGGTGATAAGTGTTTCGTTTTATTGAATTTTATACGAAACACTAGAGAAACGTGAAAATAAAAATAAAATTGCTGGTCACGTTAGAATAAGCATTTGACCGGATATGCTTCGCTATTGAAGTTTTACTACATTTTATGCTTAGGTGTCTTTGTTTCGACCCTCACCAATAAAGTAAAGTATGAGTCCTATAAAGTTCACTGCTGAACAAAGGTTTTGGCGTTTTATCAAAAGTTATTTCAGTAAGCCTTTTGCGTGGACAAAGGAATGTCACAATTTTACACTACAACTTTGTTCGAGAAATATTGTAAAGCGTGTGTGTTGTACGTAAGATTGTACGTGGTAGAGCCATGCTGCAGTTATATTACTAAGTATAGTTGTAGCACGAATGGATCGGATCGACCGGGGAAAGACCACGCTCTCACAGAATACCAGCGCAAAATAGTAGCTTAATGCTGCTGTGTTTCGTATAGTGAGTGTAGAGAACCGGAGACTCTTTTTACTGGAAACGAGGCATTCCATCTTAGTCCTCACGGGTGATAACGCATCTGCATTTTGATTCGTAATCGAGGATAGATATAGATTTAATGTTTTGTTTTGTTTATAAATTCAAGTATTCTAAGAAATATTACTAATTAAAGTTGTATTGTTCTGCATTTAATATTATGTTTCAATAAATGTTTAAATTTAAAAAGAAATTATATATACTTAAGTAAAAAGTATATGACTTAAGTAAAACGTACCGTACAATAATTGACTAGTCAAGTCTCTCATGAGCGTGTCTTAAGCGTGGTTTTAAGTCACCGTGTACTATAAAATGTAATTTAAAGTAAAGTAAATAAATCAACGTACCATTGACATTTTGCTTCTGTGATCAGTCTCTATAAAAAATGAAACGTTATCACCTCAACGAACTTTATTCTCTATTATGCCATTAGGGGAGGATTTTTTTTCTATTTTTTTCTGGGAATATCTTAAAAATATTCTATAGGAAAGATAACATCAAAATCGGTTCACAGTAAAGCGAGTCAGAGATTAGGCAGATACGATAGTAATTTATCTGCGTATAAAACTTAACTATCTGAAAATTTCACACACTACGCAGATACGATAACATACGAAATTATACATTCACTCGAAATCCTTTCGATTTACTAGACGTGTTTTTTGGAGGGTATACAGAGTATTACTTCGAGATTTTGCTTCTAGATTTGTTAGACAGCTCGCCAGAATTGGATTCATATTTTGATTTTGA
Organism: Parnassius apollo; assembly: GCA_907164705.1. NCBI lineage: Eukaryota > Metazoa > Arthropoda > Insecta > Lepidoptera > Papilionidae > Parnassius > Parnassius apollo. The sequence continues at coordinate 1,560,502 of CAJQZP010001183.1, read as the reverse complement.
TGTTGCAATTAGTATTTTACTAAAGAGCGAAGAATTTGGATAGAACGTCATATAAAGCTTAAAAAGGACCGAGCCGAGTTTTATCGCATTTTTTCAGCGACCAACCTGTATTTATCTGCAGATATATATATGCAGAAATATTTGTAGAAGCAGATAATTTTGTTGTCATGTAATTGGCAAGGGTCTCGTTTTGCTGGAATCAAGGCATTCTATCTTAGTCCTCAGGAGTGACAACGCATCTGAATTTGTCTATAGGCCACACCATCATCTTCACGTGGACTGTGTGCTCGTTTGTCACCCTAATTCCCTATAAAAAATCTTTCTTTATAGGTTGGTGCCTACAGATACTTTACGATAAAATATTATTTGCGCTGTGTGTGTTAGTTCATTAAATTTCATATAATATGCGATATTGAAAGATGAAAAAATATTAAAAATATTGTACTCAAATACAGATTTAACGAAGATATCGCATAACATGCATACAAATCAAACATACAGTCAAATTGCAAACTTCCTCCTTTTTTGCAGTCTTTTTGGCTGACTTGAAATAAAAGCTTTGATGGGTCTTTTGTTTCTATGAGGTACACCTAAGTTTTCTAGCAGACTTCAAAAAGATAATAATTATGATTATTTAAACGGAGCCAAGCCATAAAAAGTAGCTTTTGCGATATTGGCTTTAAAGTTTGCATCGCTATACAGCGATAAGGGCTTATTTCGATTTGTATTTGTATGTGTATCGTTTGCGACTTTTGTTGAAATTGTACTTACTGCGAAAGTACAGACCCTAAGGACTATTTTGGCATACCTATAACATATTTTATGACCCGAGTATGGGTTGAATCCTTTTTGCGTAAGTACGTTCCATTTGAATACCGTATAAATTAGTTTACCCACCCAAAATTGTACTGACGTGGATTCAGTCAATTCAGTTATTCGTTTTGCGTTCATTTGATTGGATTGTGGATTGTGTCGGAAGATTTCACACAAGTGTGACTTGAAAATTGAATGCATTGGTTTTACGATTGCTGTTCAGATTCATTTCCTTGAAAAGCATTAGATTCTGTGAACATAAAATGTTATTTATATACTTTTGAAAAGTTCTTTTAATTAAAAACGAGTTGAAATGATAATTGGGTTTCACAAATTACCATAAATGTTCTATCGTTTATTTAAATCATTTTATTTTTACATACATTTCATCATGCAGAGATATCCTAAGCAATGTCTTTTCTACAGACAGCTGAGTGACTTTGAGCTTCTTCAAACGGCTATCAGTGTAGGAACATGTCTCTGTTTCATAAGTCATCACTTGCGGTGCACTTTGGATCCGTAAAGAGTATATTCTGTGTGGCGTAATATGACCAGCAATATAGTTTAATGCACTGACGAGGGACAAATGACGGTGAAGGATAATCGAGTGGCAGCCTGTTGTGTAGCGCTAAGTGATGATGAGTTCGAGTAACGACTTGATAAAGGAGGCAGGCTGTCGACGGATGCAGGAGGCTCAGGACCGTATGCAAGGCCTGTGTTCAACAGTGAACGCGTTACTATTTTTTACAGTCCACGTGAGGGTACGTGAATGATGTACCCTATTGACATATAAGCTTGATTATAAAATAGAATGACGGCTCCATGGTGCAGTGGCATAGCAATAAGTTGGGTGCTGGGGGTCGTGGGTTCGAATTCTGCACTGAATAAATACCTATATGTATGGCCACCAAATAATTGTTTCGGGTCTGGCCGTTTATTCTTGTGAAATTCATGTATGTATTAATACTAACTTTACGATACAGGAGAAAATCCTGGTGTGGGGTAACGTTTCATAAATTCTGAAAAACGATTGACACTGCAGGCCATCCCTGGAACTTAGCGCTTTGTTCAATCTCAAAACGCTCGAAAAATATTTTTACGAACAGAAATTTCGAAGTTATCGAAAACAATTTTTTATTTTTTGACAACGATAACATTCGAACGCATCAACCGATTTCTATGTAATTGGTGGCAATGGACGAGGTGTTTTAATATTTTTTTACTATTATACTACTATATATCATTATTATAATATATTGCTATTGTAAACAAAAAGATAATACTTAATAGTCTAATCGCGTTTTTGCATAAGTATGTTGAGTAGCCAAACGATTAGACTTATAGTCTAATCGTCTAGCTACTCAAGAGTTATCTGGAAAAACATTTTTTTTCGAAACTTTAACCGAATTTGAAACAGGGATCGCAGCTATCGACGTCATTTTCCATGATTAAGAGCTGATTAGATTTTGATATTGACACAGACACACACACAAACACACACACACACGCACACACACACACACACACCGTTTTTGGATTTTTTTGACACAGACACACACACACATACACACACACACGCACACACACACACACACACACACACACACACACACACACACACACACACACACACACACACACACACACGTACGCACGCAGCACGCGCGTACACACACACACACGCACGCACGCACACGCACGCACACACACACGCACGCACATGCACGCACACACACACACACACACACACACACACACACACATACACACTCACACACGTACACATAAATATAGATAGACAGAGGAATAGTAAGAATAGCTTCATAGGACCTCAAAACGTCGAGATTTGATGAAATCAACAACTTCCTGATTTTTTGAAAATCATTGATTTTCATAGCGGGAAGTTTAAAAGAAAATGCAGATCCGTTGTCACACCCGAGGTCTAAGATGGAATGGCTCGTTTATAGTGAAAGGTGGGACTTTTGTTGGATATACAAAACGTGATACCTATTTCACGCTGGTATTCTGTTGTTGGTATAATTTGGTATTCTGATAGGCGGGCGCGGCTTCGGCTTTTTTTTGTAAAATTCCATAAGTTTCAAATGAGCACACACCCATTAGTAAGTGGATACTGTGGCTAATGTCGCCTCTACACGTTGGCCAACACAGTGGCGAATATAGTGGCGAATATATTGGTCGAGAGTTGGTGATGGCGTCCACACGTTGGAACGTCGTTCAGTTTACTTCGGTTCGGGCCAATGTGCGGACGAATTTATTTTATTTTAGACGACGGCTCCGTGGCGCAGTGGCTTGGCAATGAGTGACTGTGCCAGGAGTCGCGGGTTTGAATCCCGCACGGAACAAGTATTTGTATATCCTACAAATAATTGTTTCGGGTCTGGAATCTGGATTGTGTCCTTATGCAATTTATGTTTGTAAGTTGCCTCCGCGATACAGGAGAAAATCCAAGTGTGGGGGCTAACGTTTTTATAAAATAATTATAAAAGAATAGTGAATATTAATGGGCTGTAAATAGATATACGATTAGCTTTATTTATTCTTTACATGCATCAGAAACTGGAATAAATACCATTAATTAGAACTAAACTTATTTTAAAGTTAAAGGAGTTATAATCGATAAGTCTATGTTTTAAATTGGGTTTTGGTATTGATGTATATAAAAAACACCTTATAATTTATTGGTAATTTAATTATTTTTTGAGAAAGACAAAAATAATAGCAATAAATATAATTAACACTGACTTAATAATAGGTACTAATTATAACTTAGAACATAAATGAAAAACTCATGACAAGGAAAGTGACTCAGGACCGTGCTTTGCGGCTTTCTTTGGAGGAGGACTTTCTTATATAAAGGAAACTTTACTTTTTATAAGAAAGTAGATAGAAGATATGGGGCATGCGGTCTATATTCAAAGTTTACTTACAGGAATGTAATAATTTAAGATGTTCGGTTATTCTGAAAGTTATATTAGGTAGCAAAAGAAATGACGAAAAGACCATTATTGTCAGTGAACATAATATACGCAGATTTGTATTTCTACGGTGTTACCACTGATTTACTAAAAGGTAAAAGTTAAATTTTCAAAATTAGCTTCACGCTTGAACTGTTTATAGCTGTTACTGAGGATTAAACTTGCTTGATGTGCATAGTTCAAGATTCGGAGCAATCTGGGAAAGACGTATCAGTCATGTGAAAACTCGATAAGTTTCGAATTTCCATTGTTATTAATTATAATACGTCTCTCAAATACGGTAAGTATTCACGCTATGAGAAAACCGGGTGTGTTTTGTCTCAAAACTTCATATCTCAGTTATTTCAAAATTGATTAAGCTGTAATTTTAAAACGTATACTTGGATACATAGGGTCTTTATAGAAAAAAAAAAATATTTTGAGTTATATCTTTATTACATGACAAAAAATAAAATAAAATAAAATGTAATGCATTAATTTTTAGTGTAGATTAACCTACATTTTTTAGTATTTTTCATAAATTTATTAAAATGGATTGTTAAAATAATATCAAATCAAATCTTAATAAATATACACAAAATTTCTATAGAACTTCATTCAGAGCAAGAAGAGCTTTGGCTTCATCCAACATTTCGTTTGTTATTGTTTCTTTGAGGTTTCTCAAACTTGATATAATACATAGATCAGAAGTGTATAAACAAGGTATGAAATACATTTTCAATGCTTGCCGCTCTTGAACACTTTCTAGCACGATGATGTCTGAATTGTAATCCTTATTTCGAGATTCTTGTGCGTCTTCAAACAATTGTTAGGTAGATAAAATATCATAGTACTTAATTATTTTTCCCCGTGAATCAGTATTTTATGAACAGACGAAGTCATATACTACAAATTATAAATATTCACGTACAGTTCGGTTTTGCTATAAGCATATTCGCCGAACTTTTTTAAATTTTTAGCCATTCGAGATGACATAGTTTGTGGTAGTATGTACATTCGTTTTATAAGTAATTCATGTACACCTGTAATGTCTGCAGAGCAAGAGTAATTCTGAAAAAATCTCCGAGCAGTGTTTCCGTCACTACAGTTTCCGGTGCCTTGTCAAGGTTTATCGATTTGTAGTCCCATTTCCTACCTAAATCACTTATGCAGGTAGTTATTTATGTAGATTTTTCTTTTCGTCTTTGTTTTTTTAATTTTCAGGTGAGACTATTTTTGAAAAGACAAGTTATTATAAATGTGGAAAATCATCTTCTTACTCCTAATCCAAGCATGCAGGGTTGACAGTCCACACTAAAATAAACTTTCGTTTACTTGTCATGTCCGTGAAGCTATTCATTTGTCGAGGTCAAACTGTACAGGTAGCACTCGAACTGTTTTCAATTTTGTATTGCTTTTTCATTTAAAAAGGACCCTCGGGGTTCTCCAATATGTATTTAAGATATTTTTTCTTATCATTTTCTGATTCTGTAAAGTAGCACTCGAACTGTTTTCAATTTTGTATTGCTTTTTCATTTAAAAAGTGTGGCACCCTCAGGGTTCTCTAATATGTATTTAAGATATTTTTTCTTATCATTTTCTGATTCAGTTCGTATAATATTAACCATAGTAGCCTCCCCTGTCTCACCCATAGACCGTAACTCCTGGCCATATGCATTGAGCACACGGTCAAATTCATGTTCTTGTATTAATTTCATGTTTATTCGTTAATTTTCTTTTACAAACATGTTCCGTATGATTTCGAAAGCCTGCCACCACCACTTCCAGATGTATTAGGTTCATCAACCGAGGCTCGACACTTAAGTGGAACACGAAATTAACCATCTAAACATTTGACATTCTGGCTTTTAAAGCGTTCTATTATCCGATATACGTTTTACAGCGTTGTTCGGAGACCACAGTAGCTGTACTCTCTGCGGGCAAATTTAAATTGCTTTCTAAGTAATCTTCTATTTTTTCCCATTTATCACCAAGCTGCATAGCTCTCATTTGCTACAAATTCACCAATTTTTCAAATCAGTATAAATTTCTATAAATTTTTGAAAACCAACTTATTGCTGTACTGAGGCAACTGAATGTCATCTCAGTCTCATCAAATCATTTTAAAGGATCAATAAATAGTACACAACGATAAGAAACTAATAATTTTCCAATCTGTTTATTTAATTGACCCTAATAGATTAAATACAATAAATTTATAAATACACCTTCATCCATGCTATTTTATACAAAAAAAAAGTTGTTGAAACAATTAATTTTTATCTTTCGATGTATTTTGGATCCGCATCAAAAAAGGAGCAAATAAGAACATTCTTTATCCCTAAACAGAGTAATGTGTGAAGATCTTAATGCAATAAATACCTCGGCATCAGCAAGCATCGGTAAGAGGTAAAATCTTTTATTAAAAAAAGTGTAAAAATATACCAGCTTAAACTATTTTGGTAATTTTTTGTTACACTAATATAATAAAATATTAGTTACTAAAATTTGGAGAACCATATAAGCATTCCAAAAATGTATAATATTTATATACTTACATGGAAAACTTTCAAGTAATGTGGCTTTGAATCGTATTTCGTAAAAATCGTCTAATCGAACATGATAAAGATTTGATGTTCTTTTATACTTTACATACAAAATAAAATAAAAATACTTGAAAAGAAACTTTACTTTTAATAGTATATTAATTTATAATTTTCATCACGTAACGTAACGTAACGTAACGAATATCGTTAAAAACAGTTTTTTTTTTTTTTCTTTTTTATTAGGATTACCAACGATTGATACATTATTACATCATTAATTAAAATTTACGGTTTCGTTATTTCTAAATGTACAATCACTTAAAGGTAATCACAACATGCTATCAATTTACATTTTAGTACTATATAAGGTATCTAAGGAATTCTTATTTTAAATAATTTGATATTGTATGAACGAGTGCGCGTGCACGTGCGTGTGCGTGTGTGTGTGTGTTTGTGTGTGCGTGTGTGTGTGTGTGTGTGTGTGTGTGTGTGTGTGTGTGTGTGTGTGTGTGTGTGTGTGTGTGTGTGTGTGCGCGTGTGTGTGTGTGTGTACGTTTTTTACATTAATTATTAACAATTTGGTACACGATCTGTACTTTCACATTGTTTGAAGTACTTATATAAATTCTTATAAAACTGACATATGGAATCAAAATGAACATCAACGACTTCACTACATTCATTAAATACTTTACAAAGCCTTGCGACTGGTGAATGCGCACCAAGAACAGTTCTACGACGTGGTGGGTAAAGAAGTGGAATTGGTTTGCGTGGAATTCTTATTGGAGTGCGAAATTTAAATTGGGCGAGAAGCTGTGGACAATCTACTTCATTTCTAAGCACCTTGTATAAAAACATAATATCTATTAATTTTAGACGTATCGATGAGGGAAGCATATTAAAATATTGAAGTCTATCCGCATAAGATGATATTTTTAGTGCTTTTCCAACAGAGTATTTAAGATGGATTTAAGATGGACAGAGTATTTAGGACGGCTTTGTATGGGGCTTGCCTATAGTGCACCGGTGTAAAAGAATATGAAATAACCCATTTAACATTCGCCGAAGGTTGTCTTTTAATCATATAAAAAGCCATAAAGACGCCTCCACTCTACTGTATTAAGTTGTCAATAACGTAATATTGCAACAGTATCGTCTTACTTGTGGCCGGGCGATTGAATGACGAATACTCTTTATTCAGGTCGTACAGACACAACTATTATTTACAAAGTTTATAGAGAAACACATTCCTCTTCATTAGATTCTTAACTGATTTAAAAAAAATAAGGTGTGCCAATTCGACTTTGTGATCGTTTTATAATGTACTATGTAACACGTTATTTCCTTTGTTTTTATTAATTTTTAAAAATTAAATTAAAAATTTTTGAGCAGATTACATACTCGTGGGTATTTTCAAGATTAACAGACATGCATTAAAAAAACCGGTGTGATAAACGAACTTACAGTCCACCTGATGGTAAGTTGCCAAAGCAGCGTGGGGACCTGCAGCTAACTTCATAAAAAATGAAGGCTGCAGATGTAGTATCACCTCTGAGGACTAAAATAGAATGTCTCACAGCCTGTAATAAAAAAAAATAAAAAATAAAAAATAAAAATGTTTTATTTCAGTAAATATTTTACAATGAGTTTGCCGAGGCCTCTTTTTACACTGGCTCTTTATACTCTTCAGTCTGGAGTACAGCATTGCAAGCGCTGCCTTGCGGCAATAACAGGTGAGAGGATGGTTCTTAGGCTTGGTTGGTTAGGGGGGTGACTAAGTATTACGTAACTCAATTTTTGAAGATTTCTAACCCTCCCTTCCCCATATGTAACGCTCCGCAACGTTTTTATGAACATCCCCCCCTCCCTAAAGGTAACGTAACACTTAAGTGAACATTTTTACCTAAAAGTGATAATTATGATTTGCAAAGTACCGGAAAGTCGCTAAAATACCTTTGTTATTGTTTTAATCGCGTTTACGGTAATAATAAATAAAACAAGAGATTTCTAACTCGCACTACATGCGTATATTGTTCATTTTATTCATATTGTTATTTAATAAACAATTACACATAACGTAATAAACATTTGCTTAAGTTTAAAATATGTGGTAGGTTTATACGTGGAAGAGTCACGCTGCAGCTATGTTATGGTGGTAGCACGAAAGGGTCGGCTCGGATGAAGGCTCGCGGGAAGGATCACGCTCTCACAGAATACCAGCGTAAAATAGCAGATTAATGCTACTGTGTTTCGTATGGTGAGTATAGAGAACCGGAGACCCGTTTTACTGGAGTTGAGGCATTCCATTTTAGTCCTCAGGGGTGTCAACGCATCTGCATTTTGATTCTTAATCAAGGTTAAATGTCTATGGGCCACAGCATCCAATTACCATTAGTTGGACTGTATGCTATCATTTGTCGCCCTTATTCTATGAAAAAGTGTGCTCAATTAGGTCATAATAAACTTTTACTAATACTAATCTTACATTTAATTGCGCCGTTTTCCTGACTTGGCCATGTCCTTACATATATTTTTGGTTTCATTCACCATTGTTATTCTCATGCATTCTCCTATTTTATTTTATTTTTTTAATAATAAACTCCTAAAATAAAATAACATATTTATTTTAATCTGTGGCACTGCAATTAGAAACGAATACCTAACTGAAATAAAACATTTTATTCATATTCTTAACAATTTTTATTTGAACTCGCCCCTGTAACGCATCGTAACGTTTCACAAGATCCCCTCCCCCCCAATTGAGTAGCGTAATACTTGAACGTCTCCTTAGTACCTACCTAGTAATTGTAATGTTTGTCCTTGTGAAGTTTATGTATGTAACCTGCACGATGCAGAAGAAAATTCTAGTGTGGAGGTAACGTTTTTTAAAAGAAAAATAGTAATAAGATCGTTGTCCATAATACTCGTCACCCCAATAGGCAGGTGTCAGCAAGAGCAGAGACAATAGCTTCGCATTTGTAATGCTGTCAGTACTCACCAGTAGGATTTGTGTTCAGTATTCTCGAATGGTTTTCCCGCCATCAAACTGTTACACATTCGACGGACAGTTATCAGTGTGTACCGCGAACAGGAGAGTTGATGTAATGTACATTGATCCATTTTAATTAATTCTAACCTATCTATAAAATCGTATTAAAGTCCACCGCTGAACACAGGCTTTTGTAACGTACGGCAAGCGGTTTTTTGATATTATAACTTAAAATAGTGAAAAACCGTAATTGGCGACCCGCCAGTCAACCTTGGCAACTATGGCAAAACTGCCATCTCTGAGGCAATCTATAAGGAGGCTTATGTTTGACAGTGGCCTTTGATATACTTCAATGAATAAAATAAAATTAAATAGGTAAGCATATCGTTTATTTAAACACTGACATTTATACTAGGGAAATTGGCGTCATTTTATGAAGTCACATGTTTATAAGTCACCATCCGGCGTTGTCAGCGCTCTTCTGTCAATTCACTACGACATGGTATCCGTTCCGGAAACATTAGTGCATGGTCTGTTTTCAATACCGGTCAAAATATTTCCGGACGTTAATTAAAATGTTGAATTAGTTAAGTTATGTCTTTGTCATAACACTTAATCTTTATTCCTATATTATTGTTATAATTAGCTTGAGGACTTTACAATTATTTTAAATACTTACTAATTTTATCATCACCATAATCGTCATAGGTACATCCGATCACCATAGAGTTTATCCATCAATATATTACAGTTGCTGCTACCAGTCTTACATCAGGATCTTTCATGATATCACTGATGAAACCTTCAGTGGGTGTTATTTACATTCGTTTGAGTAGGGATCATTTAAAATCGTTTGTGTGACTATGGTGGTAATCGTGTTTGGTTTCGTTATAACGTTTGGATTCGCTGTGCTGTGTGTATTTAAACAGTGATAATAATTAATTTAAAAAAAAAACTCAAACATTCTGTTCTTTTTTGTTTTAAATTCAAAATGCGTGGTGATATGCATTATTTTAATTGATTTTACTGTGCACGCACAAATTCGTAAGGGTCGATCGGTAGGCGAAAACCAGTGGCGAAGCTTCCATTAAAGCCGAAAAGCCGGGCTTGCCTTGATGACCTCGTATTGCCTTAGCGATACTGCTGCTGTCATAAAAAGATGAGTTTTAATAGAGCTAATAGTTGTCTCCCTCGCTCGCGTGGGCTTTTTACGGGGCTTTCCAGAAGACGATCGCTCTCTTTCTAACCTATGGCAAAATATTCTATAATGAAATATAACTACGATTGTATATATAGCAATTAATATAGAGATTTAAAGCCAGGCTTTTGGTAATAAACTTGTTAAAAGCGGAGGCGCGCGGGCAATACGTTAGCAAGTTCATTTCACGTTTCAATGTTTATTTACTCTGTGTGCTTATCTTAAGCGATTTAATATTACGAGTTCAAAATTTATGCTTTTTAAAAAAAATTATGAAAATGGAGGATAATAGTGTTCCTTGTGATGAATTGAAGTGTGTTAAAGTGATAATCGGAGAGGAAATCTTTAAACTTTGTTGAGATAATACACAAGGTTAAGAGTGTATTTTAGACTTATCAATTATCGCAATTAAAAACAGTTATTGGTACAATTAAAACGTTCACCAACATTTTACGTGGACGTAATTAAATCTTTCCATAAGAAAGAGAGACGATTCCACTTATCTTATCTCTTATCCATTAGAATGTAAATATTTTTTTTTAATTTTGTACATAGTTTGTTGTGAGCCGTGGTAGCTCAGATGGTTAACGCTCGCTGTAAATATAACAGAACGCGAGTAACCCGGGTTCGATCCCAGCCGGCACCAATGAAATTGTTAATTGCAATTTTAAGTGCTGATTTACCACGTGCTCAGCGGTGAAGGAAAACATCGTGAGGAAACCTGCATGTCTGAGGAATAAGAAAAAAATTATTTCGAAGACATGTGAAGTTCGCGAGCACGCATTAGGGCAGCGCGGCGGACACTTCCTTGCCCTAAAACCCTCTCAGAAATGAGGGGAGGCCTGTGCCCAGCAGTGGGACGTATATAGGCTGTAACTTTATTTTTACTTTTTTTTACATAGTTTGTTTGTACTTTGTTCGTGTTTTACTTTTGTTCATGTGTTGTATTGGATGTAAATATTTTTTTTCTTTCGTTTAAACAAACCCAAACGGCTTTCTTAAAAGCCACCGAAGCTATGCAATTGCTGATATGTCATACAATCTATCTAGCAGTGGTATGCCTTCTGTGTGCTTTGTTAAACACGTCCTTGACAGCACTGAATATGAAACTGAAGCGTGGAGACTGATCAAGATCGCCACTGGCGAAAACGTTGTTGCTCATAAATCACGTTCAATTTGGGATAATTTTAAATAAAAGTAAGAGCCTCTTTTACTCGTATTTTCAAAAACTGCAAAAACTGCAATAACGGTATATCATTATTTATCTATGAACTTAAGTCTAAAATTTGGCTACTCTTTGAAAGATCCTGTATATTGAAGACAGTAATGTGTGGAAGTGACTTACTCTGCACTGGCTAATGATATTATTTCGTTAAAATTGAGATTTTAAGTTGGTTCTGATGGTTTATTTATTTATTATTCATTGCAACCTTATCAAATAAAAGATTACAAAAGGTGGAACTAATGACTTTTGGCAATCTCATCTTTGTAGCAACGCACCTGCAATTCTCTTGGTGTTGCGATTGTTCAAGGACGGCGGTAGTCACTAATCATCAGGTGAGCCGCATGCTCGTTTGCCCCCTCTTCTATAAAAAAATTGGTTGACCCTGCAGGCCATCCTTGGAACTTCCCGCTAATTTCAATATCAAAGCGCTTCAAATTCCACCTATTATATCGTTTCTAAAAACCTAGAAAAGACGAGATCTGATAAGAACTCGATTTTAAAAAACTAGGGTAAAAAATATAACTTGCCGATTTTTTGAAAATCATTGATATTCATAGTGGGAAGTTATAAGTTCTCTACCAGTCAACCCTGAGTGTGGTAAGAATTAGTAATAGACAGTCAAGCCTACGTTGAATAAAAAGTTTTTACTTTAATTGACTTTACATAAATATTTTATATAAGGTAAAAAAAAATACCTCAATAAAAAACATAACGTAGTAGCGGAGTGATTCCCAGTGAATTCGATTCGCAACAAACTAACATAATTGATTTCCTAAATCTAATTTTGTTGACCGTTGTTGTATTTGATTTTTCTAGTTATTTATATTATTAGGTTATAATAATAATTTGATATGTTCATTGAAACGCGAAATTAATTAATTCACGAATTTTATTAGTACACATTTACATTCGCTTAACTTGTCCAGAGAGAGAGAGAGAGAGAGAGAGAGAGAGAGAGAGAGAGAGAGAGAGTGTTGCCCACACCACCTTTGTAAAATTTCCCATTATGTGTTACCACAACCGTGTAGGTTCTTTTCGCCTGCTTTCTGCGGCTGAGGTAAAAGAGGCTTGGCTCTGGAGGGTTCGCATGTTGTCTGTGGGCTAAAATGGCAGCTTACTATTAAAACTCTTTCAAATAACGGCGCCACTCACTCGTTCGACTCAGCTACTCTATCAGTTGCCACTCCATAACTATCATTGAAGAAACTGTCGCTTACGTTTGCTGTCATTTTTATTAATATACATAATATTCATACCCTTGTAGCCTAATAGTCCACTGATTAACCTAGGCCTTCTCAAAGCTTGACTCGTAGGGGGGAGATTTGCAATAGTTGCCACGCTTGGCAAGCGGGTTGGCAACCGCAGTTTTTTATATCCGATTTGTTTCCCTCTGTCGCCTCTCACGACACCCACGGGATGGTATTGGTTAGTGGACTTTCTTATACCGTCATTATACGCTCATAATATTCCTACGAGCTTAGGGTTCGAGACAATAAAAACTGCCGAGTGAATTACTAAAATGGACATTATATTACAGAAAACTAATTACAGCTTAAAAGCACACTAATAACAACACAGTTGTACTACTGATCACTTTAGTACGCAGTTGTATCGCTTTGAAGTATTCGCATGAATCTCCTAGTTTTGCTACTCGATACTAGAAGGCGCTAGTGGTAACTAGTGTCGCCATGTACCAGGCAGTAATTGTGACGCGCAACAATATTCATATTATCTATAAATATTGTAGCGCGCCATGACTAATGTTACGAGTGCCTATAAGGTCAGTAAGGAGTAAGGACCGCAACCGAGTCAGTATTTAATTAGCGATTCAAGAGAATACTTCGAAGCGATATAACTGCGAACTAAAGTGATTTATTATTAGTGTGTTTGAAGTTTTAATTGATGTTTGGTAATTAAAATGTCAATTTTGGTAATTCAATCGGCAATTTTTATTGTCACGAACTCTAGCTCGTAGTAATTGTATGTACAAATAAAATGGAAGTGTCTGGCTTCTATTGAACTCAGGGGGATATTTGCATGCTATTAAGATATTCATTTTTAAATTTTTTGTCTGTCTGTGTGTGTAGGCTCCACGTCGCAATGCCTGAACCAAATGTGATGAAACTTTACCAATAAATGTCCTCATCCATGTCTTTTTGTTGAAAAAAAAACCGCTAAATTGATTAAATAAATGGTCATTGATTATCTTATAGATCCCATCCACGTTAGACCAAGTCGTTCGCTGTCTCAAAAATGTTTAAATTATTTAGCATATTATAAGCATAGATTTTTTGCATGTTTATGACTTGAAAATCATATAAGAGTCAACATATATTTTTATTAGTTATCAAAGTTATTCAATTTGTCATTTAGCATGTTATTTATGTAAAAAGTTGGCGCATAAATCAGTTTACCTCAATATAAAGTAATAATTTATGTTGATTCTCTACAGCCATAAGCACCGTTACTTGGCTCCACACAAAGTTTCTGCTCGTCATATTTTTCGTCTTAATTATATTCTTACTCGTAGTTGTCAGCTTCTGCACGTCTAGTAGATGACTAATACTCCATTTAGCGAAACTAAGTTCTTGAAACTGGCTATAATATATGAAATTAGTCTATTAATAGTCTAGTGCTAAGAGATTTCTACCATAGATTTTTCACCATGGATTACATCATCCCTGATGGCAGTTTATTGTCATTTGTGCATAATACATAATTTGGTTCAAGTTTAATTAATTAATTCTATTAAAAAAATAACAGCTTGTCAGTGTCATTTGATACATTAAAGGAGAAAACAATGTTTTATACTGACGTCTAATTAAAACATGCTCAGTTAATAGTACCTACTATAATATAATATGTAATCTCGGTACTTTATATAGTGATTGCTGTAATATCTACGATTTACATCGCAAATCTGCATAGAATAAAATAGAATATTTTTTAATTCAGTATAGATTACAAGTAAAGCTTATTGAAAGTAATTTTTCTAATTTTACCACAGACCATATCATAAACTAGGGTTGTCAAATCCAAATTTATAAAACTAGGTTTTTAAGTTGGAAATACCAAGACTACTCAGTTTAAAAACAGGACGCAGTAAAGGCTTTGTTAAACATTATTGCGAACTGAACTGGAACGAAAACTGCCTGTATGTACTATATATGCAAGTATCGGTTCATTTCCGCTTTTTATATGTGACTATAGTCAACAAAATCTAAGAATTACCTTTTGACAGCTGTCAAACTTTTTGCACCAAGCATGCTAACCAAAAAATGAGAACGTACAATATTTTATTCTTAAAAAAAATCGATATCTATTATTTAGAGTTGGTAATCATTTACTGTTTGGTTTCAATAATACCAGAATAAATAAGAAACGAATAATTTAAAACATAAGATTTATGAGTTTCTTCGTATTTGTTGTTTATTGCTTATTTCTAGAGGCACATTTATAAAAAATTAGGATTAAAACTAGATTAAAACTAAATTTATTCAATAAATTTCAGTAATACTAGCTGAGCTATCGTTGATTGGATTAATTATCATTTGATTTTCAATAATGCAGTCAATATTAATATCTCTTTCAAAGTCATCCATAATCTATTTTTGCTATCTAATTTTTTCTACCAATTTTGCCCAATCATCCTTTGTGACATGGGCACATGCTTCAACGAATATAGAAGAAGGAGTTCAAAAAGTTACAGCCGAGTCACGAAATAAGAAGACAAACACAAAATCCCAAAATTACGCACATTAAGCTCCTGAAATGATAAGATTGGAATTACGTAGTGGTTTTTTCAGCGCGGCATAGATAACGTTATAATTCTTCGGATTTACGTGAAACGTTATTTAAAATCGTGTGAGTACGCTTGTGCAAAGTTATTGCGGAATGATTAATGTGAAACGTCAAAAGGTATTTCCTAGATTTAGTTGACTATAAATTCTAACAATACCATACATAATAAAAAAAAATCGCTTCGCCACGATATCGGTTCGCGGTCTATTTGACTCGGGGTTAATAGAGTTGCAATAGTTAAATTAATATGTAGTGAAAATAGGTTAACTGAAATTCAAGTAATATTGATAATCATATTTTTAATAAAGTATTTGATAAAATTATACGAGTTGAAAAGGAGTAATTATAATATAAAACAAACACTTTAGTTTGTAACAAATTTTTTAAACTAAGGTTAATTATACTATCTAACAAAATAATCTAATATTACAAACTTATTTATTTTTACAATATTTTTTAATGTCATCTATTTCCTTTCGGATCTGTAGTTGAGTTAACAAAGAATCATAACATTGTTCATTCTTCATATGTAGGTTATAGATAGTGAGGCCGCCCGTAACGTAAGAATTGTAAAAGTGGCGCAGAATTTTAAAATATATGACCTTGTCAGGGTGCTTCAAAAACCCTGGACACTGCATAAAACTATTCAGGACATCACAGGACACTACAAAAACTAGGACATGTCCTGAGAAAACAAGACGGTTGGCAACCGTACCATAAACCATGTTAGTTTATGAAAATGTTTTTTATACGTCCATGTTTAGCTACTTATTATTGGTAGTTAATATTTTTGTAAAATACCTAAATGTAGATATAATTTTATCGATCCAGCCATCTATTACAGCCTACAAAAGTCCACTGCTGGAGAAATTAATCCCTCATATTGCCTCATGTTGCCAGTGATGACTTACGGATCTGAGACGTGGTCCTTCACTGCTGGCCGTATGAGGACGCTCAAGGTCGCTCAGCGAGCTATGGAGAGGGCTATGCTCGGAGTTTCCCTGCGTGATAGACTCAGAAATGAGGATATCCGCAGTAAAACCAGAGTGACCGACATAGCCCAACGGATTAGTAAGATGAAGTGGCAATGGGCCGGCCATATAGCTCGAAGAACCGATAACCGATGGGGAAGAAAGGTTCTGGAGTGGCAGCCTCATACCGGTAGGCATAGTGTAGGGCGACCCCCACTAGATGGAGTGACGACCTGGTAAGATATGCAGGAAGTCGATGGATGCAGGTGGCTCAGGACCGTGCTTTGTGGCATTACTTGGGGGAGGCCTATGTTCAGCAGTGGACTTGTGAAGGGCTGTAATGATGATGATGATTGCCTCATGGTGGGATTTTGCCATAGTTGCCAAACTTGGCAAGCGAGTTGGCAAATGCAGTTTTTTATTATTTTGAGTCGTTACCAGGAAGACACTGCTGTCCATCTCCTGTTTCATTTTTCCTCTATCACTTCTTACCACACCCTTGGGGCGATATAGGGTATTGGATATTCTTACACCGCCCCTACACAGTAGATACAATTTAGGATAAGCTTATTGATAATTCTCTATGGAAGATTTTAGTTATTGCCTCAAAGGGAAGATATTTCACCAAAGTTACCATGCCAGTTTACGTGGTGGAGCCACGCTGCAACTATATTATGGTTGTATCACGAATGGGCCGGCTCGACAGGGGAAGGACCACGTTCTGACAGAATACATGCGTAAAATAGCAGCTTAATGCTGCTGTGTTTCGTACGGTGAGTGCAGAGAACCGGAGACCCTTTTAACTGGAAACGAGGCATTCCATCTAAGTACTCTGGGGTGATAATTCATCTGCATTTTGATTCTTAACCAAGGATATATGTAAATGTTTATGGATCACAGCATCCACTTACAATCAGGTGGACTGTGTGCTAGTTTGTCAGCATTAAAAAATCCACTACTCCTTATCATCTAGTTGGTAGCATAAGAGGTGACAGAGGAAATGAAACAGCAACAGCATCTGCTTGGTAACAACTCAGAAAAATATTTTGGTCAATTATCGTAATGTGGATCAACTATGAGCCGTGGTAGCTTAGAAGGTTAGCACTCGGTTTTAATTTCACAGTACGCGATAGAAATGTTCGATGTTGATCGATGTTAAAAATTAAAACATCGATGTTTTAACACCGATGTTGCCACAAACATCGAAACATCGATGTCAGTGAACCCGTAATCGATTATAGGAAGATTATTTTTAAAAAACTGGCTCAACTCTTTATCAACAGAGAAACAGATTGAAAAATACTATCTCTTTAATCGATCAGCAAAAAATATTAGACTGAATAACAAATGAACTGGACATTTGTTAACTTCTTCGATATTTTTGAACACTTTTCAGTCTATGTGTCTACTTTTTATTCATATAATTCTAACCTATAAAATATAATATTATGTGAAAAAATGTCCATAATGTTCAACATCGATGTTTTGAATAGGATAAACATTGAACATCGATGTTGAGCTAACGTTGCCAATATTGATGTCATCTTCGATGTTTCTGCAACATCGATCATCCCTAGTACGCGAGCATCCCTGGTTCGAACCCCACCGGCACCAATGAAATTGTTAATTGCAATTTTAAGTGCTGATCTACCTCGTGCTTGGAAGTGAAGGAAAACATCGTGAGGAAACCCGCATGTCTTAGAAATAAGAAAAAATATTTCGAAGACATTAGAAGTTCGCCAACACGCATTGGGGCAGCGCGATAGGCACTTTCTTGTCCTAAAACTCTCTTAGAAATGATCGGAGGCCTGTGGCCAGCAGTGGGACGTATGTAGGCTGTAACTTTAACTTTTTTATCGTATCGTCTAGGATTATTACACATGGGAATATTTTTAACAGTAAGTGGGATACGTGATGATTCTATAGTGTAAGCAAAGCGCTCAATAGCTAAATCATGACAGAAGGCACATAATAGGGGATGAATGACAATTTAAAGAATATCTGTGTAATAATATAGTATTAAATAAAGTAGTTCACGAGGTATTTATTAATTTATTTATTATATATATTGACCACTTCATTTTTGAAATTATAATTTTGTCAACGTCGAAACGTCACAAAATGCCGCAAGTAATAACAATTACTATTCTTTTACAATTGCATTAATTTTCAAGTTTAAAGTATGTAACGAAAATAAGATTATTTTTAAACCTGAATACATTTCTACACTAACTATACTTGTACTATATATGTGTGTACATATATAGTACATGTATAGTTAGTGTAGAAACTAAAGTGCACAGGCGAGGTGGAACTAGACTTATGTCATGCGGTGAGGCCATTTACTATTAATTAATAGTTGCTAAGTAGTTGCTCGTACGTCGAAAGCTTGAAACGCCACGTGAAATTTAACAAAAGCATAGATGTAAAATGAGATATAATTAAAAGATGAGAACATCATCAATGTATTCGAAGTCAATTAAATACGCATTATTAAAGATAACTCAAAAGCTACTAGTCAGATCACGGTTAAATTTGTCTGGTACCACACGAGAAGCATCAACTTTTAGATAAAAAAACAGTCATCAATTCGGTTCATTCAGAGAAAAGTTCTGAGGAAACACACTAAAAAAAAACCGTACAGTCGAAGTGTATACCTCCTCCATTTTTAATTCGGTTAAAGGTAAAAGCCAACTTCAAATAACTAAAAAGAATAAAATAATTTCCACGTAACAGGAGTAGATGTTAGAAGTTGATGATGAAACTTCAGAATGTGAAAGGGGACAATTTATTTTTGTATGGAGAACGGGCCCACCACAAATTTTAGCGTAGGTACCTTAATAAAATGCATGTAGAATTATTCCTTATAATCTATAGATTACAATAGTAAAATTAATTTTACCGCATCTTAACGGGAATACTGAGAAATTAACAATTAATATATTATGAATACCACAATAACCTAAAAACAAACTAAAAGCGATTGTCTTGTACTTTTCACTGGTATTATAAGTTAAAATAGCGCGCTGTTCAGTAATTAATAGTAAAAAACAAAGTTGCAGGTACTATTCCTTAAAATTCTTTAAAGTCTGCTCTTACTTTCTATTAAAAATCAAATTTTTGACCCGTTTGAGTGGACAAACTCAAGGTAACAACTAGAAGGCATCTTAACAGTTACATTAAAAACGTTTTAACCTATTTATACACGTGGTATATAGAGCCACGCTGCAGCTATATTATGATTGTAGCACGATAGGGCCGGCTCGACCGGGGAAGGACCACGCTCTCACATAATATCAGCGTGAAATAGCATCTTAATACTGCTGTGTTTCGTATGGTGAGTATAGAGATCCGGAGACCCCTTTTTACTGGAAACTAGGCATTCCATCTTAGTCCTCAGGTGTGACCACGCATCTGCGTTTTGATTCATAATATAGAATAAATGTAGATGTCTATGGGCCACAGCATCAACTTACCATCAGTGTATGTGTGCTGTTGCATCAAAAAATATCCTACCCTTAGGAATGTAGTTTTTTTCTCCAAATTTTTTTATATGAGAAATATAACACTATTAATAAAAATTATAATATAAAATTCTTCGTGTAATGGCAGTATAAGATTATCCACTACCCAATACCATCCCGTGCGTGTCGTAAGAGGCGACAGAGGAACATTGAAACAGGTTGCAGCATCCTTGTGGCAAAATCCTTCCTATGACGCAATCTTTGGGGGAGGCCTATGTCCAGCAGTGGACTTTAATAGCAATGCAGTAGATGGATATAAAAAATATATGATGAAATATATGATGATGAAAAGAATATGATTCTGTTCATAATTTATGAAATATTATTTTGGTGGTAAGTGTAAATAATTTTTTGAATATAAAAAAACAGCTTATAATAGATGTGTGTGAACTGTGAAGTGATACATATGTATGTAAGCAAGCTATTTGCTGATGGCACGAATACTTTATAGTACACAGTCTTACAGACAGTCTTTACTTCACCGGCGCTGTGATTAGGTGTTATCCATAGAATACTATAATACATTTATAGTATTTTATGGGATGATCAATTGTAGTCAACTCTGTCTAGGTATAGAATACTCTATATTATATAATATTTTGATTCTTAATCGAGGATAAATGTAGATGTCTATGGGCCATAGCCTAGCAACGTCTGTCACCATTATTCTATAAAAAAAGTCCTTAGGGTAACAACGCATCTGAATTTTAATTATTTATCGAGGATAAATGTAGATGTCTATGGGCCATAGGCTAGCAACGTCTGTCACCATTATTCTATAAAAAAAGTCCTTAGGGTAACAACGCATCTGAATTTAAATTATTTATCGAGGATAAATGTAGATGTCTATGGGCCATAGGCTAGCAACGTCTGTCACCATTATTCTATAAAAAAAGTCCTTAGGGTAACAACGCATCTGAATTTAAATTATTTATCGAGGATAAATGTAGATGTCTATGGGCCATAGGCTAGCAACGTCTGTCACCATTATTCTATAAAAAAAGTCCTTAGGGTAACAACGCATCTGAATTTAAATTATTTATCGAGGATAAATGTAGATGTCTATGGGCCATAGGCTAGCAACGTCTGTCACCATTATTCTATAAAAAAAGTCCTTAGAGTAACAACGCATCTGAATTTAAATTATTTATCGAGGATAAATGTAGATGTCTATGGGCCATAGGCTAGCAACGTCTGTCACCATTATTCTATAAAAAAAGTCCTTAGAGTAACAACCCATCTGAATTTAAATTATTTATCGAGGATAAATGTAGATGTCTATGGGCCATAGGCTAGCAACGTCTGTCACCATTATTCTATAAAAAAAGTCCTTAGGGTAACAACGCATCTGAATTTAAATTATTTATCGAGGATAAATGTAGATGTCTATGGGCCATAGGCTAGCAACGTCTGTCACCATTATTCTATAAAAAAAGTCCTTAGGGTAACAACGCATCTGAATTTAAATTATTTATCGAGGATAAATGTAGATGTCTATGGGCCATAGGCTAGCAACGTCTGTCACCATTATTATATAAAAAAAGTCCTTAGGGTAACAACGCATCTGAATTTAAATTATTTATCGAGGATAAATGTAGATGTCTATGGGCCATAGGCTAGCAACGTCTGTCACCATTATTCTATAAAAAAAGTCCTTAGGGTAACAACGCATCTGAATTTAAATTATTTATCGAGGATAAGTGTAGATGTCTATGGGCCATAGGCTAGCAACGTCTGTCACCATTATTCTATAAAAAAAGTCCTTAGGGTAACAACGCATCTGAATTTAAATTATTTATCGAGGATAAATGTAGATGTCTATGGGCCATAGGCTAGCAACGTCTGTCACCATTATTCTATAAAAAAAGTCCTTAGGGTAACAACGCATCTGAATTTAAATTATTTATCGAGGATAAATGTAGATGTCTATGGGCCATAGGCTAGCAACGTCTGTCACCATTATTCTATAAAAAAAGTCCTTAGAGTAACAACGCATCTGAATTTAAATTATTTATCGAGGATAAATGTAGATGTCTATGGGCCATAGGCTAGCAACGTCTGTCACCATTATTCTATAAAAAAAGTCCTTAGGGTAACAACGCATCTGAATTTAAATTATTTATCGAGGATAAATGTAGATGTCTATGGGCCATAGGCTAGCAACGTCTGTCACCATTATTCTATAAAAAAAAGTCCTTAGGGTAACAACGCATCTGAATTTAAATTATTTATCGAGGATAAATGTAGATGTCTATGGGCCATAGGCTAGCAACGTCTGTCACCATTATTCTATAAAAAAAGTCCTTAGGGTAACAACGCATCTGAATTTAAATTATTTATCGAGGATAAATGTAGATGTCTATGGGCCATAGGCTAGCAACGTCTGTCACCATTATTCTATAAAAAAAGTCCTTAGGGTAACAACGCATCTGAATTTAAATTATTTATCGAGGATAAATGTAGATGTCTATGGGCCATAGGCTAGCAACGTCTGTCACCATTATTCTATAAAAAAAGTCCTTAGAGTAACAACGCATCTGAATTTAAATTATTTATCGAGGATAAATGTAGATGTCTATGGGCCATAGGCTAGCAACGTCTGTCACCATTATTATATAAAAAAAGTCCTTAGGGTAACAACGCATCTGAATTTAAATTATTTATCGAGGATAAATGTAGATGTCTATGGGCCATAGGCTAGCAACGTCTGTCACCATTATTCTATAAAAAAAGTCCTTAGGGTAACAACGCATCTGAATTTAAATTATTTATCGAGAATAAATGTAGATGTCTATGGGCCATAGGCTAGCAACGTCTGTCACCATTATTCTATAAAAAAAGTCCTTAGGGTAACAACGCATCTGAATTTAAATTATTTATCGAGGATAAATGTAGATGTCTATGGGCCATAGGCTAGCAACGTCTGTCACCATTATTCTATAAAAAAAGTCCTTAGGGTAACAACGCATCTGAATTTAAATTATTTATCGAGGATAAATGTAGATGTCTATGGGCCATAGGCTAGCAACGTCTGTCACCATTATTCTATAAAAAAAGTCCTTAGAGTAACAACGCATCTGAATTTAAATTATTTATCGAGGATAAATGTAGATGTCTATGGGCCATAGGCTAGCAACGTCTGTCACCATTATTCTATAAAAAAAGTCCTTAGAGTAACAACGCATCTGAATTTAAATTATTTATCGAGGATAAATGTAGATGTCTATGGG
Source organism: Parnassius apollo (assembly GCA_907164705.1). NCBI lineage: Eukaryota > Metazoa > Arthropoda > Insecta > Lepidoptera > Papilionidae > Parnassius > Parnassius apollo. Next base: position 1,537,230 of record CAJQZP010001183.1, on the reverse strand, counting down.
CCATAGGCTAGCAACGTCTGTCACCATTATTCTATAAAAAAAGTCCTTAGGGTAACAACGCATCTGAATTTAAATTATTTATCGAGGATAAATGTAGATGTCTATGGGCCATAGGCTAGCAACGTCTGTCACCATTATTCTATAAAAAAAGTCCTTAGGGTAACAACGCATCTGAATTTAAATTATTTATCGAGGATAAATGTAGATGTCTATGGGCCATAGGCTAGCAACGTCTGTCACCATTATTCTATAAAAAAAGTCCTTAGGGTAACAACGCATCTGAATTTAAATTATTTATCGAGGATAAATGTAGATGTCTATGGGCCATAGGCTAGCAACGTCTGTCACCATTATTCTATAAAAAAGTCCTTAGGGTAACAACGCATCTGAATTTAAATTATTTATCGAGGATAAATGTAGATGTCTATGGGCCATAGGCTAGCAACGTCTGTCACCATTATTCTATAAAAAAAGTCCTTAGGGTAACAACGCATCTGAATTTAAATTATTTATCGAGGATAAATGTAGATGTCTATGGGCCATAGGCTAGCAACGTCTGTCACCATTATTCTATAAAAAAAGTCCTTAGAGTAACAACGCATCTGAATTTAAATTATTTATCGAGGATAAATGTAGATGTCTATGGGCCATAGGCTAGCAACGTCTGTCACCATTATTCTATAAAAAAAGTCCTTAGAGTAACAACGCATCTGAATTTAAATTATTTATCGAGGATAAATGTAGATGTCTATGGGCCATAGGCTAGCAACGTCTGTCACCATTATTCTATAAAAAAAGTCCTTAGGGTAACAACGCATCTGAATTTAAATTATTTATCGAGGATAAATGTAGATGTCTATGGGCCATAGGCTAGCAACGTCTGTCACCATTATTCTATAAAAAAAGTCCTTAGGGTAACAACGCATCTGAATTTAAATTATTTATCGAGGATAAATGTAGATGTCTATGGGCCATAGGCTAGCAACGTCTGTCACCATTATTCTATAAAAAAAGTCCTTAGGGTAACAACGCATCTGAATTTAAATTATTTATCGAGGATAAATGTAGATGTCTATGGGCCATAGGCTAGCAACGTCTGTCACCATTATTCTATAAAAAAAGTCCTTAGGGTAACAACGCATCTGAATTTAAATTATTTATCGAGGATAAATGTAGATGTCTATGGGCCATAGGCTAGCAACGTCTGTCACCATTATTCTATAAAAAAAGTCCTTAGGGTAACAACGCATCTGAATTTAAATTATTTATCGAGGATAAATGTAGATGTCTATGGGCCATAGGCTGGCAACGTCTGTCACCATTATTCTATAAAAAAAGTCCTTAGAGTAACAACGCATCTGAATTTAAATTATTTATCGAGGATAAATGTAGATGTCTATGGGCCATAGGCTAGCAACGTCTGTCACCATTATTCTATAAAAAAAGTCCTTAGGGTAACAACGCATCTGAATTTAAATTATTTATCGAGGATAAATGTAGATGTCTATGGGCCATAGGCTAGCAACGTCTGTCACCATTATTCTATAAAAAAAGTCCTTAGGGTAACAATGCATCTGAATTTAAATTATTTATCGAGGATAAATGTAGATGTCTATGGGCCATAGGCTAGCAACGTCTGTCACCATTATTCTATAAAAAAAGTCCTTAGGGTAACAACGCATCTGAATTTAAATTATTTATCGAGGATAAATGTAGATGTCTATGGGCCATAGGCTAGCAACGTCTGTCACCATTATTCTATAAAAAAAGTCCTTAGGGTAACAACGCATCTGAATTTAAATTATTTATCGAGGATAAATGTAGATGTCTATGGGCCATAGGCTAGCAACGTCTGTCACCATTATTCTATAAAAAAAGTCCTTAGGGTAACAACGCATCTGAATTTAAATTATTTATCGAGGATAAATGTAGATGTCTATGGGCCATAGGCTAGCAACGTCTGTCACCATTATTCTATAAAAAAAAGTCCTTAGGGTAACAACGCATCTGAATTTAAATTATTTATCGAGGATAAATGTAGATGTCTATGGGCCATAGGCTAGCAACGTCTGTCACCATTATTCTATAAAAAAAGTCCTTAGGGTAACAACGCATCTGAATTTAAATTATTTATCGAGGATAAATGTAGATGTCTATGGGCCATAGGCTAGCAACGTCTGTCACCATTATTCTATAAAAAAAGTCCTTAGAGTAACAACGCATCTGAATTTAAATTATTTATCGAGGATAAATGTAGATGTCTATGGGCCATAGGCTAGCAACGTCTGTCACCATTATTCTATAAAAAAAGTCCTTAGAGTAACAACGCATCTGAATTTAAATTATTTATCGAGGATAAATGTAGATGTCTATGGGCCATAGGCTAGCAACGTCTGTCACCATTATTCTATAAAAAAAGTCCTTAGGGTAACAATGCATCTGAATTTAAATTATTTATCGAGGATAAATGTAGATGTCTATGGGCCATAGGCTAGCAACGTCTGTCACCATTATTCTATAAAAAAAGTCCTTAGGGTAACAACGCATCTGAATTTAAATTATTTATCGAGGATAAATGTAGATGTCTATGGGCTACAGCCTAGCCACATTTGCCACCCTTATTCTATAAAAAGTCCTCTTTTTGAAAGTCGGATAAAAATTTACTTTCTTAATTCGATCTGGAGGACATTATTATTATAACTACTTGACTTATTATTCGTGTATACATCTTCGCGTCATGTATACCTCAAAACTTGAAAACAATTTTGTACAACCCGTGCGCGTTGAAAGTGATGACATTTGGATCTGAGGCGTGGTCTTTCATTGCTGGCCGTATAAGGAAGCTCAAGGTCGCTTTGCGAGCTATTGAGAGGGCTATGCTTGGGGTTTCTCTGCGTGATAAACTTATAAATGAGGATATCCGCAGTAACACCGGAGTAACCGATATAGCCTAACATATTTTATAAGCTGAAGTGGTATTTGGCCAGCTAAATAGCTTGAAAAGCCGGTAGCCGATGGCGAAGAAAGGTTTTTGTAGGCGAAGTGTATGAACTAATAAGAAATGCAGGAAGTCAATTAACACAGTTGACTCAGGACCGTGCTTTGTGGCGTTCCTTGGGGGAGGCCTATGTTCAGCAGTGGATTTGTGAAGGGCTGTAACGATGATAACGAATGATGATTATTCGTGTAACTTCATCGTAAGGCAACAAGGATAAAAGTGCCAGAGGTGCAGACCAACTTTCCTGTCCAGGATGTCCTGTTTCGGGATGTCGATGGATACAGGACATACCAGTCCTATTTTCATCAGTAAATGTGATTAAAAATTGTTTTTAAAAAATTATTTAAAAAAATCTTTAAAAAATCTTTTTCGCTATGCAACGCATCTCGCCGAAGGCTCTCCACTCAGGGCGTAAACTATTAATTAAATGAAATGTGATTGAGTTCATTAGACAATGGCAAACAGTATACATAGAAGCTAGACAGCATGTGAATAGAAACTTAATGAAGTTTAGGAGTTAGCTGGGTTCTCACTTTATCCCTTAGAAGTTTCGATTGATTGTAATTAGTTTAGTTTTAATTTGCATATTGGAATGTACTTTTTCTTTTATCTTTGTGAAATTATTTTTATCAAAATATTATTATTAAATGTATTTTAATCTATTTGTATTTTGTCTATTTTTAATTTTCGTATTGGAACTTACCTTTTTCTTGCGAGCTCAATACTTTGAAAGAAACGAAACACTTCAATAGGGAGTAATTCAAAGCCTTGTTATAAATATATTTTGCACTCCAGATCATTTTTATGGGTAAATAACTACGCATACTCGTCCCAATATATTAATATACTCTGAACATGTCGTCACTTGTCGAGCTCGTACTGATGACGCCAGGCGGCGTTGCTACTCCGTACTCTGAGGACTAAAGATTTCTTGACCCCTCTTCACATATATGAGTAGTTGGCAACTATCGGTACACACGATTGTGAAGAGGGCATTTTTGTTTATATTCCCGTGTTTGCCTGTACTTTGCGATATTCCGAGAGTTGTCGGTTTTTCGTGCACACAGCATAGGAATGCGTGTGGTTGTTTGCGCACGCATCCATACTGCTGTCGCCTGTTCTTTTGTGCTGAAATGAATGAGCGAAGAAGTTATTTTTGTGTGAAAATGGCTGAGTGGGCCAAACACGTGACGTTATACTTTTGCGGCAGAGCCACGGCAACGCTTTCGTACATATCCAAGGCTGCACAAGCGCCAGCCTCCCCGTAGTGGTCTTTCCTCGGGAAAAGACACCTCTTTACTCCTGGGCTTTAAATTCTTATGTTAAAACACAGGACATTGGCAGGTTTTCTATATAAAACTGAAATAAAAAGAAAACTTACAGTCCCCCTGATGGTAAGTTTTTTTTTTAAAAATAGAATTAGGGGGACAAACGAGCACACAGTTCACCTGACTGTAAGTGGATTCTGTGGCCCATACACATCTACATTTGACTTCAATTAAGAATTGAAATACAGATGCGTTGTCAGCCCTGAGTAAGGAGATGGAATGCCTCGTTTCCAGTAAAAAAAATTCTCCGGATCTCTACACTCACCATACTAAATACAGCAGTAATACGCGGCTATTTTACGCTAATACTCTGTGGTCCTTCCCCGTTCGAGCCGACCCATTCGTGCTACAACCACAATATAGTTGCAGCGTGGCTCTACCACGTACAATGTATAATAAAAAAGAAGTATACAAATGCGTTGTTGATAGAATCAGGCATTACTTTGCGGAAATCCATTATAATAAAAAATAAAAATATAAATTTCTTTGCAACCTTCCGCTAAATAAATACAAGGATGTGTCTTACCTGGATTGAAGAGCACCTCCCGCCCTCCCTCAATTGCATGCACTAACTCCGTCACCACTAGTCCCAGCACCACTACTTCCAACACCACTATTCCAGGTAAGACACACCATCGACGATAATACGACACGTGTTTCGCCTCTACACGAGGCATCTTCATGTAATGTAGACTCTACGGCGGCTGACTGCTAAGAGCACTTAGTGGTGTGTCTTACCTGGAATACTGGTGTTGGGAGTAGTGGTGCTGGGACTAGTGGTGACGGAGTTAGTGCATGCAATTGAGGGAGGGCGGGAGGTGCTCTTCAATCCAGGTAAGACACATCATTGTATTTATTTAGCGGAAGGTTGCAAATAAATTTATATTTTTATTTTTTATTAAATGCGTTGTTACCTCTGAGGACTAAGACGGAAGCTCAAAGCTCTGATGCTCTATACCATTCAGACTATTACACAATGCAAACTTTGCTATTTTGTGACAGAAACTGATTAGAGCCACCCTCTACGAGTACCCGGACGAATCCTAGCTGAGAAGGAGACCACCTTGTGCAGGATTATTGCACGTCTTTTAACATGTATGTTTTGTATAAAAACTTTGTTTTTATACTATTTAACTATTGTCTGTTATCGACATTACATTGTTTTTCTGAAAACCATCAAAGAGCCTATAATTATACACACCTATATTTCTACCATTAATGCACCTAGTTCAGTTGCTAAATTATTTAGTTAATATTGATTAAAACTACTTTTACGGATTTTATTGCGTTTAATTTACTTGATTTTTTATTCCCGACGTTTTGGGTGCTTTCCAGCACCCATGGTCACGGGAGACTGACGTCCCGATCTCAGTGTTAACCCGAAGTGTTACTCCGTGGGGTACTTTCTAATACCTTAAGATACTCGAGGTTAACACTGACATCGTGATGTCAGTCATCTCAATCCCCAAACGTCGGGAATAAAAAATTAAATAAATTAAGCGCGATAAAATTCGTAAAAGTGGTTTTAGTAATATGTAGTGTTCGCGTAAATACAAGAAATCATAACTCAGTTAAAATATTGATATAGCAACTGAAAATATTCAGGAGTCTCCGTGGTTGAAATAGGCTTGGAGCTGAAGGATATAATTTTAAAAATTGTTAGCAACATAATAGAACTTATTTGCATGGAGAAATCACATATTCGATTTGCCGTTTTGCATGTCATCTGTGTTTAAACTTTATGAATAAATCATTTGTCGTCACGTCCCCACTATAAAGTTATAATTTATGTCGATTTGCTATTCCATATTAATGTTATTGTCATATTCATAGATAAATGTCTTCGGAATTCAGGACCGTCGACAATGTTTGCCTACCTGCTATACAAGTGTGTGCTTCAATACAAGTGTATAATTATTTCACGTTTTCTCAAAACTTGTCACTACAATAAAACTTGTCTCTATAATTTCGACGACATTTTTAAATCTTTCTACTTCTTACTATTCATAACATATGAAATGTTTAATCAACTCTGACAGTAGCGTGTAGCTACACGTTGATGGCATAAACATACTACATCAAGATTACCCCACAGCTTGCGGCTCAGCGAACCGTTTTAGAATACTAAATGAAGACTAAATGAATTAAAAGCTGTAAATTCAAATACTGAAGCAAGTTGTTATCTTTACTATTCAAATTATTAAAATGTTTATTCCGACGATATTCCAATAAATTTTATACGTGGTAGAACCTTGCTGTAGATACATTATGGTTGGAGCATGTAAGGGTCAGCTCGACCGGGGATAGACCACGCTCTCACAGGATATCTTAAAGGGTTTTTGTTTCGTAGGGTGAATGGGAACGAGGCGTTCCTTCTTTTGTCTTCAGATGTGACAAATTATCTGCGTTTTTAATCTTAATCGAGGATAGATGAGAACTTTTTAATTTAAGTCCAATTTATACCCTTATAACTTTATATTTATGTTTATGATTCTGTTCATAATTTATGAAATATAATTTTGGTGGTTAGTGTATATATTTTTTTAAATATTGAAACAGCTTATAACAGATGTGTGTGAAGTGACACTTATGTATGTAAGCAAGCTATTTGCTGACGGCACGAATACTTTAGTGTACGTCCTACTTACAGTCTTTACTTCACCGGCACTGTGATTAGGTATGATCCATAGAATACTATAATACGTTTGTCACCCTTATCCTATAAAAAAGGAAAAAAAGAACACACAGTCCAAGTGATGGTAAGCGGATGCTGGGGCCGTAACCGTCTACGTCTATAATATTTATTGTCGTATTACGCTGCTTGCACACTGCTGCATTTTACGATGTTATACTGCGAGAGCAAGGTCCCTCTCCAGTCAAGCTGACCCATTTGAGTAGCCAAAATGCTTAAAATATTAATAATGGCCACTAGACAAAATTTTGGTCACGGCGGCCAAACTTCAACGGCCATCTGCGAAGGACAGACTATAGAGCCCAATTGTATGCACAAGCACAGATCAGGAGCACTCTCTATTCCTTCACTCTTATAGTCCGATGGGACGGTGTTTCGATACGACCGGAGAGAGAACAGGCGCAGGACCAACGGCTTATCCGTTGTGCCGTTCGAAGCACAGAGGTGAATGAAACATCGCCAAATTCTTGACTTCGGGCTGGTTCCGAGGCAGTCTTAAAATAAAATAAAGTAACGTCACACCCTTAATACGTCCCACTGCTGAGCACAAAGGCCTTCTCTCAGTTATCAAACATTGTTATAAAAACAAAAATAATTAAAAAATAATAATTTAAATATTTGCGGTTGTTAATTTTGTTCAGGTCTTTGATATGCAAAATAAAGGTCAGTTTGCTTCAATCTTGCTGTCTAGTTGAGACGAAGCTCATGAATAATATTTGAAAAGCGGCTTTACTTACTTTGCCCTAACATTTGCTTTGTTAGGCTTTGCTTTTGTGAACTCATATCAGTCTTACATTGAGTGTTAGATGAGAATTATAGTGTCAGTTTTGTTGATTCGAATTAATTTGCTATATAAATTATTATTATAGTCATGGGAGCTCAGGGGTTTGTAAATTTCATATTACGTGAGCCACCTGGGATCGATTCCCGATTACACCAATAAAATTGTCAATTGCAATTATAAGTTCTGGTCATTACGTGTCAGGCGAAGGAAAATATCTTAAGGAAACTTCGATATATGCGTCTATCTGGATAAAATATTTCGAAAATATGCGAAGTTCGCCAACGCACGCTGAAGCACCGCATCTGACTTACTGCACCCTAGCCTTCTCATAAATCAGCGGAGGCTTGCGCCCAGCTTTGAGATGTATCCACATGATGTAACAAAACCCTGTGGTTCACTTTGAGTGGGTTGTCAGAATCAGTATTCAAACGTATAGAAATAGCTTTACTTCAACTGGACCATAATGGATGTAATTAAATTTAAATAAATTTGTTTTTGCAAATTGTATGTTTTTTTTACAGAATAAGAGGAAAAAACGAGCACACAGCCCATCTGATGGTAAGTGGATGTTCCGGCCCATAGAAATCTACATTTATCCTCGATTAAGAATCAAAATGCAGATGCGTTGTCAACATGGTCAACACTTCCCATATATAAATAAATATATTTATATATAAATAATTCTTTTATAATAATATTTAATTTAAGTTTAAGACCTAGCATGACGCCAAAATGTGTAAACGATAAAAGCCGAACGAGTGTGCCATTTGTACAGAAGACCGAAGAGTACAATCTGCCACTTTGCCTGGCATATGTGGACTATGAGAAAGCCTTTGATTCCGTCGAAATTTGGGCGGTGCTACAGTCCCTTCAGCGGTGCCAAGTTGACTGTCGGTATATCGAAGTGCTGAAGTGTTTGTACAGTAGGGCTACGATGGCTATCCGAGTACAGAACCAGAGTTCGAAACCCATCCAACTGCAGAGAGGTGTAAGACAGGGTGATGTTATATCTCCGAAAATCTTCACCGCTGCGTTGGAAGACATTTTCAAGCTACTGGACTGGAAAGGATACAGTATTAACATCAATGGCGAGTACATCACTCACCTTCGATTTTCCGACGATATAGTCCTCATGGCAGAATCGCTGGAGGACATTAGCACTATGCTCAATGACCTCAATGGTGTCTCCCAACGGATAGGTCTTAAGATGAACATGGACAAAACAAAGATCATGTTTAATGTCCATGTCACACCTATGCCGGTAGTTGTTGGGAGCACTATGCTCGAAGTTTTTGACGAGTATGTTTACTTAGGAGAAATAGTCCGACTAGGTAAGTCCAACTTCGACCGAGAGGTCAATCGACGGATTCAACTCGGCTGGGCAGCGTTCGGGAAATTACGACACATATTCTCGTCAGGTATACCTCAATCTCTGAAAACTAAAGTATATAACCAGTGCGTGTTGCCAGTGATGACTTACGGATCTGAGACGTGGTCCTTCACTGCTGGCCGTATGAGGACGCTCAAGGTCGCTCAGCGAGCTATGGAGAGGGCTATGCTCGGAGTTTCACGGCGTGATAGACACATAAATGAGGATATCCGCAGTAAAACCAGAGTAACCGACATAGCCCAACGGATTAGTAAGCTGAAGTGGCAATGGGCCGGTCATATAGCTCGAAGAACCGATAACCGATGGGGAAGAAAGGTTCTCGAGTGGCAGCCTCGTACCGGTAGGCGTAGTGTAGGGCGACCCCCCACTAGATGGAGTGACGACCTGGTAAGACATGCAGGAAGTCGATGGATGCAGGTGGCTCAGGACCGTGCTTTGTGGCGTTACTTGGGGGGGCCTATGTTCAGCAATGGACTTGTGAAGGGCTGTAATGATGACGATGATGATGACATGTGCAACAATGTAAGCTGAACATATTCGGTGCTTGCTTTAGGTCAGCTCTGCTATTTAGTAACTAATGCTAAATTATATACCTGCTTGAATATGAGTGTGGAATGCTTTTACAGTCAAATACTTGAAAAAATAATACTGGAAAGAATTGAGCCTCGTGGTCGCAGTCACTTTCGACTTAAAGTAATAGAACCAGCACGAGACTCAACATCTAAAAATTTAGTAACGTTTGAGGCTTTAACCATTTTCTCAATAACAAGACATGACGAGGTGATTGATTCTCTAAAGTTGTCACACGTGTATGAATTTTTGAATAGAAGGTGTTCGTAAATAAATAATAAATAGTAAAATAGACTTTTTTACTGGAAACAAGGTATTCCATCTTATTCCTCAAGGGTGGCAAAGAATCTGCAATGAAGATAAGGAGAAATTGCATAGACTGGTTGTGGAGAACAGCATTTTTAATGCGTTGTAGAACCACGTTGCAGCTATATTGTGACTGTAGCATTAATGGGTCGGCTCGACCGGTGAAGGACCATGCTCTCATAGAACACCAGCGTAAAATAGCAGCTTAATGCCGCTGTGTTTCGTATGGTGAGTGTAGAGAACCGGAGACCCGTTTTACTGCAATCTGAATGCATTTTGATTCTTAATCGAAGATAGATAAAGATGTCTATAAACCACAGCAACCACTTACCATCAAGTGGACTGTATGCTCCTTTTTTATTTAATTTATACAAAAGTTATTTGGCATACTATCTATATAAGTCATAGCATCCGTGAAACAATTTTGTCTTCTGTAAATATTTGCGCGCATCGTAACACAATTCTGTGTTCCTAATATGTTGACACTAGCAGGAATGTTTGTCAAACCGTGTACAATATGTGTATAGTCAGAAGGTATTCTTAGAAATAGCTTTTTGTGATACTTTTTATCGTAGATTTAATTAATTTAAAAATATATTGCCAGGAACAAGAGATAGACCAGGTCGTCACTCTATCTACAGCTCGCTTATCGGTATGAGGCTACCACTCAAAAACCTTTCATCCCTATCGATGGTTGGTTCTTCATGCTATGAGTATATGGCCGGTCCATTGCCACTTCACCTAACTGATCTGTTCAGGTATCTGTCGGTTACTCGGGTTCTTCTGCGAATATCCTCATTTCTGAGTCTCTCACACAGATAAACTCCGAGCTCATCTCTCCATAGCTCGCTGAGCAACCTTGAGCTTACTTATACGACCATTCCTTGTCTGGTCTATGTTATTATGACATGATGATGATGAAGAGATAATCATCATTATTGCTCATTACTTGTATAAAATACCACTTCCACACTTTCTTTCTCTTCCGTTGTCGGTTTTTCGAAATATATGATCAGCCCTTTACAATTAATGCTTATTATGATCTACCACGAGCATAGCCCTGCAAGCGAGTGACTAAGCTTCCACAGACGACCACCATGGAAGAACCAATGTGTATGTTGGCAATTTATTCAGATTGAAATTTCATTATTTTAAACATTTGCATTCGGAACACCATGTTCTGGTGAGCGATAAAAACTGCAAGGACGAGACTGCACAAAGTCAACCTTCAAGCTCGTAAACAACTTGGGACGATCACTTATGTTCTAGTGTTTTAATCTCCGATCCCGGTTTGAATCCCATCCCGATTTACGAATAATACGTATTTGTATTAACCACGGGGAGTGCTCGTGGAATTGTTCGCACTAATTCCAGCCGCTCCATTTTACTATTGCAAATAGCGGCAGAACTCGAGATACCATCCTTACCACCTAGGAATACCAACTCTAAAAACCAAGATTTTCCGGACAAAATTTTGAAATGACGGGATTTTGGGGTTGTTGTCGAGAGAAATAAATATAAAATATATATAAAAAAATTTTTTTTAAATTAATAGGCTATAAAAATTACATTATTGTCAAAACTAATTTAAATACACTTAATTTTTAGTTCGCCACATGTATTTGGCATTGGACTTTTTCATTTAATTCAGAAAAGATTTAAAATTCAATCAGTTTACTTCAAAGTTGTTGTAATGTGAAGAGAAGTTTGACTTATATCGGGAGCTGGAGATCATTTAAAATGTCGGGAGTATTCAGACGAATCCGACTATCTGGACTTTTTTACTATTTATTATGTATTTACGAAGACCTTTTATTCAAAAATTCATATATGTGTAACACAACTTTAGAGAATCATCATATCTTGTTATTGAGAAAATGGTTAAAGCCTCAAACATTACTCAATTTTTCTTCTATAGCGATCTTTTACTTAGCTTTTTAATAATAGTTAATAAATATATATTATATCAAAAAATAAAAATAAAAAAAATATTATAAATAAAAAAGTACTACATATAAAATGTGCCTATACATTGAAGGTTTGTAACCCCTGGTTAAACGACCGAAAGGTCATTGTCCGTTTTTCTCAATCGATTTGGCACATACTATACCACCAGCGATTTTTCTACGCATTTTGATTGATCGATGTTACAAGAAATTCTTTGTAGTTTATTTGAACAATATTATGTAATTTCTTTTTGAGAATAACTAATATAAATTGAACTAATACGAATTAAAAAGTACAACGAATGTAATGTGTAAACGCATTTATATCTCAATGGCTAGATTGTGTTGCTGTGTATATTTATAGAAATAGATACAGGTTTACAAGTGAGTACCCGATACGTATCATCTGAAGCGTATGTGAACCATAATTGATTTTCCACAGTCTGGATGCTCATCTTATAAAATATCGATCAGTATCACTCGCCTTGGGCTCCATTTATTTCGAGGTAGGGAACATCGTTGTTAAATCTATTCATGAAAGCCGAGCCATAATAAAAGGCGTCGGTGTTCTTCTTCTTCACTAGTCCGTTCAAGATCACTGTTGGGCGTGGGTATTTTCCATTACAGGAAGGTTTGCGTTAAAAGTCACGCTTGGTAGGTGAATACACGATCGCAGTACCGTACCCCGAGCACGAATAATATACAATTGCGTAAAGAATTCGTATAAAGTCAACTATAAGAAAACTTTTACTAAACTGTGACTAAAGTCGTCGGCAGCACGAATTCTTATCTCTTATTTAAATGTGTTCGATACTATAATATAACTATTATGTAAACAAACCTTAGGACTCAATATTATTGATTTCCACACATCTTATGTCTAACTATTACTTAAACTATGCGATATTTATGCATAACGCAGCGTTAGATATTCGTGTTTCTGAATTTCAGTTCCAAATACTTTCACGGAGCGCTATTCAGATTCCCATAAGTACAACATTTTACTGAAACTAAACTGTCTCGTAAACTATGCTATAGATCAAAATGTCCGTGCCCGGGGTACTACGTTTCATACCTTTGACACTGCTCCCCATCATCGAGCTGGGTATTTTTCAAGGTCATCTCTTACGACACCTACGCTACGGCACAAAACGTGGTGGTAGGTTCTATTCTAACACGTTTAAGTACTTACTTATACTTTGAAAGACGGTAATGAAATACATCGTCAGGAGGTAACTTGCATATTCGATATATTAAACATATTTATGGAATATAATATCATTAAGTCTGTTTGTACGGAAACAGCGCGACGGATAGTGTTCTATGCAACTTCCCATATAAAATTAAAGTACTCTTGTGTACACTTTCGGAAAATACTGAATCGATTTTTATGATTCTTTTTTTATTAAATAGGCTATACCTCACGGCGGTCTTATTCTTCTTATAGTCTGTACCCTGTAAGAGTCCACTAAGGGACACGGGTCCGCTTCATTGTAGGAAGATTTGACTTAAACCTCATTTGACAGGCGGATAGACGATCGCACTTAGGGTTGTCACTCGCACTAATATATATATATATATATTATCGTACTATATTTCAGTCACTTGTACTATATGTTATAGAAAAATAATATGGTACGAAAAATACCAATCTCCTTTGGTTACGTTCGTTCACTGGTACGTAGAAACTTCTAAAGGAAGAAGAGAGAAGAAAGAAGGAAGAATCTAGTAGACTGTAGACAAACTAGGGAGGCCCTGCCTGAACAGTCGTCTAACCAAGGTTCTAATGAGACTGGACAAGCCACAGATCAGGATAGTAGCGAGTGCTATCACAGGACATGGCTCTTAACAAACATTTATTTACCATAGGTGTTACAGATAGCCACCTGTGTAGGGCATGTAGGGGGAAGAAAAAACGGTTGCTCACGTGTTGCTGACATGTCTGGAGGTCGCCGCATACAGGGCTAAACATCTCAGCATGTCGGGATTGCTCTTCGAAGTTGCTTGCAACATCAAAGGACTGTTGAACTTCTTCGGGGAGATTTCAGGGCTCGAATAATCACATTATTCCTGCCCACACGCAAAATACGCGCTTAGACGTGGAGTTGCGTAAAACAGCCCGTCGTAAACTAAACTAAGTCAGTTTCACTGAAAGAATTTTTTCCATCATGAATGTAAAATTGAAAGGAGAAAGGAATAGAGTATGTATTAATTTAATTAAAATGAATTTTTAACTTATTTTAATACAAAGGTTGATGGCCAAAGCAAAGAACAATAACAAATATATACGGAAACATACATAAAGAGTACAAATAAATGTGTACTTTTTTCTTCTGAATTTCTAAAAATGTAGGTACCATATTTTGCATCTTTTTTGGGAAATACTATATCTGTTCAAAAAAAGGTGTCAACCCTAAGCGCAGCACTGGAATTTTTATTCCTTTGACCTCTACATTCCTCCCCGTTCAATCTGGGTATTTCACATAGTCGTCTCTTACGACGCTTAGCGGGACGAAACGGGGTGACGGGTTTCTCTTTCACCATCACCACGCAGCAGACGTCGGTCAGTGCTTTTTAAAAGGATTCAGGATGTCCAAGCAATTAGGAATATTTCCAGAATATATGAAGACTGTTTATACAGAAACAGCGCGACGAATTGTTTTCTACAACACCCCTAATACTTACGAAATTAAAAAAAGACTTGTAACATTTCCTTAAATCGATTTTAAAAAATCGTGAAAAACTACATTTCGATTAATACTTATAAAGACAGTAAAAATAAAACGATTTTTCACTGTCTCTTTGAGTAATTAAATTTGCTAAAATCATAATTAAAAACTGTTACTTATTCAGCTAAATAAGATTAAAAGCAATGTATTAACTATTAATACTTAAAGAGACAGTAATTTTTTTAATAATACACATAATTAAATTTGCTATAAAAATTATTTGCTAAAACCTTAACTCATTAATCTGCCAAGTCCGTACCAAGATTGTCATAGTTGGACTATCTATCTCTATATTTCCGGCAGTGCAACCCTATGCTGGATATAATATATGACCGTAATATAGCTTCCCGTAAACCATCACTGCCCTAAATTATCCTGAGGGTCGTCCACGTAAACCAAGAGTACCACGAATAAAACTGTACGAGGCCGTATGATTGTATGAATACTTTGAATAAGGCCTACAATAACTAGCAACTAAAAATAAGCGTAAGTAGGAAGTAAGTTAGAACGATCAACCATGTCTATACCGCAAACAATGATATTGTAAGTAATTTGTTATAATATCATTGACCGCAAAGAAAAAAGTAAATCTACGAGTATAGTAGTTGTTTTCTTCATAAAATGTTTATTTATTTATAAATATAATTATAAATAACATTAGTATAGGCGAAATTTTGCGATAAATAATATTCTTATCTGACCTTCAAAGTGAATTCTTGTGCGGCACGTTTCCAGTGCATAATTCAGTAGGACTAGGCAAATCAAAATATATCTTTGTTATGCTTACAGCCTTTTTATTAAGTAGGTTCTGTTATAGCGACTATCCATGTTTTATTCTGTACTAGCGATTCGCCTCGGCTTCGCACGGGTGATTTCTGGATCTCGATAACAGCGCCATCTACCGTGTCAAAATGTGCAAAAAACGTAAAAAAAAGCTCATCGTAATAGAGCCGTTTTTCGGACAGCAATTGATTTTATTTTATAAATAAATACATATTTATTTGACTATAATATATATAAATTTACTTACGAACATGCTCAACTCACAACTCAACACAACCGCTTTAATATAATTTCCTATTTCTTACCATATCGTCCCGTAGGTGTCGTAAAAGGCGATAGAAGAAAACTATACTTGGGCTGGGCAGCAGCATTTACCTGATAGCAAATACAATCATAACAATAAAAAACTACGGTTGCCACCGCGACCGCCAAGCGTGGCAGTTATGGCAAATATTCCCCGTATGAGAAAATCTGCGGCAGAGGCCTATGTTCATCAGTGGTTCTCTGATAGGCCGAGGAATGAATGAATGAGGGTGAATCAAATTATTCTCTTCTCAATAGTAGGACTATATTTCTGCCTGGGAGTCTGTCTGGGTACCTACCACTCTCTTTGCCGGCGAGCAGCAATGCGTGCACTACTGTGTTCCAACCTGAACTGCTGACCTGACTCAGAGGTAACAACTGCCTGTAGCGTTCTTTTTTTACCGTCTTCAAAAAGGAGGAGGTATTCAATTCGACTGTATGTTTTTTTTATGTGTATTACGTCTGAACTTTTCTCTGGGTGAACCGATTTTGATGATTCTTTTTTTTATCTGAAAGCTGATGCTTCTCGTGCGGTCCAATATAAATTTGATCAAGATCTGATCAGTAGTTTTTTTAATAGGATAGGGTGGCAAACGAGCACACAGTCCACCTGATGGTAAGTGGTTGCTGTGGCCCATAGACATCCACATCAATCTCGATTACGAATCAAATTGCAGATGCGTTGTCACCCGCGAGGACTATGATGAATAGATGGAATGCCTCGTTTCCAGTAAAAAGGGTCTCCGGTTGTCTACACTCACCTTACGAAACACAGCAGCATTAAGCTACTATTTCACGCTGGTATTCTGTGAGAGCGTGGTCCTTCCCCGGTCGAGCCGACCCGTTCGTGCTACAACTATACTACTGATATAACTGCAGCATGGCTCTTGCTCTTGTTCATAGTTTGGACTTGGTTGCAGGTGTTTATGTGCTGCAACAGCCACTAACCATCAAAAGTACTTCGTAGTAAATAGGGACCGTCTCCTGTTCCTAAGTACATACTGAGGTTTCTAAACTGTCTCAAAAGAATTCGAAATACACGAAAAATATATATGTAGTGTAATATTTGGGAAATTATCTTACTTTGATTATAAAGTTGGCTCCAGACAAATGACATTGTATTCGCCGATGAGTTAATTTACAAACAATATGCATGTAACGCCTACGCAAAAGCCATTGAATTGAAATCACTCCAACACTTGGCTCCATAAATTCCGTTCGGAATACAAATTCCCATCCTTAGAGCGAAGGGCGCTTGCTAGACGAAGTTTAGATATTCTCAATACGTAAGGTTGTATGAATAGGAATACGTCATCGACGTACACTCTCTTATTGGTAAATCAAACAAAAATTTTAAGTATAACTGTTCATTAACGACAAGTAATTCAATGTTTTTTTTAAATATCTGTCTGTAAAAGTTATTTCGACAGCATAATATGTTTTTGTCTGCTTTGAAAAAGCCACCAGCAATGCTCAGCAAAGGTCAGCAACTTAATCAAGGATTACCAGAAAAAATGTCGATATAATTTATTCGTGGTAGAGCGATGCTGCATTTATATTAGTAGTATAGTTGTAGCACGAATGGGTCGGCTCGACCGGGGAACGACCGCGCTCTCACAGAATACCAGCGTAAAATAGTAACTTAATGCTGCTGTGTTTCGTATGGTGAGTGTAGAGAACCGGAGACCCTTTTTACTCGAAATTTCATTCCATCTTAGTCCTCACGGGTGACAACGCATATGCAATTTGATTCGTAATCGAGGATAAATGTTGATGTCTATGGGCCACAGCAACCACTTCCCATCAGGTGGACTATGTGATCGTTTGTCAACCTATACTATAAAAAAATTGTCAACCCTAATACTGTAAGAGTATATACTATGTTTGTAAAATAAATACCCAGTCGCAGTACAAAATTATTATTTCGTCAGCAGATTTATGCAGGGTTAATTTTCAAAGAGTAGCCAAAATTTAAACTTAAGTTCAAATATAATAATAATAAATGTTATTAGAGCTTTTGAAAATACTACTAAATAAGGCTTCTACTTTTAATTGAAATTATACTCCCTCCTTGTCCTAGACATTCTTACAATTGTAGTACGCCGCATTCCATGCCAGCATCACAATTTATCCAAGCTCGCTAAAAATTTTTTTAAAGCAGTATATCTAGCAACACTGTATCAACCCGTCCGTCAATGCAACTTCATTGCGTTTTTTTGTGCCAGCTATCACGGTGTGTTTTTATAATTTTTGTTGTAAAAATTAAATATGTTTTTACAACAAAAATTTTGTATCCAAAACCTACTACAAATAAATTTATTACGTATCTGCGTGGTAATAATTTGATTATGTACTTGGGAAAGGAAGATATTCAAAATGGAGCCAACCGATCAAAGGTAAACAAAAATCCTATTGTTCGAGGTAGGTGCACGTGTATATAAAATAAATAAAGTTAAAACATTTATTAAATAATAAAATCAGATTAATTGTGCCCATTTATTAACAAGTATGGTAAATTATCGAACAAATGCACTATTAAGGGTTAATAACATAACCTCGTCACTCATATAATATGAAATAGCAAAAAGGTATTTTAACCTATAAATGTGGGTTTAGATACATTGTACAGAGATACGTTGAGAAATTTTAAGTGATATATATTAATGTTTTTCTTACTTTCATTTACTTACGTTGGGCAGTCGCCGTTATCAGTCAGAAAATTGGGGCAGCAGACCCGGAAATTATACACCCTGAGATTTAGTTGTATACCCTGAGATTAAACTTTCTTTAGTATCAGAAAATCCTGATTATGAAAAGAAATAAGTGCTATAAATAAACTTAACTCATGGGTTTATTAAGGTTATGTAAACCTTTAACGTCCACAAAAAATTGTCAGAACAAGTTAGAAATAATAACTGAATTCTGGGACAAAATTATCCGGTGTGTAAGGAAGAGTCAGTTTACTAGTCCTTAAAATTGTAATTCCCAAACAAATGGGATTTAATAGATGCATTTTTAAATCTAAAGACAGTATATTATTACATATTATTTTGTAGACACATAAACTAAAAACTAAAAAGCTACATAATATGACACCCCTCTATCAGGCATTTGGGTGTTGGTAGGCCTATGTGCAGCTGTGGACTTTTATAGACTGCAATAGATGGATGGATAATATGACATGAAAGTAAGAAAAAATATGATATGACAACTGTTTTACCTTGATATGGAATATCAAAAGGTTACAAGTTAAATACACTTAAAATATAAGTAAGCAAAAAGAGAGTAAAAAATAAGCATTTATAGTTTAGAAAAATCTGAAAGATTGAACCAAACCTATTATTCAAATTATATCCCCTGTAATATATTTTGCTCCACACGTTGCGAATGAAACCAGATTTTACAGATATGCAAAACAAAAATAGTATTATTAATTCAATCTGATGCTTACACATCAGATTGAATTACAATAAATTGGTTGAATTATTAAAAGAATAATAAAAAGACAACAGATAGCCTGTAAAATGTTTCATGACTTAGATTATTGTCAATTTTAAAATATTTACAAAATATAATTAAAAAACTAAGTAAAGAAGGTAAATAATAAATTATTATTATTGAGATAGTAAAACGAATATAATATAATAATTATTATATAACAATTAATATAATAAGACGAGAAAATAATATAGAGAAATTTCCGCTGATATTGCTGGCAATTAAATAAAAATCTAGACCATGATTAATTAATTGAAATTAAACATAGGCACATTATTGCATTCGAGCTGTATTATGTAATTTAATATAACCTAAGTTACAAGAAAGAAAGAAGTGTTTAGCATCGTTAGGTTTTAAATAGAATGATGAGTTGCAAATGCATTAATGGCCTACAGCGGTACATAAAATATAAAACTTACATACTTCACTAATTAAAACAGTGGTAAATTAAACAATTAAAAAGAAATTTAAAAATAATTATAGGAAATAATTTTCTATTGTAAGATATTAAAAAGTTATGACAAGTTAAAAATAAGTAATATGTGAAGTAACAATTAAAAAATAAAATAAAGATAGATTTATTCAGTAAAATTAAGTATGGTATCATTCATACCTATCATGTTATCACCTTCATAACTAAAACTAGGTATGGTAAAAGCACAATAGAGTTATGCTGACAGATGCATACACTGATTGCCAAAATATGTTAGCAACAAAATAAATTGTTGTAGTAAGAGGAAATTATGTAAAAATACTGATATAAATAGTATATAATATAATATAAACATTTTGGTTGCTATTAGTAAAATGAGGTTAATAATGTTGTGCTTAAAACCTTATTATATATAATATGTATATATAATGTTATGTAATATAATATATTCAGTGGCAAATTTCTGACCTTAGATGGTAGTTAAAAATATTACAAAAAAAAAAAACATTAAACTCATAAAACCGTTTGAAATATAAATTGACACTTCTCAACTGGATGGAGAGAAACCAATGGAATGAGAAAAATTTGGGTTTTAGTCCTTCATTGAGAGTAAATTACATAGATATTATTCTATATTAAAGTAGTATATGCTTATATTTTTGGGAATGGTAGAATACAATACAAAACTTTGAGCAAAACAATATAGTTATAATGAATAGTAAACTTACTACAACTTAATAATACTTATGTTGTACAATTTTACCCAGAGTTGATAAAAATCCTGCTTCATATATTAACAAGATAGAGAGGGTTCTATTCATTAACTATTGAGGATTCAATACTTTAAATTAAATAAAAATATGGAAATTTAACATACAATCTAAAATTGAGCCAAGTAAACAAAAAACAGTCAGAGGATGTCTTTCAAGTCTATTCAACAAGATCATAAAGCAGTGTCAAAGTTAAAACTTGATCAAATTAGTAACGAGAAATAATAAAATTATTATATACTTAACAATGGGGTTCTGTAGGCATGACCCAGAAACCATGGCAGTCATATTAGATTGGGGGACGATTCTTATTTTATGTATTCCTCTTAATGTCGATGAGTCAAAAAACCATAGGTTTTTGTTTTTTCTCCACATGAGAAAATATTTTGCAGTACTGAGATTTAGAAGCAATCAAATAAAGATAATTAATGGTATAGTTTTTGTTACAAATGGCTCAATATTATGAGTATAACATAATGAAAAACTTGTTACAAATTATAGATGTAAAAGTACTAGAAAGTCTCACAAGGGTTTGGCAAAGGAAGTCCAAAAATTGTCAACGTAAGAGAACCCCCACATGATCACCGGACATAAACACAAGGAGCTTCGTATAATTATGGTTGAACTTCACTTAAGGTAAGTTCGTTTAACCATTTAATTATCCCAAATTGAGTGTAATTTATGGGCAAAAATGTATTCGATTATCTTAAATTTTAACAACGCTATATTAATAGATCTTATCAAGGAGAAGCCGCGGCGGGTCGCTGGTATGAACTTAAGTTAAAATTTAATAATAAGAATGTTAAATTAAAAAATAAAATATAAATTTTAATAATAAGAATGTTAAATAAAAAAATAAAATATAAATAATAATATGAATATTAAATTTCGCGTTACAACTTTTATGATTGATTTATGGGCAAAAACGTTTAATTGAACATTTAATCATTTTTGGGAGATGTTTTGTTGACAAGTAAGTGCTTCAGACTGACGCAAAAACAAACGAACAAGGCTAGAATTTCCTATATTTTTGACATTAGTTGTCAGATCAATTAATGACATACCGTAATTATTGGAAGCGTCATTTCAGTAGAATTTCAACCATAGAGCAGGACACACCAAAAGTACGCGCTGAAATTGTTCAGCTGTACATTCAAAATAACTTTTTAATCGTGAAAACTAAACGTGCGTTTCGTAAAAAAAATAAAGTGAAAATTGCTCCAGGTGTGTCGGTTTTACGCCACCGAAAACCCTCAAGTAATCGAAGAGCAGCTTCTATACGACCAAAGAGTTACTGTTTGGTGCGGTACTAGGTTGCACTAAAAGTATCGGGAATGAAATATTTCCACTGTTCCTGTCATATTAAAATATTTTTAATTGAAAACTCCTTGGTTTTAGAAATCGAATATCATTCATTTATTTAAAAAAATTCTCGGTCTTGTCACAAGGTTTTGTCAAACTTGTTTAGTGGCTGAGAAAATGGAATTGACTCGAGAAAATTCAAGATCGATGATTTGTTTTGACTTTCGAAGTGGTTTAACACAAAAACAGCGTGTTGACCGGATGATTTCCGCCTTTGGTGATGAAGCCCCATCCAAAACCACAACTTACGCTGGTTTGCTGATTTTCAACGTGGACATGTCGAGCTCAGTGATGATCCCCATCAAGGTCGTCCAAAAACTGCAGTCACCCAAGAAAACGTTGATGCTGTGCGTAAGCTGATTGAGGAAGATCTACAAGTGACATACCGCGAAATTCAGGCAACTTTAGACATTGGCATGAGTCAAATACAAATAATCTTGCATGAACAATTAGGTGTAAAAAAGTTGTTTTCCCGATGGATACCGCATTCGCTCTGTCAAGAGCAAAAAGCGGCTCGCGTTGCTTGGTGCGTCAGAACTCTCGAAAGATTCCACGCAGGATCCTCAAATGCTGTATACAATATCGTATCAGGTGACGAATCCTGGATATATGCGTACGAACCCGAAACAAAAAACCAGTCACGAGTTTGGGTGTTCGAAAATTAGTTAAAGCCAACAAAAATTGTTCGTTCACGGAGTGTTGCAAAAAAAAGTGGTGGCCACATTTGTCTCCAAAACCGGCCATGTTATGACTATTCCTCTTGGGGGACAAAGAATAGTTAATGCAGAATGTTATGCTAGCATTTGTTTGCCACAGGTCGTTTCTGAACTCCGTAAAGAGAACTGCAACCGCCGCATCATCCTCCATCACGACAATGCGAGTTCTCACACCGCACACAGAACAAAAGAGTTTTTAGAGCAAGAAAACATAGAATTATTAGACCATCCGCCGTACAGCCCCGACCTAAGCCCTGATGATTTCTATACTTTCCCTAAAATAAAGAATAAATTGCGTGGACAGAGATTTTCATCACCCGAAGAAGCTGTGGACGCCTAGAAAACGGCCATTTTGGAGACCCCAACTTCCGAATGGAATGGTTGCTTCAGTGATTGGTTCCATCGTATGGAAAAATGTGTCGAATTTCGCGGAGAATAAATACATTTTTAAATAGTAATGTTGTGAGTCACTTCCTTGATTCCCGAAATTTTCAGTGCCGCCCTCGTATTTGCGCGGATATGGTTGTCGGGCCGTATTTTGAAGACGATGATGGAGCTACGATAACCATCAATGGTGAGCGTCATCGGACCATGATAACGGATTTTCTGATGCCAATTATTCGTGAAAATGTCATGGACGAGTACTGGTTCCAACGGGACGGCGCCACATGTCACACAGCTCGAGCAACAATATATTTATTGCGACCATTGTTCCTTGGGCAACTGATATCGAAAAATGGCAATTTTGAATGGCCACCGAGATCACCTGATTTGACGCCGCTAGACATTTTTGTGGGGTTATTTGAAATCCAAGTTATACGCTAACAAGCCAAGGACTCTAGCTGCCCTCAAGAACAATATTCATCAAGAAATTGCCGCCATATCCGCCGAAACATTGGCCAACGTGATTAAAAACGCCGAAAAAAGGACACATTTCGTTGCCAAGGCCAGAAGGCCATTTGCGCGATATCATTTTTAAAAGTCATTATAACAAATCTCCTTAGATCAAAATAAAATATTTTACAAATGAACAACAAAAAAGAATATTTTATTTTTATTTTTTTAACAAACAAATGCTTCCACTTTAAACGGACCATATTATGGTAGTTGTTTTGATATTTGTGTTTAGGCATTGGTTCTGGTAATGTAATATTTAAAAAATAATTGTATTAGAGATGTGTCAACTCGGAAGAAAATCGAAAGGAGTTTATTCGAGTTGAAATTCAAATAACTTTAATTACACTCGAGTTACGCAATTCAAATTAGCTTAACGAAGCTCACAGCGGACATAATACTGTTTGTTTCATTACTTCAAACTTCAACAAATTAATGATATTTACTCACAGTATATTTTTGATAAATAAAGTAAATTCATAGGACAGATTAAGGTAGGTACCAAGATTCACGGGTTAGATTAGAAATGACAATAAGTGACAACTTTTTTATTAGTAAGTAACATAATATTATACGTGGTATAGCAACACTGCAGCTATATTAGTTGTAGGATATGTTCCGAAATACAACACAGTATACTGCCGAATGCGAATGACGTCATGAATCGACGCTATACTGGTGATTCGTTCCAAAAAATAGGACAGTATATGACGTCATACATTTACGCCATATTGGAAAAGTGTTGTCGATTATTTTGTCATTTTGTGTTCCAAAAATCATTATATCTTCCTAATGAAGAAACCAGCAATTATTCTATAATTTTTTGAATTTGAATAAATAAAAATAAATTCTGGCATGCTTGCCATAATTATATATATGCTACGGGTAATTGTTAAGAATGTCTAGGACAAGGAGCTTCGTAGAATTATGGTTGAACTTCACTTAAGGTAAGTTCGTTTAACCATTTAATTATGTAGGCTATTAAACTTCGGCAAGCAGTCAGTATCAAAGTATTGCAATTTCTTTGCGTAGTACTATTATTCAATCTGTGCTATAGGGTATTCATTAAAATGTTCGCTAAAGATGTAAAATACTATAAATTAAGGGGTGCAAATTCTGAAGTAAATATGCAATTTATGTGTAATTCAAATGCAGTCTGCGCCATGAAGTGATATCATAATACTTTGCAATAAATTAAAAAAATCGTAACTGTGCAGCTTAAAAGACGACATGCTTTCAAGATAAAATGTGTTTTTAAATTGAAATAAACGTTTACACTCTTATATTAAATAGGCGTGTGTGAAATTTTAATATAAAGTTATATGTATATAGTGAAAGTTATGCTAAATTTAACATTCTTATTATTAAAAATTATGTTTTATTTTTTAATTTAACATTCTGCCCTAACATACTCCTTAATGACCGCATGTATGTTATGTATACTCCTTAACGACCGTAGGAGTATGTTAGGGCTGAATCTGAATGACAGGGTGAGAAATTGTGTAATAAGAGAAGAGTGTGGTTTGCAAGATGATGTTGTGACCAGGATTAAGAAAGAAATGCTTCGGTGGTTAGGTCATGTGGAAGGAATGAATGAGGAAAGAGTGACAAAGAAAATTTATGTTGTAGAATCGAATGGCAGAGTCGGAAAGGAACGTCCTAGGCGAAAATTAAGAGTACCAAATTAGGAGTACCCTTAACCGACGAGCATATATGCGTAGGTATATGGACGTGAAGGAGGCGGGAGAGGTGTGTCAGGATCGTGCCAAATGGAAGTCTGTAGTCTCTGCCTACCCCTCTGGGTGACAGGCGTGAGTGTTTATGTTAATTTAACATTCTTATTATTAAATTTATATTTTAGTTTTTAATTTAACATTCTTATTATTAACATTTATATTTTATTTTATACTAGCGATCCGCCGCGGCTTCTCCTGGATAAGATCTATGAATGTAACGTTGTTAAAATTTAAGATGATCAAATACCTTTATTTTATATGTTTTTTAATAACTTTTTCTATAAAATATAACCAAAATTCCTCTCGGCATTGCTATCTAACTGTTCAAGATGTTTCATTATAATCATTGTACTTGGTAGAGCCACCCTGCATCTATATTATGGTTGTAGCACGAAGGAGTCGGCTTGACCGGGGAAGGACCGCGCTCTCACAGAGTACCAGCGTAAAACAGCAGCTTAATACTGCTGTGTTATGTATGGTGAGCGTAGATATCCGGAGATCCTTTTTTCTATCTATGAGCCACAGCATCCACTTACCATTAGATAGATTATGTGCTCGGTTGTCACCCTATCCTATAAAAAAGGTAGCTCTTTCCTGCTCCGAAACTTGAAGGGGTGGTCTCTTGATGTCTAGCACATGGACGTTTAAACTCTGTTACTTTATTACTATAATTAAGATATACAAGTTCTTTTCTTAACTAAAGTTATTAATAATTCTTGTACCTATTACGATCTAAAACAGTTTTTGAACGTACGTATATGTAAAATATTGACCCATATAATTAATGATAAACTGACTTAGCAGAAACAATTTATTAATTCAAGAGTAAATAGACTTTTATAAAGCTAAGCCGTGTAGTGGCGGTTGAGAATATCCACTACCCCATATCTTCCCGTGGGTGTCGTAAGAGGCGACAGAGGGAGACAGGCAGGAGATGGGCAGCAGCATCTTCCTGATAACAGCAACTGTACAACAAAAAAAAACTGCAGTTGCCAACCCGCTCGCCAAGCGTGGCAACTATGGCAATATACCCCCCATGAACAATTACACAAATAGACGGCCCCCAGTCCCCGGCGGCCCCGCTATTCCTGGCTACGGTGGCGACCATGGTAACGGCGGGGCAGGGGGTGCTAAGAATCTCCGGTGGAGGTTCGGTTGCCACCTACGACGACTCGACCTGGCAACATTTAACGCACGCACCCTGAGGACTGACGAGAAGATCCTGGAGCTGGAAGAAGAGATAGACAAGATGCGCTGGAGTATTATAGGATTATCCGAGGTCCGAAGAGAGGGGGAGGACACGGTGATTCTCGAATCCGGCAACTTGTTCTATCACCGGGAGGGCGACCATCTGTCCCAAGGAGGTGTCGGATTTATCATCCACAAGTCTCTCGTCAACAACGTTGTAAAGATTGGGAGTGTGTCGACGAGGGTCGCGTACCTGATACTCAGAACCACCTAACGGTATTCGCTGAAGGTCATACAGGTTTACGCACCAACCTCGGCACATCCCGATGAGGAGGTGGAGAAATGTATGAGGATATTTCCAGAGCATTCCTCCAAAACCCATTACACGGTGTTGGTAGGAGACTTCAACGCAAAACTAGGCACAAGAGAAAGCGGTGAGCTGAAGGTGGGGAAATTTGGAGTAGGGCAACGGAACCGAAGGCGCCAGCAGCTGGCCGACTTTATGGAGAAAGAGGAACTCTTTATGATGAACTCTTTCTTCCAGAAGCGGCCCCACAGGAAATGGACCTGGTCGGGCCCCGTAGGTTCGACAAAAAATGAGATTGACTTCATTATGACGACCAGACGCCAACTGTTCAGTGATGTCTCAGTGATCGCAAGGATGAAAACTGGCAGCGATCACCGAATGGTTAGAGGCACACTGAACCTAAATGCTAAGTTGGAGAGGTCTCGTCTATTGAAGTCAACGCTCCGTCCCCCTCGTGCTCTAATCCAGAATCCCGAAACCTTTCAGCTCGAGTTACAAAACCGCTTTCAGTGCCTAGAGGATTGCAATGCAGTGGACGATATGAATGACAAGCTTGTGGAAACTGTCCATGCGGTCGGAGCTAAGTTCTGCAAGACCCGCCGCAGAAGAACACAAAAACTCTACGATCACACTCTTAATCCCATGGCTGTTAGACGGGAGATGGGGCTGCAATCGTCAACAGATTTAACAGCATACAGGCAACTGAACAGACAGATCTCCAAATGCATGCGGCGAGACTTACGCAACTTTAATACTGCTCGTATTAAAGAAGCGATCGAGCGGAACCAGGGCTCCAAAGTCTTTGCCAGAGATCTGTCTGCCCGTAAGAGCCAACTGTCAAGGCTGAAGACTGAGTGTGGCAACATCGTTTCCGGGACACCTGAGATTCTGAGTGAGATTGAGAGGTTCTATAGGCAGCTGTACACATCATCGTTGAACCCACTCGCAAGTGTGAGTAACGATGCAAGAGCAAGTCTTATCTGACACTATTCCGATGATATCCCGGACGTCAATTTGAGCGAGATTAGAATGGCTCTCCACCACCTTAAAAACGGCAAGGCCCCGGGCGAGGATGGAATTACAGCGGAGCTTCTGAAAGCGGGTGGAACACCGGTACTTGAAGTCCTTCAGAAGCTCTTCAATTCCATCCTCCATGGTGGCAATACTCCGGAGGCGTGGAGCAGAAGCGCGGTGATCTTGTTCTTTAAGAAAGGCGACAACGCTCTCTTGAAGAACTGCAGACCGATTTCCCTTCTGAGCCGCGTCTACGTGCTGTTTTCGAGAGTCATTACGAATCGTCTCGCACGCAGACTCGACGACTTCCAGCCTCCCGAACAAGCCGGTTTCCGAAAAGGCTTCAGTACCATAGACCACATACATACCCTTCGGCAAATTATACAGAAGTCCGAAGAGTACAATCTGCCACTTTGCCTGGCGTATGTGGACTATGAGAAAGCCTTTGATTCCGTCGAAATTTGGGCGGTGCTACAGTCTCTTCAGCGGTGCCTAGTTGACTGTCGGTATATTGAAGTGCTGAAGTGTTTGTACAGTAGGGCTACGATGGCTATCCGAGTACAGAACCAGAGTACGAAACCTATCCAACTGCAGAGAGGTGTAAGACAGGGTGATGTTATATCCCCAAAACTCTTCACCGCTGCGTTGGAAGACGTTTTCAAGCTACTGGACTGGAAAGGATACGGTATTAACATCAATAGCGAGTACATCACTCACCTTCGATTTGCCGACGATATAGTCCTTATGGCAGAATCGCTGGAGGACCTTAGCACTATGCTCAATTACCTCAATGGTGTCTCCCAACGGATAGGTCTTAAGATGAACATGGACAAAACAAAGATCATGTTTAATGTCCATGTCACACCTATGCCGGTAGTTGTTGGGAGCACTATGCTCGAAGTTGTTGACGAGTACGTTTACCTGGGACAAATAGTCCGACTAGGTAAGTCCAACTTCGACCGAGAGGTCAATCGACGGATTCAACTCGGCTGGGCAGCGTTCGGGAAATTACGACACATCTTCTCGTCAGGTATACCTCAATCTCTGAAAACTAAAGTGTATAACCAGTGCGTGTTGCCAGTGATGACTTACGGATCTGAGACGTGGTCCTTCACCGCTGGCCGTATGAGGACGCTCAAGGTCGCTCAGCGAGCTATGGAGAGGGCTATGCTCGGAGTTTCACTGCGTGATAGACTCAGAAATGAGGATATCCGCAGTAAAAACCAGAGTGACCGACATAGCCCAACGGATTAGTAAGCTGAAGTGGCAATGGGCCGGCCATATAGCTCGAAGAACCGATAACCGATGGGGAAGAAAGGTTCTCGAGTGGCAGCCTCGTACCGGTAGGCGTAGTGTAGGGCGACCCCCCACTAGATGGAGTGACGACCTGGTAAGACATGGAGGAAGTCGATGGATGCAGGTGGCTCAGGACCGTGCTTTGTGGCATTACTTGGGGGAGGCCTATGTTCAGCAGTGGACTTATGAAGTGCTGTAAAGATGAAAGAAGAAGATGAAGATGAAAGCTAAGCCAATACGATTCACTATCTTTGGCTTCGGCTATATCACCACTTAACTTGTACTTTTTATTCCAATTTTTAAAGTATTTTTCTTATTCTTTATTGTTGTATATAATTACATACAACTACGTTTAACACTGTTTAATGTTTACTAACTGTTCAAGCAATTGATGTTTGTCAGTAAGTGCTTGTCACATTTAGCTTAAAACTTTTTATATCCCTTCCATTCACTATAGCCTATGAAAAGACCACTGCTTAACGTAAGCCTCCCCAACCCTCATATAGGTTGGCTCAATGGGCATGGAGCCTTATAGTTGCCACGCATGTCAAATCGCAATTTTTTATATTAAGCTGTTGTTGTGAGTTTCTCTCTATCGCCTCATACGACACCGACGTGACGGATTGATATGGCTTCAGTTATATTAGTAATATAGTTGTAGCACGAATGGGTCGGATCGACCGGGGAAGGACCGAACTCTCAAAGAATACCAGCTTAAAATAGTAGCTTAATGCTGCTGTATTTCGTATGGTGAGTGTAGAGAACCGGAGACCCGTTATACTGGAAATGAGGCGTTCCATCTTAGTCCTCACGGGTGACAACGTATCTGCATTTTGAATCGTAGTCGAGGATAGATGTAGATGTCTTTGGGCCACAGCAACCACTTACCATCAGGTGGACTGTGTGCTCGTTTGTCACCCTATCCTAAAAAAAATATTCTTGTACCGCCAATACACGGTAAACAAAGAGGTCAGGTCATATAGAACTAGTTATATACCCCTACAATTTTATAATGAGGACAAATATTAATGAACCCAATAATTAAAATAAAAAATAAAATTAACATCAGGTGTGATAGTATTCAATCACTGGCTTGTTACGAGAAAGAAAAATATAAATTAATTTAACACATAAACCATAAGCACGTACTTGTACACTCGTAAATCGCAAGAACACCGTTAGTAAAAGATCTGAGTTAAATAATAATATCTTATGCACACATTCTTTACCTTTGTGCTTTCGGAATATATACATAAAATTTATTTATAAATTTCATGACGTCGTAAATTAAAAGCAAAAGATATATTGTTTACTACCTTGTCGCTTTTTTGTAAACATGCATAATACATATTATAGCTTTAAATTTAATACCAACTATGAAATCTTCATCATCATCATCGTCATCATTACAGCCCTTCACAAGTCCACTGCTGAACATAGGCCTCCTCCAAGGTATGCCACAAAGCACGGTCCTGAGCCACCTGCATCCATCGACTTCCTGCATGTCTTAACAGGCCGTCACTCCATCTAGTGGGGGTCGCCCTACACCTCGCCTAAAAGTACGAGGCTGCCACTCGAGAACCTTTTTTCCCCAACAGTTGTCGGTTCTTCGAGCTATATGGCCGGCCCATTGCCTCTTCAGCTTACTAGTCCGTTGGGTTATGTCGGTTACTCTGGTTCTACTGCGGATATCCTCTTTTCTAAGTTTATCACGCAGAGATGACAGATGCGTACACTGATTACCAAAATATGTTAGCAACAAAAATAAAATTGTTGTAATAAGAGGAAATTATGTAAAAATATTTAAGAAATTTATAAAAAATTTATGATATGAACAGTGACTATATATATATATATATATATATATATATATATATATATATATATATATATATATATATATGTATATATATATAATATATAATATATATACATATATATGGCAGAAGCCAATGGAGTGAGACAAAATTTGGGTCTTAGTCTTTCATTGAGACGAAATTACATAAATATTATTGGATATGAAAGTAGTATATACTTATAATTTTGGAAATGGTAGAATACAATACAAAACTTTAAGCAAAACAATATAGTTGTAATGAATAATAAACTTACTACAACTAAATAATACTTATGGTGTACAATTTTACTCAGAGTTGATAAAACCCCTGCTTCGTATATTAACAAGATACAAGATATGGAAACTAAACATACAATCTAAAAATTGAGCCAAGTAAACAAAGAACAGTCAGAGGAAGTCTTTCAAGTATATTCAACAAAATCATAAAGCAGTGTCAAAAGCTAAAAATTGACCAAATTAGTAACGAGGAATAATAAAATTATTATATACTTAACAATGGGGTTCTGTAGACATGACCCAGACACCATGGCAGTTATATTAGATGGGGGGACGATTCTTCTTTTATGTATTTCCTCTAATGTCTATGATGTCAAAAAAAAAACAATTGAGTCAAAAAACCATAGGTTTTTGTTTTTTTCACATGGACAGTAAATGTAAAAAAAAATGAATTATTTATTTTGAATAAAATAACAAATTATTAATAACACTGTCTATGTAATGATAATTACTACTGTGTTATGTTATGTTATGTCATCTCATAGACATCTCATACACATCATAGGTTACTATTAGTGAAGATTTTGGGAAATATATCATTCCAAGATTTACTCCAAAATTCATACCAAGAATTGTAGTGAACTCTCCTATGTCAAATATTATAAATTATAAAATAATAAAATTAATAATTCTCTATCTTAAATTTCTATCAAATTATTTCTGTAAAAATCTATCAAATTGTAGTAAGTGTAATGAAATTCCTTGCTGAGCTTTTTGTGCCTTTTACTTAGGTTTGAGTTATAAAAATAGTTAATAGTTACTTAATAATAAGTTACTTTTAGATTATTTAGCAACAGAATATTACAATAAATATTGAGAATATAGAAATTTACAAAAACTAGTAACAAGCTGAGCTGTGATGAGTTACAGGTTATAATATACGTACATTGTCCTTCAACAAATATTACATTTATTCAAAGGAGAGCTCAGATGTTGAATTAAGATATAGATAGAATTTCATTTCAACAGGATTTGTATGGGAAAAAATAAATGAGAAAGGGAAAACAGAACACAAAATAGTGATGAATTTAACCCACTTCGAATACTACATATTTACTAAGTCCTTTACATATTGCTTATTTTTAACTTGTCGTACCCTTTTAATATCTTACAATAGGAAAATATCTTACTATAGTTATTTTTAAATTTCTTTTAAATTGTTTAATTTACCAGTGTTTTAATTAGTGATGTTTGTAAGTTTTATATTTTCCCAGATTGATATTTTATGTACCGCTGTAGGCCATTGATGCATTTACAACTCATCATTCTATTTAAAACCTAACGATGCTAAACACTTCTTTCTTTCTTGTAACTTAGGTTATATTAAGTTACATAATACAGCTCAAATGCATCAATGTGCCTATGTTTAATTTGAATCAATTAATCATGGTCTAGATTTTTTTAAATGCCTATCAGCAGAAATTTCTCTATATTATTTTCTCGACTTATTATATTAATTATTATGTAATAATTATTATATTATATTCGTTTTATCATATCAATAATAATAATTATTTTATTAATTATTATGTAATAATTATTGTATTATATTCGTTTTATTATATCAATAATAATAATTTATTGTTTACCTTCTTTACTAAGATTTTTTAATTATATTTTGTAAATTTTTTAAAATTGACAATAATCTAAGTCATGAAAAATTTTACAGGCTATCTGTTGTCTTTTTGTTACTATTTTAATAATTTAACAAATTTATTGTAATTCAATCTGATGTTTACAATTAGGGTTTCGGTCCCGGGACGTCTCGTGTCTCGAAGTCCCGGGTTTTTCGTAATTTTAGTTGTCTCGAGTCCCGAGACTTTCGGGTCGAGACTCGATACGAGACAAGACTGTCGAAATTGTTATGTAATCATTTTTATTTACAAATCATTAAAGGAGCCTAGCGCCATCTCTCTGTTTAATGAATAATTACTTGATCTACTACGTAACTACTGAGTACACAACACAATAAGTGCGTTTCATCATTGTGATGGCATTCCATCATTGTGAAAAGTGAAAGTGGAATTCCATCATTGTGATCGCAGGACGGTTTCTGAAGCACAAAAATTGCCTGAAGAAAGCGTTGATTGATTTAAACATGTTAGACAAGTCGAATGAAGACAATTTTCTTCCTTTGTAGTCAGTTGTTGATTTGTTGCAGCCAGTAAAGTTAGCTGTAGCAAGCCTTAGGCCGACAAAACGCTTCATTACTTACAGTCGAAGCAATAATTGACGAGTTGCTCAAAAATATTCAATCGACAATGAATAATAATGATTTGGCAAAGCGTTCTTCCAAACTTTGAAAGCTCATTTAGAAGAGAGAAGACCACAACGAGTTGAATGCTTGTTGAAATATTTGCACACTGGCCTCCTCACAGTCTCAAAACTCGGACTTTTTTACCTCGAATATTAGTAAAACTGCACTAATTGCAAAATAAAAATACTAAAATAAATAGGGATATTTTAAAATATCTCTAGTATCCGGACACCAGATGTGGAAATAATGGCGCTGAACCTAGTACTAGCAGCTCTCTAGTACACAGCGAGCGTGATGAGTATTTTATAAATCAAATGGAACAAGCAATAAAAATATCCAAGAAAAATGTACCCGAGATTCTGGAAAAAAATAGCTACACTAAAAAAAGGAGTTTCAGTTGTTTGAAGCAGCCGCAGAAAGTTTGGAACTACTGTATAAAGCCTTAAAAAAATATTAAACCGACATCTGTTGAAAACGAGAGAGTATTTTCCTTGTCCGGTGACATTATTACAAAAATCAGAAACAGATTGTCGGACAAAGCTGTTTTTTAAAAGCCTATTTTATTAAATCAGAAAGGAAGTCTTATTAATGTGTAAGTTGATTATTTAATATACTGATTTATAACTGTGGTTTATTATTTATGTTTAGATTATTTAATTATGAAATAAATATGTGATTATGAGAATTAACAATGTTGTGATTATGACCAATATTAGATACAAGAATTACTAGATAATAGTTAATTTATTAAGAATCAGTATGATTTTTAACTAATTTCGATTATTAACTATTAGATTTAACTGCTTAAAAGTAAATGTGTGGTGATAAAAAGAAATAAACAAAGTAATTATTAAGACTGAAGCAACTGAAGTTAACGAACGTTGAACTTATTAAGATTTCATTTTCTGTTTAATAAATGTTCTTAAGTCTCGAAGTTCCGGGGATTTCCGGGAATTTGATTGTAGGCTGTCTCGTGACCCGGGACTTTGAAATTGTCGGGAATTCCCAAACCCTAGTTACAATACTATTTTTGTTTTGTATATCTGTCAAATCTGGTTTCATTAGCACCGTGTGGAGCCAAATATATCACAAGCGATATAATTTGAATAATAGGTTTGATTCAATCTTTCAGATTTATCCAAACAGCCTAAAATGCATGTTTTTTACTTACTTTTTGCTTACTTATATTTTAAGCCTATTTAAACTTGTAACCTTTTGATATTCAATATCAAGGTAAAACAGTTCTCATATCGTATTTTTTCTTACTTTGATGTCATATTATCCATCCATCCATTGCAGTCTATAAGAGCCCACAGCTGCACATAGGCCTACCCCCCTCAGAATGCCTGATAGGGGGTGTCATATTATGTAGCTTTTTTTAATGTGTCTACAAAATAATATATAATAATATATTGTCTTTAGATTTAAAAAAGGCATCTATTAAATCTCATTTGTTTGGGAATTAATAATTTTAAGAACTAGAGTAACCTGACTCTCCCTTAAACACCAGATAATTTTGTTCCAGAAATCAGTTATTATTTCTTACTTGTGCTGCCAATTTCTTGTGGACCTTAAAGCTTTACATACCTTTAATGAAACCATAGGTTAAGTTTATTATAGCACTTATTTCTTTCCCTAATCAGGATTTTCTGATAACTAAAGAAAGTTTAGTTGTAATCTCAGGGTATATAATTTCCGGGTCTGCTGCCCCAATTTTTAAATTATTGGTATGTTTGTAATTGGTATATATTTTGCTACCTTGATGTCCGATGATCATGTGAGGGTTCTCTTATGTTGACATTTTTGTACTTCTTTTGCCAAACCCCAATGAGACTTTCTAGTACTTTTACATCTATAATTTGTAACAAGTTTTTCATTATGTATTACTCATAATATTGAGCCATTTTGTAATAAAAATTATACTATTAATTATCTTTATTTGATTGCTTCTAAATCTCAGTACCGCACAATATTTTACTTTATAGTGACAACGCTTTAATGTTAATTTAAAACCTGTCTAACCTCAAAGTGATATCTCTAAGGTCTGAATAGTTAATCGTGTCTATCTTCTGTGTGATAGCTCTAACGGTTTAAAGCCTGCAGTGATTTCTTCTGAGTCATAGTCCATCTTAATGTCTTCCTTCAAGTGGTATTGCTTTCAATTCAAACCTGTCATAAATGATAGCTATATTGGTCTGTACATAGCAATTTAAATTACTTATGCTAGATATTTTTCCCAACAATTTTAAGGCTACAGTAATTGCTACAACCTCTCTGCACCGCATAATGTTTACCAGAAAATCCTGTCCAACAAGATGTTGATGGCATTTCAGCCTGAGTATTTTTCTTTCTTATTTTATTATATATATACATGAATCCATGTATATATTCTACGTGATAGACTTCTAACGGTCTGTATATAGCATCTATATAACTCATGTTAGATATTTTCCCCAGCATTTTTAAGCCAATAGTGAATGCTTTTGCAACCTTATCTCCTCAGTATTATCCTTTCCCAATTTCTCCAATATTTTCCGAAACGACCTGTATGTCAAAAGCGGGAATAATTTTGCCCAATGACTGATAATGGCGACTGCCCAACTAAATACCCAAAGACGAATTGAACACGAAAGTAAAAAAACATTAATATGTATCACTTAAAATTTTTCAACATATATCTCTACACATATTATTTCTGAACCATATTTATAGGCTAGAAGTACCTATTTACTATTTCATATTATATGAGTGACGAGGTTATGTTATTAAACCTAATGGTGGATTTGTTCGATAATTTATCATGCTTGTTAATAAATGCATCGATACACAGTGAATCTGATTTTATTATTTAATAAGTGTTTTAATTTTATAAATTTTTATACACGTGCACCTACCTAGAACAATAGGATTTTTGTTTACCTTTGATCGGTTGTGTGGCCGTAGAAGGAAAAGGGTAGATCTTCCGCCGGGCAAGGTGTTCTGCCCGGGGAGCGGCCAACGCTCCTGGTGATAGTTCGGAGATGTTCTATATGATTAAGGCTTCGGTGTGTTTCGCTTGCGACGCGACGACAGTGCCGCCACATTACCCCCCTGCTCAGACCGGAGGTCGATAGTGAAGCCTCGTTGCCGGCGAATGTGCAAGTGCCAGGAGATTGCCTTGTAGTCTGCGGTGAGTCGAAAGAAGGAAAGTAATCTGCGAGAGTGCCGTGAAGCAGAGACGAGCAGTAAGGCTCAGAGCCGTGCCGAACACTGTATAGTGCAGAGAGTAGCTTGAAGGAACAGGAAGCATTATTATTCCAGTGCTGCGATGAACCTTGTGAAGCTAGATGGCTTGCAGGATATGAAGACTGCAGATGATATCTGCTCGGGAGCGAATGGGTGGGGTATTTTATGACGATGATGAAACTTGAAGTTTCCGAAGGTTGTTGGTTGCGTGTTCAGATTACGTCGGTTAGTCACCACTGTGGCCGTGGTAGGAAAAGAGGAGATCTCCCGCCGTGCAAGGTGGCTCCATTTTGAATATCTTCCTTTCCCAAGTACATAATCCAATTATTACCACGCAGATACGTAATAAATTTATTTGTAGTAGGTTTTGGATACAAAACACTTGATTTTACACTAAACAATTTAATTTTACAACAAAAGTTATAAAAACACACCGTGATGGCTGGCACAAAAAAACGAATGAAATTGCATTGACGGATGGGTTGATATAGTGGCAACACTGTATCAATCAATATATACTGCTCCTTAATTTTTTTAGCGAGCTTGGATAAATTGTGATGCTGGCATGAAACACTGCGTCCTACAATTGTTAAGAATGTCTAGGACAAGGAGAGAGTATAATTATTATTAATTAGATAAACTGCGCTCGCAAGCTAAATAAAACATTATCGCTGCGCTTAGGCGACAGTAGCCTAATGGCAGGGCGCGGATTGCGAACTCAAAAGGTCGTGGGCTCGAATCCACCATTTGACTACTGTTGTGAACCACTCCTAACACAAGCGTTTCAAGCTTACCGGGAGTGTTTAAAATGAATATTAGCAATGTTAATTAAATAAGATTACCAATTTTTTTTAAATGTGTTCGTCTTACTTTGCATCTTTTCCCCTACCTACGTTACGGCGGACTTTCCTGTTGTTACTAAGAGATGTCAAATAAAGAGTAATAAAACACATTGCAAAATGTTAAATAAGTTGCTTAGGTGAAATACCTATTCTGACTATGATCAACTGACCATATTTTCGCACCTATGTAAGTTCTGCGATGTCTAACGCATGCAACTTGCAAGGCCATTCGTCGGTAATCGCTATGCTTGGCTGGAAGATAAAGGTAGATAGTGTAAACATCAAATAACCTAGAAATACGATTCCTAACAGAAATGTCATCGTATTCTACTTAGTTAAAATTTTGGTTAGTAAACAAAGTTTTAATTTCAGTGTTTTGTGTTATTATAACTTAAACTTTTTTTAAATACAAAAGATAATTAGGTATGTAAGTAGATACTTGGATAGTGAAGTAAATTTCGACTAAATTTTCTAATAAAGTTCGTAGCTATTAGACAAATTATTACTTAATTCTTTTTTGCTACAATTACCTATCTAAAAATAAAAATTAAATAAATTCATGTTCCACAACTTCCTACTAAAATCCTTCGGTAACTTAAAGAATGACATATCTGAAACATTTTGTTGGTCATTTACGAGTAGGTTCTATCCACGCAACAGTTACAGTAGGATCGACGTTTTGCTATTAAAATGTATCAAATAGATGGGTAATATGTATATAATTTTTAAATTACATTAAAACTTTTTAACTATTTTATATTACAATTAAGTACACTGAACACAAAAAAAAAACTATTTCAACAAGTATTTCCAAAAAATTATTTACGTAAACAGCTATTACGCTTGTCTCGACTACGTATCTCACCCTCCCTGCGTCGCGATTATAGGTACGTAGGACACTCAATAAGTTTTGAGATATACAAAAAGTATTCTAGATACCATTAAAATTTATTTTACATCTTTTCAAAATATTCTCCATCATGCTCTATATAAATTTCCATCCGCCTAAACCAACACTGAAATCACTTTTGCCAGTCTTGATCTGATAGGTCGGAAATCGATTTTTCGTAGGCAGCCACGGCTGCTTCAGCGCTTGAA
Organism: Parnassius apollo; assembly: GCA_907164705.1. Lineage (NCBI taxonomy): Eukaryota > Metazoa > Arthropoda > Insecta > Lepidoptera > Papilionidae > Parnassius > Parnassius apollo. The sequence goes on along the minus strand of CAJQZP010001183.1, from coordinate 1,498,631 downwards.
AAAATGTCAGGGCTGTAGGGTGGATGATTTAGAGTTTCAACACCAGATTCCTCAATAAATGCTTTTGTTCTAAGGGAGGTATGTGAGGAAGCGTTATCGTGATGCAGCATGATTCCCCGAAGCCCGGTCTTTGGTCTTCTCTCCCGCACAGCTTGAAAAGCTTTGGGTAATGTAATGATAATAAATATAAAAAAAAATGCATACCATTCAGAGTTGACTGACCTACAGTTTTCCATCATTGACGTCGACAAATGTCCGCTCCGCGAAAAAAATCTATCATCATCATCATTCATCATTACAGCCCTTCACAAGTCCACTGCTGAACATAGGCCTCCCCCAAGTAATGCCACAAAGCACGGTCCTGAGCCACCTGTATCCATCCACTTCCTGCATGTCTTACCAGGTCGTCACTTCATCTAGTGGGGGGTCGCCCTACACTACGCCTACCGGTACGAGGCTGCCACTCGAGAACCTTTCTTCCCCATCGGTTATCGGTTCTTCGAGCTATATGGCCGGCCCATTGCCACTTCAGCTTAGTAATCCGTTGGGCTATGTCGGTCACTCTGGTTTTACTGCGGATATCCTCATTTCTGAGTCTATCACGCAGAGAAACTCCGAGCATAGCCCTCTCCATAGCTCGCTGAGCGACCTTGAGCGTCCTCATACGGCCAGCAGTGAAGGACCACGTCTCGGATGCGTAAGTCATCACTGGCAACACGCACTAGTTGTACAATCTAGTTTTTAGAGATTGAGGTATACCTGACGAGAAGATGTGTCGTAATTTCCCGAACGCTGCCCAGCCGAGTTGAATCCGTCGATTGACCTCTCGGTCGAAGTTGGACTTACCTAGTCGGACTATTTGTCCCAGGTAAACGTACTCGTCAACAACTTCGAGCATAGTGCTCCCAACAACTACCGGCATAGGTGTGACATGGACATTAAACATGATCTTTGTTTTGTCCATGTCACACACCTCTCTGCAGTTGGATAGGTTTCAAGCTCTGGTTCTGTACTCGAATAACCATCGTGGCCCTACTGTACATACATTTCAGCACTTCGGTATACCGACAGTCAACTTGGCACCGCTGAAGGGACTGTAGCCCGCCCAAATTTCGACGGAATCAAAGGCTTTCTCATAGTCCACGTACGCCAGGCAAAGTGGCAGATTGTAATTTTCAGTCTTCTGTACAATCTGCCGCAGGGTATGTACGTGGTCTATGATACTGAAGCCTTTTCGGAAACCGGCTTGTTCGGGAGGCTGGAAGTCGTCGAGTCTGCGTGCGAGACGATTCGTAATGACTCTCGAAAACAGCACGTAGACGCGGCTCAGAAGGGAAATCGGTCTGTAGTTCTTCAAGAGAGCGTTGTTGCCTTTCTTAAAGAACAAGAACACCGCACTTCTGCTCCACGCCTCTGGAGTAGTGCCACCATGTAGGACGGAATTGAAGAGCTTCTGAAGAACTTCAAGTACCGATGTTCCACCCGCGGGTGAAAAAAAATCTAGCCACCATTTTTTTGCCGACGTTGCGAAGTCTTTGCAGTTTTTTCGGTAATTCTCCTTCTGAGTAGATCCATACCGATGATTGCCTTTTATTTTCCGGATCATATTGATGTATCCATGTCTCGTCACCAGTAACGATTTCAGAAACACGCCTAGATGCCCCGTTTTCAAAACGTTGACGCATTTAATGGCACCAATCCACACGAGTCTGTTTTTCGCTTTCGGAGGGCAAATGAGGGATCCATCGACAACAAAGCTTCCTCACTCCACAATATTGATGTAGGATGGTATGAATGCTCCCCGAACTAATGCCTACAATCTTTTCGGTGTCCATATATGTGATTCGTGGGTCTTTTCGCACCAACATTTCAGTAGTCCATAAATTTTCTACCGTTACTGCTGTTTGCGAGGCCCAGTTCTTTGGTTATCTTTAAGGTTAATTTTACCCCTTTTGAATTCAGCAAATTACCTAAAAATTCTTGCGCGTGATGGAGCTGAGTCCCCTAATGCTGACTGTAACCGTTGTTAACTTAATTATTCGGTTAAACCAAATTAAAAATCATAATAGATCATAGCGCGCAAATGTTCACGGTTAAGGTCCATCGTTTTAAATGAAAAGCGCGGGAAGCGTTGCAGGAAAATTAACAGAACTTTGTTTTTTTTTTTAATATTGTGCAATTGGTTTGTGGAGTTCTATTTTTAAACAAATTTTCTTTTTAGAAACATATATAACACGGGTGCGTTTCATTTTTAAATTTCGAGCATCTTAAAACTTATCGAGTGCGTTCCATTTTTAAATTTCGAGCATCTTAAAACTTATTAAGTGCGTTCCATTTTTAAATTTCGATTCATCTTAAAACTTATAGAATATAGTATAGTTTAAAGATTTTTATAGTCCAATGTAAATGATGCATCCAATGAACTAATTTTAATTGGATGACTTATTTTAATTTTACTTTTTATTATTTTCTTGTTTGATCACAATGGATATTGTTCAAGCGAGTTATAAATAAACAAAAATATTCTTGAAATATTCTTGATGTTTTGAGGTGGAGACAATTGGTAATGATGTAATTCCTAACCCAAGCCTAAACAGGGAGCCTTCCATATTTTGCAAAAGGAAGTGGCAATGCACTGGTAACATTAATCGCAGATGCTATAACTGTTTGAGTACACGTGTTATGGAGTGGAGAAAGCATTTAGAAAAATATAAATATGAATAAAAATTAAATAAAAGCTGATTTCAATGAATTAAAAATACTGAAATTATTTTACATTGTAAGTCGGTGCTAAGACATCTAGAAGAATTAAAGTTCAGAATGTGCAATTATTTAATTCCCTTCAGTTGTTTAATGTTGACTTAACGTTTTTTTTATAGAATATGGGTAACAACCGGCTACACAGTTCACCTTACGGTAAGTGGATGCTGCGGCCCATAGACATCTACATTTATCTTTAAAATTAAGAGATAAAACGGCAATGCCAGTAAAAAGGGTCTCCGGTTCCCTACACTGACTATACGAAACACAGCACCATCAAGCTGCTATTTTACGCTGTTATTTTGTGAGAGTGTTGTCCTACCTGGGTCGAGCCGACTCATTCAGGCTACAACCATTGTATAGCTGCAGCAAAAAGTTTAATTAAAAGTTAAGTTTTTAGAACTTTTTGAGTGTACTTGGGATCAAATCGTAAGCTCAAATTAAAATCAGAATGACGTAGCTATAGTTACATTAAAAACTTCACTTTATTTTACCACCTTTAGAAGTAGAACTTTTTCTCCAAATTTTTATTGAACAACCCCTATAGTATAAACAATTTAATAATGAAAGAAGCATTATAAACGGATAATAATTGCAGAAGATTTTGCATAACGTACATACAAAACACAGTGGAATTGAGAACCTCCTGTTTGTTTTAAAGTCGGCTAAAAAGTATAGTGTAGCATCGTTTTAAGGCGGCTGAAAGCAACTGAACTTTACTGGATACATACGTGAGATCAAAACTAGAAGATCTAATTAAGTGACTCACTTTCGAGTGTGGGGGTGAGCGAGCCAGGTAAAGTTCGGCGAATAGCTACTACTATACTATTGTGATGATTGCAAAGATAGCCATTCCTGCTACAACTATAATATAGCTGCAGCATGGCTCTACCACGTAAAAATATGTGTTATGAATTAAATATAAAATAAAGACAGGATAAGATAAGATTCATGTAGCTGACGTGAAGCACCGACGCTTCGTGAAGTCGGTAGTCTGTGAACATGTACAAGATCATCCCCATTACGTCAGATTTGATAAACCACAAACACTCGCAAAAGAACACCGATTCCTACCAAAGATGATACGCGAGGTTATTGAAATTAAAAAAATCCTAATTTCAATAGAGAAGATGGATGGGTACTGTCATCTGCTTGGGATCCTATAATTAACAAAATTAAACCCAAACCCAAGCATATCATTGCAGGACTTCAAGATACTGTAAGCTCGTTCTGCGTACGGACCAACAATTAATATTCAAAAACTGAAGATAGCCGGGCTACGGGACGTCAAACATCTCAATACCCCCCCCCCTCCCCCCGTGATCATGGGTGCAGCAACTACAATACTCACTTTACAAAAAATAACCAAAATCTAAATGATGGTATTGTAGCGTACATTAAACAAAGTTATTGCTGTTCTGTTGAAGAAAAATTCTTAAATGATGCCACCTGTTTGGCTATTGAATTTAACAAGGACACGGTTGTGATAGGCATCTATAGATCTCCATCAAATAAAAACATCGATAATTTTATTATGTCATTAAATAAATTACTTACAACTTACGCGAATTTTAGTAACATAATTATAATGGGTGACCTAAACATAGATATAAAACTCAATAATGAAGATCGCAACTCTTCAGACTACCTAAACTTACTAGCAATTCACGGTCATACTTACCCAACTATAGCTCATAATTGCATAGATCATGCGATGATTAAAGCTACACTCCCATCAATTACAATCGTTTTAGAGAGCCATTTGACCGATCCCTCAGCGGTTATAACGTGTTTAAGCTTAAAATTCAAAACCAGTGTATTAAAAAATAATGCCTACAATAAAATTAATTATAAAGGAATTACTGAGGAACTTAAAACTAAAAATTTTGATGATCTAATTAATCCTGATGATGTAAGTTGGTCAGCCGAACAGTTGATCAAAGTTTTAAATACTTCGATTTTAAATAACACACTTAAAATCTTACCACCTAGAAGAGTACGCTGCATAAAGCCATGGATCACACCTGGCTTTGTCCGTTGTATAAGGAATCGAGATCGAATGCATCTTATATGTAAAACTAACCCTAATAACATAATACTTAAAATTACTTACTCAAGATACAAAAATTATTGTAATAACATACTAAAACGCTTAAAAAGAAACTTCGAAAGATATGTATTAAATAAATACGCTAAAGATCCAAAAATGAAATGGAAAATAATTGATAAAATTAATCCACTTAAAACAGAAAATACACCAGAAGCAGCTCTAGACAAAATTAATAACTATTTCGTTAATGTTGCAAAAGAGCTTACGCTGATGACACTGCATTAATCTTCTATGGAAAAAGTTGGGAAGAAGTTAGGATTCATGCTGAATTGGAATGCAAGCAACGTTACAGTGGCTCAATCAAAACCTTTTTTGAATATCTCTAAAACAAAATTTATATTGTTTGCAAATAATAAACGAGCACTAAATACTGAAAATTCATTTAAAATAAAAATACACAACTGCAAAAACAAAAGCTCAATTCAATGCAACTGCACATCTTTAGACCGAAATGACACAGTAAAATACTTAGGCGTAGTGTTGGATGAAAATCTGACATGGTGCCCTCATATTAATCAGTCAGCAGGAAAAACAAGAAGTTTGGTATGTGTATTCAAAAAACTAAGGCACGTGACAGACTATTCTTTACTGAAGACTGTTTATTTATCATTGTGAAACATGAATTAAATAATTATATAAAATGTATTGACTGTTCACTGTACATTGCATAATTTTTGTTAAATACCTGTAGAATTACTAAAGTTATACATCATATATCTTTGCAATACCTCACTGTAATCTATCACCATAAAATATAGCTCTCTGACTTGTGATAACAATAAACTTTTATTGCATTATAAAATAAGAAATTAAAAAAGTTCCTATAAATAATAGTCTAACCTTTCATACGCTTAATAAGTTAGTGTGACTGTAAATGCAAAAAAGTGGTAATGTATTTGCGAATTTGTAACATAATACATAGATTAAGTGAATCATAATTTGCCGTATACTTTTATAATTGTAAATAATGGTGCCTTTGGAAGTGACTAGTGTCTAAGATACAGGCTCGGCCTAGTTTAGACGCTAGTGTATAAAATTGTACGAGTATAGATAAGTTACCATTTGTCTTGTCTTAAAGATAAATAATGTAATCCTTACTTTGTGTCAATAAATAAATTATTATTAAATTATAATTATTATTACAGGAGAACCCTAATATTGACGAAACAACACTGTATACTCATTTCAAAGCTTATAATAAAGATTCTTCTTTTTATGGTGGGCTTAAAGCCCCCACCAGAACCATTTAATAATAATTATATTGAATAATTAGAAAGAGTATTCTTAAATAATTTTGACAACGTCATAATGAATCGGCCTGGCAGCACCGTGTTGCAAATTTAACAAACCGTTAATTAACCTCTGCTTTGCTCCTGTTTTCCTCATGATTATTTATTAAAATTATGTACGCGATTTAGGAAACTTCAACGATAAAATTTAAGTAATAACCGAGAATTCAGAGAAGAAAAAAAAATGTATAATTTTTTTATAAAACTCAAACATATTTGATTGACAAATAAAAAATATTGTCAGTATGTATGTATTTCGCAACATTCGTTTTATTACAATAATCATCATACATAGGTACAACCTTAGCGCATTCGTGCGATGACGCGCTTGCACGTGAGTCGCACGGCGGGCAACGCAATCTCGACTCTTCAGGTGCGTACTTATGGTACATTTTCTTCTCGCTGCGAGCAGCAGATATTATTATAAAGATTTTTGTATGGGAGTGATGTATCTGTTGGTAAACTATTTATTAATCTGTGGTTATATTAGGGTTCTCCTGTAATAAAGCATTGAAGCTAGTGGAGTTAGGTTTTTTTTGCTACACTTATATAATAAATACTCTGATACATGAGTCAACGCAAAAAACTACAACTTTTCATTTGTTTTTTGCATTTTACACCCATCCACTGCATAAGAATTAAATATGGTACGAAGAGCGCGGGAAACGTGCGCGGCGGTTGCACCATGCTCAAGCGGGCGTGCGGTGGCCCTATGTCGGTTGTATCGTGAGCGATACGCAGAGCGGTAGGCATATAACGCGTGGCCTAGAGCGAGTGACGGAGGCCTGCTAAAACCCCGTGGTGTTTTCTTGGTCGCATATCGGCGAATTGTGACCCCTGCGGAGGAAGACTGCATTACTCAACCTGTTATTATATTGGATCTATAAGCTCTACATTCTTCTGAAAATATGTTTATAATATACGTTTCAGTACTGCGCACAAGTCTCCTTTCGTTTCTGAGAGCGTTTTATATTGGCGGATCTCTTTAACTATCTTTGAATGAATAAATAATTTATTCGTTACACGAAACACAATACATAATTTTCACTTTGATTTTTTAGATTTAGATCATGGGCTTTAGATTTTAATCCTTAGGAAGCCTTCTGAATATCACTAATTGCAAAATTCGGTGTGATTAGGTTCTTATTTTTTAAAATTAATTATTCGACAATTTTTTCCAGTAACAAAATATAAATCACCGTAATTAGTAAGTAATTAATAAAAGTAAATTGATTATTCAAAACATTATACCGAGGTGTGCACTTTTAGATTTTCCAAATATTTTTTTTTAATTTCTCAGACATACAGATTTTCTCACGATGTTTTTCTACACCGCCAAGCCCGTTGTAAATCAGCACTTAAAGTTGCAATTAACAATGACATTAGCGCCGGCGGGGATCAAACCCGCGTATCCCGCTTAAAGTGAAATTTACAGCGAGGGTTATAAATTTCGCAGTACGCTCCTGGCTCTCAAATTACTCTGGTATCGTTTTGCTAAGCGGTGGAAATAGCTAAGAGAGTTCTTACTCAGAAAAAGTTCAGGGTAGTAAATGTGTTCTAAAAAAAGTAAAGCTATAACCTAGGTATATACATATACATACGCCCTACTGAAGTGCACAAGTCTGATCCCATTTCTAAGAGCGCAGCATCAATACCTCTAGACGAACCATAGATTTCTTCGACAAATATCTAAGTTTTCTCACGTTGTTTTCTTTCACCGCCGAGCACGTGATAAATTAGCACTTAAAATTATAATTAATATTATTGATGCCGGCGGGTATCGAACCAAGGTTGATAGCTTATTGTAAAATTTGCGGCGAGCGCTTATTCCCTGACGTACCACGACGCTACGCTTGTGTTATACCAAGAAAGCTTCTGCTTTAATTGTCATTACGAGTATATTACTGAAATTGACTTCGTAAAGTGCCACGCCGTTGTGACCGCCGGATATTATGTAGAAGAAGCGACGACCAAAGGAAATGTATTGTCTTTCATTTTTAAATGCTAAGATTAAAGTACAATTTTTTCATTTGTTAGTAAACTTTTAAGCAGAGAGTAAAAGTACATGAATTAAAAAAAAAACAATCGATATTTTGACTAGCCTTTACTCCTTTATTGTTGATATCGCATGCAAACCAAACGGTTCCCTTTGTTTTCGTTTCGTTTCGTTTATTTTTTATGTGTGTTACCTCAGAATTTTTTTTCAGGCGAACCGATTATGATGATTCTTTTTTTATTTAAAGCTGGTGCTTCTCATGTAGTCCCATATAAATTTGATCAAGATCTGACCTGTAGTTTTTGAGTTATTCTTAATAATGCGTATTTAATTAACTTCGACTATATTGATGATGTTCTCATTTTCTTTATATTGAAGTAAGTTGTACAAAATTTTTAGTTTTACTATTTGTTCAAAATATGTACAGCACAGAAATGGAATAAATTGCAGGCATTTATCTTTCCGTTCGATTACAATAAAGGTATCTTCAAGGCAAAAGTTAATATGCTTTTGTTACGCTAAGACCTAATACAGTGCGTTTACCATCTACGGCTTTACTACCTCTTGCCATCGCATGAAAACACAATGTATCTCACAAGTAATACATATATTAAATTAGATCGCTTAGTGCGATTGCCAAGTCAATCTATATGTTTAAAACATAAAAGATTTTTAACATTCATATCGTCACTATAAAATGTTGTCAGGTTAGCTAATTACGTAATAACTTAAAACAGAAGGACCCTTAAGTAGGGACTGAATAAATTAACCGACTTGGTATTACATGGATCTCACAACTTTTTATGGTAGAAGAACTGAGTTGCGAGACTTGTTTTTTTTACAAGTTATATTTTTGATGGCATCTCACCTCTTTTTGTAGATAAGATAGTCCTACTTTTTTACCTTTCCGGTACCTTCTACTTCTTGGATACCAACAACGTAACTACGAGTATCTACACCTATTAAACATATACAAGTACACTGATTCATTCACTGCAAATTTAACTTTGTAATTCTATACATTTATATGATATTACAAAGTTATTTATGCAGTTATAAATTAAAAAATATTTTAGTTTTTCCTTGATTTATATACTAAACCATAATTGCATTCTAAATTTGAAGCTCTTGAAGATGATCGGTCAGTCAGTGAGTGACAAAATTAAGAAACTGTGACTAGTTATAACTCTTAAGCTACTGGTTCAAATTGAATGAAATTTGAAATATACCATATTTATTTGCCTACTTGGTTACTGAAAATTCAGGCTTTTAGTTTTATCCACTACGAAGTTATAGGGGATCGAAAATGTCCTGAATTGCTTCGAGAAAAGTATAGTACGGCCGTGCCGCTTTTATGGTCGACTTAGCGACTCGACTTAACAGAAATTCTTTAATATATTTACACCTGAACTTATTTTAAAGAAATTAGGTACACCGAACATGAAACGAGAGTAGTGTTGTGAATAATTTGATAAACAATTTATTTGGGATTTAATTTAATATATTATTAATGAAAACTAAATTTAGATCTTGTTTTACTGTTTAACGGAAACTATAAAAGAGGAACCACTAATTGAACAGTTTATTATTTTCTAGTAGTGACAATGTACCAAAAAATATGATATTCAAAAAGAAAATAATTAAGGCACAACTTGCACTAAGAAATACGAGGTTAATAATTGCACTAATAATTAACTCTCTTAATCATTGACTATAGTTTGCTCAACTATTGATCTGACTTTTACTATTGTCATTAAAAAATACACAGTGAGAGAGAACTACTTTAAGAAGCTTTATGAGTAAGGTTGTAAAAGTTAAAACTCAAACTTCACAAGGTTAAAAATAACGAAAATGTTGACGTTGCGTTGTAAAGTTTGAGCTTTTTTTATATATTAAGCGTGACAAATAAGCACACAGTCCACCTGATGGTAAGTGGTTGCTATGATCCATAGACATCTACATCTCTCCTTGATTCTCAAAACGCAGATGCGTTGTTACCCGTGAGGACTATGATGGAATGCCTCGTTTCCAGAAAAAAAGGTCGTCGATTCTCTATACTCACCATACGAAACACAGCAACGCTACGCTGGTATTCTGTGAGAGCGTGGCCCTTCCCCGGCCGAGCCGACCCATTCTTGCTACAACCGTAATATAGCTGCAGCGTCGCTTTACCACGTAAAAAAGCTTAAACCCGAGATTGTCTCTGGTTGAAATCGATTTCACTTTTCTTGCATACAATATTTTAAGGATAATGATTTTCTACTTAGCTCTATACGTCGTCTGTGTGACCTTTAGTCTACGTTGTACAAGTTATGTAAGTATAAAATTTTCTTCGATTTTCCTTGAGGTTGATGCGATGAGGTGAAAGTAGCTCGTTTTTCAGTTTAATTTATTAATAAAATAACTTAATATGCATGTTGTAAGACACATATGTTATTATTATGAATTCCGATATTAGTAATGGTAAATTGTGACGAAAAGGCGATGAATGATAAAGAAAATTGAGTCTTGGCAGCTGGGACTCTGAGCTCGCAGCAAATTATACAGTATCTGAGTTTGATCACCGTTGGCACCAATAAAATTGTAAATTGCAATTTTAAGTGCTGTTTACCAAGTTTTTATCATAGAATAAGGGTGACAAACGAGTACACAGTTCACCTAATGGTAAGTGGATGCTGTGGCCCATAGACATTTACATTTATCCTCGATTAAGAATCAAAAGGCAGATGCGTTGTTATCCCTGAGGACTAAGATGGAATGCCTCGTTTCCGGTAAAAAAGGGTCTCCGGATGTCTAAACTCACCGTACGGAACACAGTAGTAGTATTGAGCTGCTGTTTTACGCTGGTATTCTATGAAAGTGTGGTTCTTCCCCGATTGGACCGACCCATTCGTGCTACAACCGGTGATCATCGGTGAAGGAAAACGTAAGGAAACCTGTATGTCTGATGAATAAACTATTTCGAGACCAATTGAAGTCAACTGTGTGTTACATTGGAGCAGCGCGGTGGACTAATTGTTATATAACCCTGTTAGGGGAGGCCTGTGTGCTGCACTGGGACTTAATAATAATAATAATACTATAATAATAATAATGTCCTCCAGACCGAATTTCGGCCACGGCGGCCTGCCTCAAATGGAGGGTAACCATCGGCGCAGGACAGGATTATAAGTGCCCACAAGTGTACGCGCAAGCACAGGTGCATTCTCTATTCCCTCATTCTCATGATCCGATGGGACAGTAAACCGACACGACCGGAGAGAAATCAGGCGCAGGACCAACGGCTTTACGTGCTTTCTGGGGCATGGGGGTGAGACACCGCCAACTTACTGACTCCGGCCAATTACTGAGAATTTCTTGACGGAAAACTCAATAATTAATTTATTGGCCCGACTCTCTTGGACTTAATATACTCTCATAGAAAGTTTTGCCATTACTCTACATAAAAAAGGTTATAGCTGGTGTAGTAAGAGGTGTTTTGTGTTCTATAGCGTTACTGTTATAGTCCTTTAAAATCTACTGCTGAACATAGACTCCCCATCCCTCTTCCTTATAACTACTAGAAAATAAATACTGCATTTGCCAAGCCTCCTGATCATCTTTCAAATGACATACTAAATACAATTAACCTCCGAAGAATTGCTAAAATATTTTTTGTTTATAAAGTGTGAACTAGATTGTCTTTATATCCTATTGTAGTTATAGTCTCACAAAAATTTAAGCATAAAAATCTGAAAAATGACTATATCAACAACAATATACAGTCAAAACGTCAATGACTGTTACCAACTTGAAATTGTATTCCATTCGCAATTTTATTTTGGTTTTATAAAACATAACTACAAAAAAACCCACGTGCCGTGCGTGGCAATTTTGTCAAATCTTGACAAATATCCTTTATAAGTTAATAATAAAATAATATGATAAGGCCTGTACCGCTGTGTATGTACAGCGGTAGCTTTTAATATTCTGTAATGAATGAAGTACACAAAACATGTAAAAAAACTCGGTATATATATTGTTCTTTTTGCTTGTCGCATGAGAGTATACGTATACCTAGAAATCAATTGTTCTCGATATTAAGTCTAAATATGTCTTATATATCATAAAAGTCATTGCCAGTTTACAGTTTTGTAATTAAGGTGTCAAAAATGTATCATCAAAAGCCTTTTTTATAGAATAAGGGTGACCAAATAAGCACACAGTCTACCTGTGATGATGAGTGGATGCTGTGGCCCTTAGACGCCTACATCTGTCCTTGGAATTAAAATGTAGATGTGTTGTTATCGCTGAGTATTAAAACAGAAAGCGTTACTAGCAGGCAGCTGGCAGCCCCTCCTTTTGAGTCATTCATCAACAAACTCCTCCTCAGGCAAGGTGCACCAGAATTTCACCTGCGCAAGGGACGCTCCCGTATCCGATGCGCGAAGGCCATGGGGCCAGAAAAAAAGAGCACTCAGAAGCACTAACCTTCTTGACCCCAGCGACGGCTCTGGTCTATGAATCCGCCGCCTACCAAGATTCAGCTGCGGAGGGTAGGGAGAGCGGCATCTCGCAATACCGACGCTCCTCTCTCCCCGCAGCCCCACCATTACCGCATCAATAACGGTGCGGCCCCACCAAAATCGCGGAGGATAAGGTGAGTGGCGCATCGCCATACCAGCACTCATTTTCCTCCGCGACTCCACCTCGGCTGCAGCGATAGCGGGAGAGAACACCCCTCTCGCCGCAACTCACCAACACTCACCCGTAGTGGGCTCGCCAATTTAACTTGGAGCGGCCACCTCAAGCCGACTCTTCAGCTATGTGGATTCCTCTTTGTTCACAGCGATTAACCAAGCGATGGATACAAGGCGGGAACCTGTTCGGAGGAGGGGGGGGGGGTCTCCAGTGCTTTACACTTACAAATATACGATCAAACAAAATATAATGCATATTATAAGAAATTTGTCTCATTCTCTCGCAGGCTAAACCGTATAGATGTATGTTTGTCTCTTTTTAGTGTCGCTTTTTCGTTTTATGGAGCGTAGTGGCGCTGTCGTCGCGCCACTAGCACATCGAAACACACCGAATCCTAAATCGCGCTATTAACATTCCGAATTATAGACAGTATATATAGAACTTCTCCGAACTATCACTTGGAGTGTTGGCCGTTGCCCGGGCAGAACGCCTTGCCCGGTGGGAGATCTCCCCTTTTCCTTTCACGGCCACAGTGGTGACCCCGACGTGATCTGAACACGCAACCAACAACCTTCGGAAACTTCAAGCTTCATCATCATAGTACCCCACCCATTCTCTCTCGAGCAGACATCGTCTGCAGTCTTCATATCCTGCAAGCCAGCTAGCTTCACAAGGTTCATCGCAGCACTGGAATAATAATGCTTCCTGTTCCTTCAAGCTACTCTCTGCACTACAGTGTTCGGCACGGCTTTGAGCCTTACTGCTCACCTCTGCTTCACGGCACTCTCGCAGATTACTTGCCTTCTTCTCGAATCACCGCAGACTACAAGGCAATCTCCTGGCACTTGCACATTCGTCGGCATCCTCTTTAATCGACCTCCGCTCTGAGAAGGGGGGTGATGTAGCGGCGATGTAGTCGCGCCACTAACACACCGAAACCACACCGAAGCCTAAATCGCGCTATCAACATTGCGAATCATAGACAGTATATATAGAACTTGTCCGAACTATCACTTGGAGTGTTGGCCGCTCCCCCGGGCAGAACACCTTGCCCGGCGGGAGATCTCCCCTTTTACTTTCACGGCCACAGGAGTTTCAAATAAAAACGATTCAACAAAGTGCCTCTTGTACTTTTCATACATAAACTGCGTAGGCAACTCTACGACGTAGCAGTTCTACGGCTACGCACTATGTAAGAAAAGAAAGTGAAGTATGTAAAATTATGCCTTTTTGACATTGATTTAAACATTACATTTTGAATATTCCTTGCATAGTATTTTAATGGTCTTAGATATGTTATTAGTTGGTGGTTTTAGTCCCTAAATATAAAATATTGACTTGACTAGAGCGCCCTCCGCTCATCGGACCCCTAGCATAAATATGAAACATTTATTACGTGGTAGAGCCATGCTGCAGTTATATTGGTAGTATAGTTGTAGCACGAATGGGTCGGCTCGACCGGGGAAGGACTACGCTCTCACAGAGTACCAGCGTCAAATTGTAGCTAAATGCTGCTGTGTTTCGTATGGTGAGTGTAGAGAACCGGAGACCCTTTTTACTGGAAACGAGGCATTCCATCGTCCAAGTCCTCACGGATGACAACGCATCTGCATTTTGATTCGTAATCGAGGATAGATGTAGATGTCTATGGGCCACAGCAACCACTTGCCATCAGGTGGACTGTGTGCTCGTTTGTCATCCTATCCTATAAAAAATCGTCTTGACAAAAGAAATTTATGTGAATATGTTAAGGAACTCAATTGCTCAAAAGTTAAAGTTACAGCTTATATACGTCCCACTGCTGGGCACAGACCTTTTCTCATTTATGAGGATTTTAGGACAAGGAAACGTCCACCAGCGCCACCTCAATGCGTTTTGGCGCAATTCACTTGTCTTAAAATATTATTTTTCTTATTTCTCAGGCATGTGCATGTCTCCTCACGATGTAACGATATCTACGAAATAAATCTATTTGTGAAATCAAATCCAAACTTTTACAAGACTGCTTTTAAAAGCTACTCTATACTGTCTATACAGTTACGCGACAAAAAAAGATTAGACATAGAAAAACCGAATGGAGATACACTACTACATAGCACTACTCAATAAAAGTATTCTTTGTATGGCATCACTGATTCACAACAAACTGCCAGATGATGTCAGAAAGTTGCAAATCTCACGATTTAAGACGATATTACACAAATTTCTGATTAATAAATGTTATTATAATGTCAAAGAGTACCTAGAGGATAAAAGTATTATAATTTAATAGCAATAGTTTTAATTTAATTGTAACTTGATAATAATAATTTGAATTTAATTATAATTGAATAATAATAATTTATACATTTACCTAATATATGTGACACATTGTAATAATTTAATAAGATTAGTATATTAAATTATAATTTAACTTTTAATTTTGTATGACAACATTTTCAATTTGATTGTTCGTACTATAAAAATATTTAATTTCGAGTTTATATAACATCAAGGTTTAATATGACAACAATTAGCACTATAGACTTACCTATTGACAATATTTTTTTTCTTCTTATTCTTAATTTTATTTCAAATCACCATTATAGAATTAGTAATACGTAGACTATATTGTAGAGTATTTGCACACCTTATAAGGTAATAACACAGTACAGTGTACATATTCTAATTTTTTGTAACAACTCTTATACCTGTATTATGCAAATAAATGAATTTGATTTGATTTGATGTTTTCTTTCACTTACATCAGCAATAAAAATTGCAATCAATAAAAAAAATCAATAGGTACAAACTATTGGAGAGATCCTGAAATGACGGTGTATCATAAAATGACCAGGCAGATCATGATTTGTCCAACTCCACGATTGGGCTACGACATAGCAAACAGGCGACGCCGTTTGTTATATATTATTGACGAAGTAGATGACGGCGTTATTATAAACGAATCATACAAGCTGACGACGTTATAAATATAACCTCAATCTACACAGACGCACCTACGATATTTTAAGATACTAAAATATGTATTATTTCAATCAAATAACAGTTGTCATTTGTGTAGATACGTGTCTGTGTACCTAACTGTGATCGCAGGTGAAATAAACATTCAATCATTCTATAGATATCAGCCTCTGTCTTCCTGTGTTTAGTTGGACTAGTGGTTGTAGTAGTGCGACTGCTGATCATGAACTCCTGCGTTCGAATCCCGGGTCAGCCCAAAAAATTAATTATTGAGTTTTTCCGTCAAGCAATTCTCAGATTCCAGGAGTCAGGAAGTTGGCGGTGTCTCATCCCCGTGCTTCGGAAAGCGCGTAAAGCCATTGATCCTGCGTCAGATCTCTTTCTGGTCGTGTCTGTTTATCACCCCATCAGATTATGAGAGTGTGGGAATAGAGGGTGCACCTGTGCTTGCGCATACACTTAGGCACTATATTACTGTCCTACCCCAATGGCTAGTATCCATTGAGGAAGGCCGCCGTGACTGAAATTCGGTCTGGAGGATGTTATTAGATATCAACCGCATATAACTAAGAATATTTATTTCCTTTATAAGAAATCTGACAAAAGATATAGGAATATAAACATAGGGAAAAAAAGGTTTGGTACGAATAACTGTACGAATGTATCCACGACTTTTTTAATGTCACTTTGGAATGTAATTTTTTTGGAAAAGTGTAGATATTAATGTTCCTTTTTGAAACATCAGTTATCAAAAATGAATAAACCAAAATACTAATATTCCTAAAAGAAGAAGAATTTAAAACAGTCAAAAATGTTTAAAAAATTCAAGAATACAGCACAAAGGCATTGGTTTTACTTAGACATTATACATCTGTCGCAGACTTTTAACTAAACGGCGCCGTTCAACTAGCTCCCTAAGTGATACTCAGCCGTAGCGTTTGTTACAACATTTAATAAACTGGCTGGCTAATACTTACGTTAGTGTGAACAGCTTCGTTCAACTAGTGGCCTGAATGATATTCAGCCCATGCGTTTTAGCTGCTGCGTCTAATACGAGATTTCATGCCTAATTATGCACTACTATAATTCTTAATCTTATAAAATCGTGACTTTTCGACGATGCTGATACTGTGATCGGCCTTACAAATGAGTTCACCTCGGTCGCAACTAGTGACATCTGATGAGCGTAAGATTATTGTTATTATTGAAAGAAATTCAATATATGGCGGCTGCTTGTGACATAAGCTGCTTATTCGTATCATCATCAACATCATCATCATCATTACAGCCCTTCACAAGTCCACTGCTGAACATAGGCCTCTTTCAAGTAATGCCACCTGCATCCATCGACTTCCTGCATGTCTTACCAGGTCGTTACTCCATCTAGTGGGGGGTCGCCCTACACTACGTCTACCGGTACGAGGCTGCACTCGAGATCCTTTTTTCCCCATTGGTTGTCGGTTCTTCGAGCTATACGGCCGGCCCATTGCCACTTCAGCTTACTGATCCTTATAGCTATTATCCTTTAGGTGATACTATGAGATCTGATTCAGAAACCAGCGACCCTCTGGTATCTTTTGATGTCATTTAATTCATTATTTAGATTTGAGATAATGAACAACGACCATTTATTTCATAATTTTTTCAATTCACAAAAAATCCTAGATTTTCGCACCAAATATAGCCAAGATTTCTCCTGGCCCTGCTCTCTATCTGTTAGTAAGGTTTCATTACTAGCGGTTCAGCCAATACGAAGATGAGCCCGAAAAGTCAAACAAACAGACAGACAGACAATTTTTTTAAATCGTTATTTAAAAGTATTTCGTAATGGCATATAAATAATCTTCTGAGCTCAACAAAATACCGTATACCGTTACTGTTACATTCTATTAACCCATTAACCCTACTGCTGAACTTGGGCCTCCCCCATAGATTGCATCATAGGGGATGCTTGTAATAGTTCCCACACCCGCGCAATGATTTGGGATAGCGGACATTCTTACACCGCCATTATACGGTATATTACAGACAGACATTTAATTTAGGCCAGAAGAAGCAAGAGAGTAGAATAAAGGCAGTAGAAATGCGATCGTTAAGGAGTATGTTAGGGCTGAATCTGAGTGACAGGGTGATAAATTGTGTAATATGAGAAGAGTGTGGTATGCAAGATGATGTTGTGACGAGGATTAAGAAAGGATTGCTTCGGTGGTTTGGTTATGTAGAAGGAATGAATGAGGAAAGAGTGAAAAAGCAAATTTATGTTGCTGAAGTGAACGGCAGATTCGGAAAGGGACGCCCTAGGTGAAAATTCGTCGACCAAATTGGCGACTTACTGAAAAGGGGCCAAATTAAGAGTACCTTTAACTAACGAGCGTGTATGCGTAGGTATATGAATGTGGAAGAGGCGAGAGAGGTGTGTCAGGATCGTGCCAAATCGAAGGTTGTAGTCTCTGCCTACCCCTCTGGGTGACAGACGTGCTTATATATGTACATTTAATTTAATTTATAATATATGTATAGAAACCCAATCATTAGTCTTACTGAAACTTCAGAATCTATCAACTTGTTTGCGCTATTGTCTGCTGGTCCGCAAACAGAACACCGCGGCAAGTTTGTTTATAAACTGTCGCGTCAACGAAACTCGATCTGAGTTTTGAATACTAACACAATTCAAACAATTTCAAAGACCTGAAATGGGTTTACAAGTTTAATTATTTTCGTGCAGACGCGATACTATTCCACGGACTAAATTTGCAGTGCTTTAGAGCAAGGAAATCAAAGTTAATTTAAATGTAAACACACATTTCACGGAATATACGAGTAAATGCTTAGCATATTAATTCACAGAGCACTATTATGTTCCTAACGGAATTAATCACCCGCAACGAATATCCGTCTGAACGGTTAGTATGTGTTTAACCCCCAACGCAAACAGAGCTGTGTTATATGTTTAACGTATCTATGTATCTGTCTGTGCCATCTTAGCTTTCAAACGGATGAACAAATTTAGAGTTAGTTATTTTTTCGGGAATCTTCTTAGTTATGGTTCAAGAAAATCTTTTCAGCCGTTTAAAGATCGTCAGCTCTTTTTGTTTCAGGCGTTTTTAAATTGTTAAACTTTAGCTATTAATCGTGATAAGTTTTTAATGTTCATCTTACAATTAAGGTATCAAATTTTATTAAGTTTAGCTATGAGAAATGTAGATTAAAACAATACGTTACGATGTTTCTATTTATTTTTTATTTATTTACGCTTTCATGCACAAAGTTGTACATATGGAGGACTTAACGCCATATGGCATCCAACTATCAGGGTAAACAGAGATAGACATATAAGAGGCGGTGCAGCAATAATAAAAATAGAAAGGGTTAAATTTATATATATATAAAGTTACGCCTTGTCATGCTGGGCACAGGCCTCCCCTCACTTCTGAGAGGGTTTTAGGACAAGGAAGTGTCCGGCGCGCTGCCCCAATGCGAGTTGGCGAACTTCACATGTCTTCGAAATGCTGTTTTTTTCTTATTCCTCCGACAGTCAGGTTTCCTCACGATGTTTTCCTTCACCGCCGAGCACGTGGTATATCAGCACTTAAAATTTCAATTAACAATTTCATTGGTGCCGGCGGGGATTGAACCCGGGTTATTCGCGTTCTGTTATATTTACAACGATCGTTAACCATCTGAGCTACCACGGCTCTTATATATATAAGCTTTCCATCTCCAGGTTTGTTTCCCTCACTCACCTCCCACAACACCTTCGGGTCGATATGGGGTAGTGGATATTCTAAGACCGCCTCCTCACGGTTGCGTTTTCTGTCACGGGATACAAACTCAGATACTACGGAGCCTATAGCAGTAACAGGAACTCTATTCTAACATTTTATTATGTTCCACGTTTTCATGCATTCATTCATTAAACATAAGAGAAATATTTGCCATAGTTGCCACGCGTGGTAGGTGGGCTTAAAATAGTTTTTTTTTTTAAATAATATAGTACGTGAAGGTAATTTGGTGATCGGGTTAATACCGGATGCTTCAAAAAAATGTATACACACTTTGAACTTCCATAGAAAATTTATTTACCGTTCTACAAAGTTAAATTTCAGGAAAATAGAAAGCTGAAAGTCCAATGTAAATGAAACATAAATAACAAATGTTAATACTGTTCAAATTGGTGACCTGCAGCATCAATACAATTCTGAGTACGAGTCACCACAGATTCTGTACATCGTATCAAAACGTCCAATGAGATTTCTCTACACACTGAAAGAAAGAAAGAAGAATCTCATTCCAAAGAATGTCTAGGTTACGTGGTTTACGTTTGTACACCTCATCTTTTACTGTGCCCCACAAGAAGAAATCCAGTGGTGTAAGGTCTGGAGAGCGTGCTGGAAACTCGATTGGCCCCCTGCGTCCTATCCACTGGCCCGACAAATTTTGATCCAGGTAAGCTCGTACGTCCCTGTGATAGTGCGGCGGAGCACCATCTTGTTGAAAATAAAAATCATCATTACCGTATAATGCACGAATGGCAGGAAATATGGAATCAGCAAGCATTGTTAGGTAATTAATACCAGTTACAGTGCCTTCAAATCGAAAAGGTCCAATGAGTCCCCTTGAAGACAAACCGCACCACACATTTATACCAGGCAAATTTACAGCTTTTTCAATTGTAATGTGAGGATTTTCTTCACCCCAGTAAACACAATTGTGCCTATGGACAGTTCCATTAAGTTTGAATTGGGCTTCATCCGACCAAATGATGCTACCCATAAATCCCGGTTCACCTTTTCCCGTATCACGTAATAACCTGCTTACGTTCTTCAAAACTCAAACGTGCGTCCCCCATGTTGATATTACAAATTCCAACTGATAATATAACATAGAGGGACTATTATGCTGGCACCTGGTGAAGAAATATAACATTAGCCTTGTAGAGCGGAAAAACTACAATAGTTTTAAGTGTGTATACATTTTTTTGAAGCACTCTGTATAATCACTTTCTTATAACTCAAAAACTACAGCCTTGTTTGCATAGATGACTTTGTGATAGGATGGCTCATGATTAGTCAATCAAATAATAAAGGGTCAAAAGGGCGCTGCTCTATCGACGCCATTTTGAAAGTTGACATTATAGTAAATATTTTAGTCGATTTCAGTACTGTGTAGTGTAGTTAGTTCTTTTAAATTCATTTTTCCATGATTTGTTCATTATTGCCAAAGGTTGTTTGCTATTTTTTTTTCTTAACATATTAGTTATAGTAAGTCCTTGCGTTTTTGTCTCTGTCGTGCTAGTTTTGGTTTTATAGGCCGGCAAAGCTTAGCATGACCATATTACCCACACGTACCTTAGTCATTATGTTTTTATTGAGAAAGTCCTGCTGTTGACAGCAGGGTTGACCCTATTTGAGTCCCTCTCTGTTTTTTATTACGACACTCACGGGATGATGAGAGGTAATGGATACTTTTACGCCATCCCTACACGGCAATGATATAATTATTATATAATTTTATATCCAATGTTATCAGATCCTTACAAACTATGCAGCTTCCCTTCAATATCTGTAACACAGGTATGTAAGCTACGAAACGTGCGGTTCTGTTTAATTTGTCGAGTCAGTCTCTGAATGTACACCGTATTGTGCGGTTGTGGTCCATTAAGAGAGCTATTTCCTCTTAATTGCCCATTCTAAAAATAATGGTTTGGTTGCTTATATGTTTTGTTTACTAGGATATAGTGTTTTGTTTGGTTGGTATTCACTACCGTGTAGTGGCGGTATTAGAATACTCCACATACACAAAGTTCAAAAACTTTATTAAAATATTTTTTTTTTGAAAAGGATTATTATAATATTAAGGAGTTTATGGATAATAATAACCCCTGGGAAACCAAGCTATTTATAATTTGTTTTGTGTTGTTAATTGTTAACATACATGGTTGTAAGCTCTTATTAAAAAAAAACAGTTCCTTAATAGTAGGGTTTCTTGCCGGTTTTTCCCAGAACTGAAAAAAATGACTTTCAATAAGTATTATTTATAATACATATGGAATAATAAGTTTCTGTCTCCATATCCCCCATATTGTTCTAACAACGATTAAAAATATAATTGCGGTTACCAACACGCTAACCCAGCGCGTCAATGTCTTGAAGAGTCTTGCCTTGAAGGATAGACTTATATTACAATTGGATGTAAAGACGGACTCTGTCAAATTATTTCACTCCATTTCAACCGCAACAAAGTGAACCGTTTGCTTCGAATGCGTGGTATGTTGACAATAAAGGGTTGGAGACTGGCCGAGCGTGTGGTTGACCGGCTATGGCCGGTCACCATACGCTCGGCCAGTCCAGTCTCTCTTTCTCCCTTCCATAGAAGGGAGAAAGAGAAATTAAATTATGGAATTTTTGAGCACGTTACTGTAGAAGACAAGAAGGCTGGCTACTTTGCGTCTGTGCTTGAGATTGATTGATTGAGGTCACCAATAATTCACTCACTAAAGTTAGAGAAGTCCTATATTTTACCAACTTTTACTTAGTGTTGTAAATGACACCATTTAAAAAAATTAACTGCTATTTGTTACAATGCCACTTGATTATTTTTTGATTAAAAACTCAATGTTTCTTTATGAAGTTTAGTCTTCTTTTCACTTACCTTGTAACCTTACTATATCTATACATAAATATTTGTTTTTATTCTTTTGTGTTTATACCAAGGTTTAGCTAATGTGATTTATGACGGGTTCGTAACACAGTGGAAAACGTTCAGTTTTGGCTATGTGGTCCGCAGGTTGGATGCCCGCTCGGAACAATTACCCGTATTACAGATAGTTTTCACGGACTGGGTGTTTATCCATTAGCAATTTATGTATAATGGATCAATTACTCAACTAATCATGGATGTCTAAATCCGAAAGTGTGGGAAATAGTGAAAAATGATCAAAGGACTTTTGACTTCTTGTGATTGTGGCAGAGACACAATGCATCTATATGTATTATAACTACAGAAATAATGGATTGGTTCAACTAGAGTAGGACCACTATTTACCAAAATATCAGCTTTAACAGCAGTATACTCGCGCTGTGTTTCTAATGGCGTGAACGCAGAACTGTATTTCATTTTTACTTGTATTGAGGTATTTCAACATAGTCTGAAAAGGGCCGATCCGGAGACGTTTGTGCGCTAAACTGACAAAGTTGGGAACTATATGGTCAATCTGACCATTATACGTGCCGGCGGTTCTTTTGACCGTGCTTAAATGAATTGCGGCGTTGATATTAAGCGCACGATTTGTAAAAGTGCAACACACGATCGAACTTGGTCGATAATTAATTTAGTGCGGCGGACTGAATCCGTTGTTCGCAACGGACGGTCGAATGTAGTAGTCACCTTGAGTACACAGCTAGATTCGGATGTCACGCCTTCCATATTGGATTTAAACTTAACATTTTTTTATTCCTTGCCTATATATAGTTTTCTTCTTCGTCGATCCGTAAGAGTACAATTTTGGATATGGGCATCTATTGTGCACGTTATATATATATATATATATATATATATATATATATATATATATATATATATATATATATATATTATAACTTGGGTAATTATGCGTATGAGAAGATATAAAATTAAATTCTCAATTAATTTTGTTAAAAAATTGATAATAAACTGATACTTAATTGACAAATATAACATTTAAATGTGGCATGCATATAAATATTTAATTGACAGAAAAACCTTTTATATGTGGTAGATTCATGCTGCAGCTATATTAGTAATATAGTTATGGCACGAATGGGTCGGCTCGATTGGGGGAGAACCACGCTCTCACAGATGTGACTCGTATGGTGAGTGTAGAGAATCGGAGACCCTTCTTACTGAAAAGGAGTCATTCCATATTAGTAGTCTTCACAGGTGACAACGCATTTGCATTTTGATTTCTAATCGAGGATAGATGTAGATGTCTATTGGCCACAACAACCACTTACCATCAGGTGGAATGTGTGTTCATATGTCACCCTTCTCCTATAAAATTACCTATATATTGTATATTAAAGATGGATCAAATTAAGAGCATTCCTAAAGGATATGTATGATATGTAATATTCAAAACTGTTATTTTTTTAAGGTTTTTTTTTATAAGAAAATGGTGACAAGCAAGCACACAGTCCACCTGATGGTAAATGGTTGCTATGACCCATATACATGTCTATGGGCCTGTCATAGATATATTATGGCTGTAAAAGGAGCGAGAGAGATGCGTCAGGATCGTGCAAAAAGAAAACCCGTAGTCTTTGCTTATCCAATAACTAATATTTGGTCCGATCCGGAATTCAAACACAGGAGCACGTCATCAAAAGTTGCGTTTGCAAATACTAAACCAACCAGTCAATATGAAGTTTGTGTTGCTCATATGTTCATTATATTTATGGTATTATTTTGTTTTTATGTTATTTTTATTCTATTTAATTTTAGTATTTTAAAATATACTCATTGCTCATTAATGAATATGGAATTTATCATTTGAATACACATTGTATAAAATTATAATTTTAACTACTTATTTGATTAATACAGTTGATTTATATTTATAACATTTAAATAGTAGTATAATAATATTTAATAATCAACACACTAGCTGTGTTGTAATAGTAGTTGTGATGCGCGCACGCGTGGCCTACCTGCACTACGTTTCGATCTTGAATAATGGCGGTTTATCCGGTCCTATACTACACGTACGATGTCTTCTGCAAGGGCTTCTTAGGCCCTGCAGGTCTCGACCTCGGCGTATGCCCCATTGCCCGGATTATCCTTACGGCCCACTACTGTGGACTGGTCCTGGGAGCCTTTTATAGGCGTTGTTGAAGGTTATTTTCCGTAGACGGTAAAATATACCGTAATCGGTTAAATTATAACAATATGTAGGTTGTCTGTTTAAAAGTCGAAGTTGGCCTTTCTGCGGCATTGTCGGTTTTACTCGACTCTCTAATCTACATAGAGAGGAGTTCTCTTGGATAAGGTCACCCGTCCGGATGCCGAGTGTTGAAGCCAGGGGGATTTCGTTTGGAGCGGAGTGAGTTTGACCGTGTGGAAGCACTATTACTGTTGTAGATCCTTTGACGATGCCGACACTAGTGTCATATGATAAGAATGTTGGAAATATTAAAAAGGTGAATGTGAAGGTGATGAAAACATTTATTTTAAATAATATTTTTATGTTATTAATTACTAATATGATGCTTTTTGTAATAACAATGCGGTATCTATGCCATTTTCGGATTGCACATGGTTTCTTTTAAATAAAAGTATCTATGGGTATCCTTGTGTCATAACGAGGATTGTGTGGTCTTTTGTCATTATTAATTATTTTAAAAAGGTCTTCAATTTGAGTTTTACTCTCATCCAGTCTCTACAAAAGTATTCCAACTATACAAATATTTTCTCAAATGATGCTTCCATGGCGCAGTGGCTTAGTATGTACAAGTATTTGTATGGCCTATAAATAATTGTTCCGGGTCTGGATGTTTGTCCTTGTGCAATTTATATTTGTAAACTGCCC
The DNA here is from genome assembly GCA_907164705.1 of Parnassius apollo. Lineage (NCBI taxonomy): Eukaryota > Metazoa > Arthropoda > Insecta > Lepidoptera > Papilionidae > Parnassius > Parnassius apollo. Next base: position 1,473,273 of record CAJQZP010001183.1, on the reverse strand, counting down.
CTGCGATACAGGAGAAAATCCTAGTGTAGGGGTAACGTTTAAAGAAATTAACATTAAAGTAAATATAAAATACTAATTTTTATTCCGTCGCACAGCACTTTTTATATTTTGTCAGGGAGTTTTACAAAATCGCAACATAATAGTACACTGAAAGCTTTGTGAAGGGTTATGATTTGGCAAGAATTAATGTCACGTAACGTAGATAAAGTAAGTGCGGTGAACTTGTAAAGACTTTGCTCTTCGCTTTCTTGTGAAAAATGTGTTTATGTTATTGAAAAAGTCTGAGAGAATTCTTTCTCTTTTTCTCTTCTCGCAAAATTTTACATTTTGTTGTCGAATTCCACACTTTTTATTTATATATTTATATTTAGAGTAACAGACAAATATATAATAAGTATAAAGTAGATTATTAATTTAACATAGAACATAAAAGCGATAACGAGAATACTCTCTTTATCGCAATGTATGTAGCCGCCCATTCCTGAATACTTCGTCACTTCGTGCGAAGTCGCAAACATTGCTTCGCTGTCGGTAAACTCTCGCACTTCTTATGACAGAGTGGACAGAGATGTATTATGGCAAACACTGAATTCATTTGGGTTAAGCGCTGGGTTGATACGGGCATTAAAGTCTCTTTATAGGGACTCTTGTGCTTGTGTTAGGATCAACGAAGTCTATTCGGAGTAGTTTCGCATCCATAAAGTTGTCAGACAGGGCACAGTTATGTTTAAAACTGAAAAAAACCGGGGCACTCTCTGGGGCGTTCATCCGGGACAGGGAGAGAGAGTGGAAAATTTAACTTTGGTGTATAACGTACATATTATGCCGATAGATAAAAGAACTACTTTAATTTTGTTAATTTTTTTAGCTAAAATGATTGAACTAAATGAGCGAGGTGTTATGTCGTGTCGCGCGGCGCAGACACGTGATATACGCGTGTGAAACCGCGGGGCACAGTTATATAAAATATTTTTAAAACAAAAAACAATTTTTAAAATTTTTGTGTCTGTTTTTCTATTTGTTCCGGCTAATCTGCGAAATGGCTAAACCAATTTTTTAGGACTTTCACTGGCAGATAGCTGATGTTATAAGGAGTAACTTAGTCTTATTTTTATTTTAGAAAAAGAATTGGGGTCATTCGCAAAAAAAATCAAATCCATGGAATTCAATCGTAATAAATTTCACGCGAACAAAGTCGCGGGGAACAGTTAATTTATTATAAAGTTGTTGTCCGTTTCGTATTTTTAATTTACGATAGGTTTTTCATTTTTTTAATTAAATTAAGCTTTCGTTTAATGCGTTAAAAAGTTTAATAGCTATATATTATACCTTTTAGTTAGATGTGGCTAAACGTGAGCATTCATGCAGATTGATTTAATTATTTTGTATCTACTGTTTGTGCGTAAAAACATTCTCAATTTTTTATTTAAGTTTTAATGTTCCCTATCTTTTATTTCTTCGTTTCATGACTGGCTATAGGATAGGATACCACTTATTTTTAAAATAACATTGAGAGAAAGTATGTTAAGCTCGCTTCATTCTTCTAATGCAGAAGAGATTATTACTAGGTATGCATCAGATACCAATATTTCCGATGCCGATATATCGATCGGGATATTTTTATGACCGATCCAACGATAATTTTCAAATTTCGTGCTTCAAAAATGTAATGTAAACGCGTGTTGTCTCGTCTATTTTGTTACAAACGAAACTATCTATAGTTTGAAACGGTTTTATTTAGTTTGTCCTGTTATTCGTTATTTATATATTAAAAATAAAAATAAAATTAAAAATAATCTGATTTGTGTTTTATTTATTTTACCTTCATTTTTTAATTCAAAAGCGTATCGATATCGACATTTTTATAAGAGCATCGGTATCGGTATCGTATCGCCAAAAAGGCTTATCGAGGCATTCATAATTATTACTAGGTTGTTTGAGATATACCGATTCGTCTGGGGTACTAACCCCTTGTGTTGAATGTTTGCCCTGCTGTGTTCCGGTCTGAAGAGTAATGGGAGCCAGTATAATTTCAGACTGAGAGGCATTCCATCTTAGTTCTCATAGACAATACATCTTACTTATTTGCTTGAAGTGTACTGCAGGTAACCAGGGAATGGAGAAGTCTCTTACCATCAGGTGATTTTGGTTTGGTACTATAGTTTTATAAAAACGTATATTTTGCAAATATATTAATTTTATGCGCGATAGAGTCATGCTGCAGCTATATTAGCAGTATAGCTATAGCACTTATGGGTCGGCTCGACCGGGGAAGTATTACGCTCTCACAGAATACCAGCGTAAAATAGTAGCTTAATGCTGCTGTGTTTCGTATGGTGAGTGTAGAGAACCGGAGACCCTTTTTACTGGAAGTGAGGCATTCCATCTTAGTCCTCACGGGTGACGATGCATCTGCATTTTGATACGTAATGGAGGATAGATGTAGATGTCTATGGGCCACAGCAACCACTTACCATCATGTGGACTGTGTACTCGTTTGTCACCCTATCCAACATTAAAAAAAATGTTAATCTTTAAGATAGTTTAGTGCGAATACACAGAAAGAATTATTTATACTATTTTACTTCGACATTTATGTTATATTACAGTTTTTTTACCTCAATTATGAATTCGTAGAAATACTCCCTTTTGTCTCTATTCTCATTGTAACGTAATAATCCCTTGTCCTTTATGTTACATGTCAAGGTTCAGACGTGCCTACGTTGATTAATTTTTAGAATCTCGTCACTGGTCGTGAGTATCGTAACCTCCAATCTGCTCTTTTACTTTGGCGCGTGTTTCGAATATTTAAACATACTTTATGGAAGTGAATGTTTGTATTTATCGTTTAAGTTGAAGCGAAAAAAGGCAGACTAAATCTTTGACGGATACATTTGTTTACTCATATCAGCTTGTGAAGGTCCACTTTTTATTAAATAGGTTATTATTTCAGTGATGGTATCATGTAAATTTCTAGAAATAATTCCACGCCTAAGGATAGAAATAGGGAATGCAATTTTTTATGTAACTATTTACTTATATACTACATATAAGCTTTTGATATTTATTCGTCCATGCAGAGGGACACACACACGTTTACTTACATAAACGTACATACTCACACTCACAAGTTATGTATGTAAAGTTTATTTAGCATATTTTTTTGTAATAAAATTTTTCTTTATTAATTTTCTAAGTAATTTAAAAATCTTATAAAATTGTAAAATGAGTTGCAGAGCGAGTCAGTGATAATTAGTGATTTTGAGAACTCAAAAGCGTCAAGAAAGAGACTAAAAGAAAAGCCGACTTTAAAGAACTAAAAAGAATAAAATAAATTCCGCAAAATAACTTTAGTAGTCTGTGCTAGCTATTATGTGGGAATCATTTAATTCTAATTAATTTCTTTAATTTTGCGAATTTTCTAATTTCACCTCTTACAACTCTAAAGTGAGGAATCTGGCCATGGATCACCGCCACCACTCCGCAATATTCTGATATATCTATAACATCTAAAATGAGACCTTAATTAAGAAAAGTAAATTATTCCAAAATGTTGGCTCGTTTTGGTATTAAAACCCATGAGATGTAGCTCAACAAGTCTAAAGCAAGCTGTTGACGGTTATAAAATAAAAACAAAACAATCACTTGGCCCCAATGTCCCGTGAATGGAAGACGACAGATTGTAAAAAAAAAACAGAAACTTATTTATTAAATATAGATTATAAATAATACAACAAGCCGTGTAGTGGCGGTTGAGAATATCCACTACCCCATATCTTTCCGTGGGTGTCGTAAGAGGCGACAGAGGGAGACAGGAAGGAGATGGGCAGCAGCATCTTCCTGATAACAACAATAACATAATAAAAAACTGCGGTTGCCAACCTGCTCGCCAAGCGTGGCAACTATGGCAAATATCCCCCCATGAGCAACGACGCAAATAAATGGCCCCCAGTCCCCGGCGGCTCCGCTATTCCTGGCTACGGTGGCGACCATGGTAACGGCGGGGCAGGGGGGTGCTAAGAATCTCCGGTGGAGGTTCGGTTGCCACAGAACGTATAACGCACGCACCCTGAGGACTGACGAGAAGTACTGGAGCTGGAAGAAGAGGTAGACAAGTTGCGCCGGCATATTATTGGATTATCTGAGGTCCGAAGAGAGGGGGGAGGACACGGTAATCCTCGAGTCTGGCAACTTGTTCTATCACCGGGAGGGCGACCATCTGTCCCAAGGAGGTGTCGGATTTATCGTCCACATGTCTCTCGTCAACAACGTTGTAAAGATTGGGAGTGTGTCGACGAGGGTCGCGTACCTGATACTCAGAATCACCAAACGGTAATCGCTGAAGGTCATACAGGTCTACGTACCAACCTCGGCACATCCCGATGAGGAGGTGGAGGAAATGTATGAGGATATTTCTAGAGCCCCGCATTCCTCCAAAACCCACTACACGGTGTTGATGGGAGACTTCAACGCAAAACTAGGCACACGAGAAGGCGGTGAGCTGAAGTTAGGGAAATTTGGAGTAGGGCAACGGAACTGTAGGGGCCAGCAGCTGGGTGACTTTATGGAGAAAGGGGGACTCTTTATGATGAACTCTTTCTTCCAGAAGCGGCCCCACAGGAAGTGGACCTGGTCCAGCCCCGACGGTTCGATAAAAAATGAGATTGACTTCATTATGACGACCAGACGCCAACTGTTCAGTGATGTCTCAGTGATCGTAAGGGTGAAAACCGGCAGCGATCACCGAATGGTTAGAGGCACACTGAACCTAAACGTTAAAATGGAGAGGTCTCGTCTAATGAAGTCAACGCTCCGTCCCCCTCGTGCTCTAATCCAGAATCCTGAAACCTTTCAGCTCGAGTTACGTAACCGCTTTCAGTGCCTAGAAGATTGCAATGCAGTGGACGATATGAATGACAAGCTCGTGGAAACTGTCCATGCGGTCGGAGCTAAGTTCTGCAAGACCCGCCGCAGAAGAACACAAAAACTCTCCGATCACACTCTTAATCTCATGGCTGTTAGACGGGAGATGAGGCTGCAATCGTCAACAGATTTGACAGCATACAGGCAACTGAACAGACATCTCCAAATGCATGCGGCGAGACTTACGCAATTTTAATACTGCTCGTATTAAAGAAGCGATCGAGCGGAACCAGGGCTCCAAAGTCTTTGCCAGAGATCTGTCTGCCAGAAAGAGCCAACTGTCAAAGCTGAAGACTGAGTGTGGCAGCATCGTTTCCGGTTTCGGGCAGCTGACACTCATCGTTGGAGCCACACGCAAGTGTGAGTAACGATCCAAGAGCAAGTCTTACCCGACACTATTCCGATGATATCCCGGACGTCAGTCTGAGCGAGATTAGAATGGCTCTCCAGCACCTTAAAAACGGCAGGGCCCCAGGCGAGGATGGAATTACAGCGGAGCTTCTGAAAGCGGGTGGAACACCAGTACTTGAAGTCCTTCAGAAGCTCTTCAATTCCGTCCTCCATGGTGACACTACTCCGGAGGCGTGGAGCAGAAGTGCGGTGGTCTTGTTCTTTAAGAAAGGCGACAACACTCTCTTGAAGAACTAGAGACCGATTTCCCTTCTGAGCCGCGTCTACGTAGCTGTTTTCGAGAGTCATTACGAATCGTCTCGCACGCAGACTCGACGACTTCCAGCCTCCCGAACAAGCCGGTTTCCGAATAGGCTTCAGTATCATAGACCACATACATACCCTGCGGCAGATTGTACAGAAGACCGAAGAGTACAATCTGCCACTTGCCTGGCGTATGTGGACTATGAGAAAGCCTTTGATTCCGTCGAAATTTGGGCGGTGCTACAGTCCCTTCAGCGGTGCCAAGTTGATTGTCGGTATATCGAAGTGCTGAAGTGTTTGTACAGTAGGACTACTATGGCTATCCGAGTACAGAATCAGAGCTCGAAACCTATCCAACTGCAGAGAGGTGTAAGACAGGGTTGACGTGATATCCCCGAAACTCTTCACCGCTGCATTGCAAGACGTTTTCAAGCTACTGGACTGGAAAGGATACGGTATTAACATCAATGGCGAGTACATCACTCACCTTCCGATTTGCCGACGATATAGTCCTTATGGCAGAATCGCTGGAGGACCTTAGCACTATGCTCAATGACCTCAATGGTGTCTCCCAACGGATAGGTCTTAAGATGAACATGGACAAAACGAAGATCATGTTTAATGTCCATGTCACACTATGCCGGTAGTTGTTGGGAGCACTATGCTCGAAGTTGCTGACGAGTACGTTTACCTGGGACAAATAGTCCGACTAGGTAAGTCCAACTTCGACCGAGAGGTCAATCGACGGATTCAACTCGGCTGGGCAGCGTTCGGGAAATTTCGACACATCTTCTCGTCAGGTATACCTCAATCTCTGAAAACTAAAGTGTACAACCAGTGCGTGTTGCCAGTGATTACTTACGGATCAGAGACGTGGTCCTTCACTGCTGGCCGTATGAGGACGCTCAAGGTCGCTCAGCGAGCTATGGAGAGGGCTATGCTCGGAGTTTCTCTGCGTGATAGACTCAGAAATGAGGATATCCGCAGTAAAACCAGAGTGACGAATAGCCCAACGGATTAGTAAGCTGAAGTGGCAATGGGCCGGCCATATAGCTCGAAGAACCGATAACCGGTGGGGAAGAAAGGTTCTCGAGTGGCAGCCTCTTACCGGTAGGCGTAGTGTAGGGCGACCCCCCACTAGATGGAGTGACGACCTGGTAAGACATGCAGGAAGTCGATGGATGCAGGTGGCTCAGGACCGTGCATTGTGGCATTACATGGGGGGGCCTATGTTCAGCAGTGGACTTGTGAAGGGTTGTAATGATATTGATGATGATAAATAATACTAATTGAAAGTCATTTTTTTAATTAAAATCACTGGTTCGGAAAGGCCTCTGTCCCGGCAAGAACCAGCAAAAAACCCAGCAAGACTATATTTTATAAAATAACAGCTTACAATCTTGTATGTTACAATTAACAACACAAAACAAATTAGAAATAGCTTGGTAGCGATCAAGAGGTTATTATCATCCATAAACTCCTTAATATTATAATAACCATTTTTATACAAACTTAGTATAATGAAGTTTTTGAACTTTGTTTAGGTCAAATTTTGTATATTAAAATAATTAATCTACACATATAAATAAAATTGAAGTCTGTCAGTAGTCAGTATACGTAGCTTCTATTGAGCCCAGGAGATTTTCGTCAGTATTAATCTTCGGATTGGCTGAATCGATTGCGATGAAATTTAAATGCAGATAGAGAGCAATGCCAAAAGGCATCAATTTTAACTGTGGAGTATTAGTTTTATCTCAATAGTTTGAAGTTTTTTTTGGATATACTAAAAATTGATAAAAATATGAAAAATGGGTGGCTAGTGTTATATTACAATGTATTTGTAACGTTTAGGAAAAGAACGCGGTGTGAAAGTGACTTGTGATTTCTATTTTTTATTTACTACATTCTATAAAAGTCCACAGCCGAACGTGGTCTTTACTCATAGATTAAACCATAGGAATATATACCTTACTTGTCACGCTTGCCATGCGAGTTTTTTTTATAACATTGGGTGACAAGCGAGCATACAGTCCGCCTGATGGTAAGTGGTTGCTGTGGCCCATAGACATCTACATCTTATCCTCGATTTTGAAACAAAATACAGACGCTTTGTCACCCGTGAGCACTAAGAAGTAATGCCTCGTTTCCAGTAAAACGGGTCTCCAGTTCTCAACAGTCATGTTTTACGCTGGTATTCTATGAGAGCGTGGTCCTTCCCCGGCCGAGCTGACCCGTTCTTGCTACAACCGTAATATAGCTGCGGCATGGCTCTACCACGTAAAAGAGCTTACACCTGAGATTCTCTCTGGTAGAAATCAATCTCGCTCTTCTTGCATACAATATTTTGAGGATAGTGATTTTCCTCTTTTACTGGAAACGAGGCATACCCTCATTTCCTGTAAAAAGGGTCTTCGGTATGCTGTTTTCCATATCTGTTTTCAGTTTCGCTCTGTTGCTTCTTAAAACACCCATTTTTATTATATAGGTAAAAAATATTCATAACACACTTATACAACGGCGTAGCTACATTCTACATTCCTCTTTCCCGTTTCTACCTAGTAGGTGAATCATATCGGTCGTACTTTGTGTAAATACAGACCAGTCTTATCAGGTCTTACTTTTTCTTTTCCTATCTGCAGACATCAAACAAAAACAATACATCATCGCATTTCACCATAATGTTGCCAGTCTGAAGTCACTAGACTTGAAAATTACGTTCTTGACAGCGACAGTAAATTGTGATCTTTTGTCTTATTTTTGAAACTTCTTACGATATCTTGCATTGTAGGAAAAATGTCCATGTATGACCTTTTGAAAAAACCGTATCTTTTAATTTAAACTGAGAGTGAATAAAGAATAAAATTCAATAATAAACACTAACATGACAAACATTACAAACTCCCGAATAATTAGCGTAGACGTTAAGACGTTGTTGTAATTATTTGGTCGTCTCCATAACAAGAACATTTAAATGTTCGGTAAATAATTTTTTTTAAATATTTTTTATTCCATATTTCATTTTAGTAGATATTTTATTTCTTTAGTTTAAAATAAATATTTAAAAACTCAAAAATAAAATATATTACATTCTATATGTCCACAACTGGGCAATGGCCTCCTGTTACTTTTGAGTGCGTTATAAAACAGTAAGGTACTTCGCTGTGCTGTTGTTAACAATAAACTGTCTTGGTAAGCTTCACATTCCTACCAAATATTCTCAGACATACAGGTTTTCCTGTAATGTTTTTTCAACACTAAATCAGAACAATAACAATTTTATTGGAAGGTTATTTGAAGTTGTGCTTAGCCCCTGAGTATAATAATTAATTAATTAAGTACATTTTTGACTAATTTTATAGTTTATACGTGGTAGAGCCACGCTGCAATTATATTAGTAGTATAGTTGTATCACGAGTGGGTCGGCTCGATCGGGGAAAGACCACGCTTTCACGGAATACCAGCGTGAAATAGTAGCTTAATGCTGCTGTATTTCGTATGGTGAGTGTAGAGAACCGGAGACCCTTTTTACTGGAAACGAGGCATTCAGTCTTAGTCCTCACGGGTGACAACGCATCTGCATTTTGATTTGTAATCGAGGATAGATGTAGATGTCTATGGGCCCCAGCAACTACTTACCATCAGGTGGACTGTGTACTCGTTTGTCACCCAATCCTATATAAAAAAGTTAAATAAATGTGTCTATCGAGCAACTTATCCGTTTTAAAAATAGTTTGCCTTTGTCAATTTGCAATGAAAATAATATTTACACCGCTGTAAATGACGGTTTATACACTGACATGAAAATAGGGTGTAATAGGTGAACGAAGTAGAATCCTATGGCGCTGATATTTTACAATTTTTTTTGCTTTTACATTAATATATTATGAAATTAAACCATCAATAAATACCTAACACTAATTTGAAATAAACTTTCGGTAGTAAAAAAATATTGTACTAAATAAATAAATCAATTAAAAGCCATCGATATTAAAATAAGACGCACCCAACTATCTATAAAAAATTGTATATATGAAAAAAAAATGTAAAATATCAGTGCCCTAGGCCTCTACTCCGTTCAATGGTTACACCCTATTTTTTCCAGACGGTAAAAAAAATTACCCAGTGTTAAAGTCTAATTCCATATAAATTAAAACTGTCTAGATTGAAATTTATTTTATCGAACTCTTTATGTTTCCACTTTTCTCCTTCCCTTGTGTACATTGTAAATTCCCTGAGTAGACAGAATAGAATAGAATCATTTTAATCAATATACATTACAAGAGTACTTATTGAAAGTCATTTAACTCAGAGACATTGACAGTATGAATGTCAACAAACGACATCGACAATGAATTTATTTATTTATTTAACAATTTATGTACCCACGAAGTAATGTTACAATGAAAAATAAAAAGATATTTGGTACAAAGGCACTGCTTATTTCATATTGAAATTTCTTCCAGCATTCCCGCATTGTTTTATTTATTTAATATAAGGTATTTCTAACACATATTTTAAATAAATTTTGGCTTGCTCCACGCATTCTTCACATAAACTTCAACTATGCCAGATCTAACACATCTTCGTGCGCAAAATATGCTAAAAAAAAGTACAAAGCTTTCCCTTCACGTATTAATATATAGATTTCTAAATGGGGTCCAAAAAAAAAAGACATGCTTTATTTATTCAAAAGTTCGACAACCCAAAGTGAATTGAATTAAAACGGTCATCGAACCGTAGACACTTGCTCCAAGTAGTTGTTTAATTCAATAGCACAGTCTAGATTAAGGGAATTAATTACCAAGTTTCAGAACGACAAATAAATCAAGGCTAACGAGACGCCACGTGTCTGACCCTGTGAACCTTCAAAGTTTGTACTTTTAATGGTGCCAGTCTTTGCTAAAGTTTCATAATACATCGATATTCTTAAATTAAAAAAAATGGACAGATGCTATAAAGTTAGCTACTGGTTTGAAAGATAAAGATTTATCTTATTACCTTAAGTAACTTCCTTAGCATGCGCAGTTTCATTTTGTAGTATTTTTTAGCTTTTATACATGGTAGAGCCATGCTACAATTATTAGTAGTATAGGTGTAGCACGAATGGGTCGACTCGACCGGGGAAGGACCACGCTCTCAGAGAATACCATCGTAAAATAGTAGCTTAATGCTGCTGTATTTCGTATGGTGAGTGTAGAGAACCGGGGACCCTTTTTACTGGAAACGAGGCATTCTATCTTAGTTCTCACGGGTGACAACGCACCTGCATTTTGATTCGTAATCGAGGATAGATGTAGATGTCTAAAGGCACAGCACACAGCAACCACTTACTCTTCCGAAATTACGAGTTTTCATTAGATCTCGACGTTTTAAGATCCTAGGAAGCTATTCTGACTAATTTCACGTGCATGCGGCGTGCGTGCGTGCGTGCGTGCGTGCGTTCGTGTGTGCGTGCGTGCGTGCGTGCGTGCGTGCGTGCGTGCGTGCGTGCGTGCGTGCGTGCGTGCGAGCGTGCGTGCGTGCCTGCGTGCGTGAGTGCGTGCGTGCGTGCGTGCGTGAAATCTCAAAAAAAATTTGAAAAACTGTTGTTTGGAATATTTTTAAAGGGCTTTAACAATCGATTTCAAAAACGGTAATGTTATACTATCGCGGTCCCGTTTTTTGGCTCTAGAAAATCGAAAAATCATCCCATTTCGATGATTTTTTTAAAAATCTTCATATTTACGGCGGATTTACGAAAAAAATTACAGGAAAAAAATTATAACATATTGGTTTCAGGGCTTTCAATGTTCATGAAAATGCACTCATTCACGTATAATTAATCATAACTTTTTTTACAAATAATCGAATGAAGTTGTTGCATTTCTTTTCATAATCTACACAAAAAACGAATATTTTAAAAGAAAAAACATTGAAAATGTTTGTTTATTAATTTTTTATTTTGGTGTTTCATTGAGTGTAAGATCGAGCGAAGCGAGCTCGGGACTTAGGGCATCCCGATTCGGACAGGTTAGGTTAGAAGGAGATGGCGGGGTCGAGTGAGCGAGCAAAGCGAATTCACTCGCTTCTGACCCTGACCCCACCATCTCCTTCGTGTTTTTTTTTATAAACCACTCAGAAGGTGGGGCTCCCTCGACCGGGCTTCCTTCGACTGCGCTACGTTGAGTGGCGTGATGCTTCCCTCCCCCAACTCTCTCCCGTAGCGCAGTCGAGGGAAGTTTGAGCTCGAAATCGTAGAGAAGAGAAAACTATGGGATCGGAAAGTATAAATTATTAAAACTAATCAGCTTTTAACCTCAAAAAATTGGAAAATAAAATTCAGTTTGTTCGTACGTGATGTATTATAATACTCTATGGTACGTGAGATATCGAAAGAGAATGAATTTGAAAAAAAAAACGTTTTTTTTTAATACAACTTCGAGATTTCACAAAATAATTTGGTGAAATTTGGAGCGTTTGGAATTAGCGGCAAGTTCCAGGAAGTTGCAGGGCAAGTTGCAGGGTCAATCAATTTTTTTTAAAATAAAATAAGAACGAGTATACAGTCCACCTGATGCTATAAGTGGACGTAGTGGCCGATTTACTACTACATATATCCTCCATAAAGAAATAAAACGTAGTAGAGCCACGCTGTACAAATATTATGGCTGTAACACAATTGGATTGGTTTGACCAAGAAAGAGGACTACGCCCCCACAGAATACCGGCTATAAATAGCGCTTAATTCTGATATTTTTTATATAGTGAGTGTAAAGACCTTTATTATTGGAAATGAGTCATTCCATCTTAGTACTCAAGGGCGAAAACGCATCTGCTTTTTGAGTCCTAATAGAAAATAGATCTAGATGTCGGCCACACCATCCACTTACCTTCACGTGACTGTGTGCTCGTTTGTCACGCTTAATATTTAAAAAAGTTAGTCACTGATTGAAAAGATAAGGATTTATATTTTAATATTTTCATTGACTTTACACGTTCAGTTTCATTCTATAGCATACCTACTTTTTTATAAAATAAGGATAAGCAAACAAAGACTCTTTTTAATGGTAACGCGGCGCTCTATCTTAGACCTCAGGGGTAAAAACGTATCTGCTCTTTGATTCTTATTCGAGGATAGATGTAGATGTCAATGAGCCACAGCGGCCACTTACCATCAGGTGAATTGTGTGCTCGTTTGTTACCATTATCCTATAAAAAAATAACTACGTACTGTGAAACATCGTTGTATGAAAATGCATTATCCTATATCATCCATAGACAGAGGGATCAAAGCAGAAGATGAGAAGCAGCGTCTTCATAATAATGTCTGGGAAGTTAAAAAAACTTTGGTTGCCAACCCGCTTGCCAAACGTGATAACTACGGTATATATATCCCTTTTATGAGGCAATCTATAAGGAACCCTATGTTCAGTAGTGGGCTTCAAAAGTTGTAATGAATAACTTACGTGCTATTACATAAACAGACCTGTTAAAAAATTAGCGCTGATTAGTAATTTTTCCATTAAGAATATTAAAAACATCTTCACAAATTAGTCTGGAGTTTAATAAGATAACAAAGAAGAAATATTATCTCATCTGTATTTTGTAACTTTTGTGTTTAATCCAAACTAGCAAAGAGAAAACTTATCACAGGGCTGTAACCTTTTTGTAATCGTGGTCCATTTTCAATGTCAATTTATTTTAAAATACCACGGACCCTTTTTTAATTGTTGGAAAAGAAAAAAATTACAATATTATTCTTTGTCAGAACTGGAACCTGGACGATAAGAATAACTTGTGTCTCGCTGCTGCAACGTTGTTTTTTACTAACATAGCGCGCAACGTTTACGTAAATTATTGCATTAATTATTATTATAGTACATTTTATTAAATAAACTAGCCATAGAGCCGTGGTAGCTCAGGTGTTAAGTGTTCGCTATTAAACCTACAGTATGCGATCAACCCGAGTTCGATCTCGAAAACTGTTTATTGCAATTTTAAGAATTTACCACGTGCTCTTTTGTAAAGAATAATTAGTTTTTTTTTTAAATAAAACAAGAGTGATCAAAACGCAGATGTGTTGTCACCCCTGAGGACAAACATGGAATACCTACCTCGTTTCCAGTAAAAAGGGGTCTCCGGATCTCTACACTCACCATACGAAACACAGCAGTATTAAGCTGCTATTTTACGCTGGTATTCTGCGAGACCGTGGTCCTTCTCCGGTTCCTCTGTCGAATTGACCCTAATATATTACTACAAACGTAATATAACTGCAGCGAGGTTCTACCACGTATAAAAAAGTAACCCTGCATGTTAGGGAAGAAAAAATTGAAGACGTGTTGTGAAGTCCGCCAACACGCATGGCAGCGCGGTGGACATTTTCTTGTTCTGAAACCTTTCAGAAATGTGAGCAGACCTGTGCCCAGGAGTGTTACGTCTATAAGCTGTAACTTTAACTAACTTTAGACTTTACTTTAGACTAGCCTTGGACCTCCAGTACTTTTGACATGAGTCTATGGATCCCCAGGCTTAAGGGGAAATATAATCTCAAATGGCTTAGCAAGATCCTTCGTTATGCCGAAAATATTGCAGCATTAATTTTGAAATAAATATATGGTAAAGTTGATGTTAAGGATTATGTTAGACGAAAACACGATTTCGTAAAATTTTCTCGATAGAAAAAAACTCCAAAGTTACCTCCAAAATAAACAATAAACCGTTGTTATTCATAAAATACTTTAAATAAGATCATGAAACTTTGCATACTAACTGAACTAACTATAAAGCAGTGCTTATGTTATTTACTTTTTTTAAATACCATTATTTTTACTGTAAAAAGAAATTACCTAAACTAACGGCCTTTTGAAGCGTGATTCCTGCCGCACGGTCACTTCCATAGAGGAAAGTAATATATCGTACATTCGTTTCGGCCTTTGAACGGGGAGGTTGTGTCGCTTACGATCAGAATATACATTACGCAACAGGACGACGTAAAATTAAAATGGGAAATAACCGTAATAAAAATAAGAAGCGACTGGCTTGGCGTTAAGAAACAGGTATAAATATGATAAACCTAATGAAATAAGTGTCTAAGGACCTTTCTACTTACAGTATTAGTATGATTACAAACATGTCGGTACATAGCATACGACGCGCGGGCAAGTAGGGACGAAATTAGAATTTGAGCTGACTTACTCAATCCCCTTAAAAACCCTTACAGATTAAGTCGGCGTCCGTCCGATTCCCTGTTATCATTTGAATTTTATCTCGTATAATATAATGGGCTTAATGCTCAGGTAATTCATTATAAAGCTGCATTTTGATTAGGGTGGTATATTTTGTTGTGTAGGTACCAAGAAATAACTAAAATAAATAAAAAATCAATAATTATTGATTTCTTATATTTACGCGAACACGGCACATTTAAATAAAACTAGTGTTTACGGATTTTAATCACGTAATATTATTTTATGTTCCTGACGTTTTGAGCACCTGGAAAATGGAGCACCCATGGTCACGGGGTGGGGGAGGGGGGACTGAGGTAGCCTCAGATTAAAATTGTTAACTTTTGTTCCGATCCACACAGTATGAACTTATAGTGTCTTGAAGTCTTGTAGTTGTATGCTTCGATAGAGATTTAAGTTCATTAATTATAAGATCCCAAGAATATGGTGGTTTCAATAGCCTCGCGAATCATCCTTGGAAGGAATCGGTGTTCTTTCGCGAGGATTTGTGGTCTATCAAATCTGATGTAGTGACGGGGGCGATCCTGTACGTGTTCACAGACTGAAGACTTGCTGGAGCGTCGATTCTTCACATCATATCGTTCTTTAACACGGGTTTTGATTGACCTTTTAGTTTGTCCCATGTAAGAGAGACCACATTCATAATCAAGCTTGTATACTCCTGCATCTTGCAGAGGGACATTATACTTGAGTGAGGTTAAAAACTGACCAATGTTCTTCGGCGGCTTGTAGTATGTTTTAATGGAAGCGCGCTTCAAGATGTAGCCAATTTTGTCAGTGACTCCTCTGACATATCAGTACAGCAGGTATACGCTCGACTGTGGCCAGCTTCACTCGTTCACTGTGATGTAGACGCGGGACCCGTAGCTTGTTGTCATACAAAACATGTTTGACGTATTGGATCTCGGCGGCCAGGTGTTTCACAGATCCCTCGTGCTCTCTGCAACAAAGTTTTACCCACGGTAGCTAACTGAGAAGTATGGTAGTGAGAATCACAGTTTAAATATCTATGTGTATGGGTCTTTTTTCTATACACAGCTCAAGGTGTTATCAGGATTCCGAATTACTAACATATCTAGAAAAGCTAAAGAATTGTTTGCCTCTAACTCTATAGTGAACTGAATTTTGAAATTTATGGAGTTAAGATGGTCTAAAAATGCAGTTACTTAGGTAGCAGTGAAAGTGTAGAACTTGGATTTACGGGAGAAGTAAGCAGGGTTTTCTCCTCAGGGTCTTCCATGAATATGTCAGCGAGAATGGGAGATACAGGTGCGCCGATCGCCACACCATCTACTAAAGAAAAGTTCCAAGGAATTGTATTACCTAACTAATATTACATAGTCGTTATATCTACATAGGGACCTCATAATCAGCAGAACGAGGCAGTTTATTTATAGGTATCATCCCTAAATAAAATATGTTTTCACCCAAATAATAATAATATTTATCCCTAAGGCCGAGCGAAGGGTCCTTCAAGATATTTAATATGAATATTTAATCTTCAGTAGCACAGAATATGAAATAACAAATAAAAAGAGAATATACCATTTTACGAAAATAATTTCAATTTGACAAGAATGCCAATATGTTGTTAAAATGACATTTTATCGAAACAATTCATACGTACATTCTAAAAGTATTT
The DNA here is from genome assembly GCA_907164705.1 of Parnassius apollo. Classification (NCBI taxonomy): domain Eukaryota; kingdom Metazoa; phylum Arthropoda; class Insecta; order Lepidoptera; family Papilionidae; genus Parnassius; species Parnassius apollo. Next base: position 1,456,827 of record CAJQZP010001183.1, on the reverse strand, counting down.
TATTTCAAGAAAGTAACATAATATTTTACTCTGAGGTGTAGAATTCTGTGATCTAGGGGAAAAATGACTTCCAATATTATCATTTAATTAAAAAAAAATAAAGCCACGCTGCAGCTATTATTATAGATGTAGCACGAATGGGTCGGCTCGACCGATACGCCCTCAGAATAACAGCATAAAAAGCAGCTTAATGCTGCTGCGTTTCATATGGTGAATGTATAGAACCGGAGATCCTTTTCACTGGAAACGAGGCATTAGTACTCAGGGATGAGAACGCATCTGCATTTTAATTCTTAATCGAGAATAAATGTAGATCTCTGTGGGCCACAGCATCCTGGACTGTGTGCTTGTTTGTCACCCTAATAGTATAAAAAATACATTTGGATAACATCTTAAATCCAGCATTTAAAATGTGTGGATTTGTTTTAAGTAATATAAAAGTGTTTAAGAATTTGAACACGAAAATATCTCTACTAGTTTACTCATAAAATATTCTAAGGTATTTGCAATTATCGATACCAAAGCGTTTTAGAGTACTATTCGGACGTAGAGTTACCCTTACCCATTCTATAAGGTACATCGCAATCAAGTCGAGATAATACAAAATAGATATCCGCCTGCCATGCCTATGGCGTTCATAATTATAATATTATTTTTTCCAACAGCTCGCTCACCTATTGACTCCGGGTTGCTACTACGAATTCCTTGACAAAAAAATTCTATTACTGATTTTGACCAAACCCGAGACTCAACCCGGGATCTCATGATCAACAACTGCGTTTACGATCACTACACCAATGGGGCAGTCAATCCTACTTTGCAAAATCTATTTGAATCTGTAAGATTTTGCTGGCATTCCCATAGATATATATTCCCATAGTTAGCTTTCTTACGATACTCACTGGATGAAATAAGTTGTATAATATACACTATCGCCGTCACATCATGACTACTGGCATAATTATGAGATAACCATGTTCAGAAGTGGACGCAAGATAGGGTCGGCTCGAACAGGGCAGGACTACGCTCTCACAGAATACCAGCGTAAAATAGCAGCTTAATACTGTTTTGTTTCGTATGGTGAGTGTAGAGATCCGGAGACCTTTTTTTATTGGAAACGGCATTCAAGCTTAGTCTTCTGGAGGATAAATGTAGATGTCTATGGGCCACAGTATTCACTTACCATCAGGTGGACTGTGTGCTCGTTTGTCACCCTTATTCTATTAAAGAAATATTTTTAATGTCGATAATTATACGTTCTTTAAAGTAAAAAACCAGCCTACTTAGTGATAGCACACAGCCTTGCGGAACACAAGCATTGTTCGGCTCGTAATCAGAGCATGCACCGTCTACTACGACCTTGATGCTCCGATCAGTAAGAAAACTGATGATCCAACTGGTGGAACAATTTCTCGGGAAGCCCATAAAATGGGAGTTTCGAAAGAAGCGCTTTATGCCGGACCCAATCGAAGGCCTTCGCTATGTCCAAACTAACCGCCAAGGCCTCCCCTTTGGACTCAACCGCCTGCGCCCATTGGTGTGTTAGGTAAACAAGATGATCACCAGCTGTGCGGCTCGAAAACTAAAACTAGAAAGGGATAATTTAATAAATATAATTTAATAATTAACTAAAAGCGTAATTTTATAAGAGTTAATTTTGTTTTATTACCACGAATGCTTATTAGCAAGCTTTAATTACAGAGTATAGCTAGAGATATCAAAGAAAAGGTCACTGTTATCACTGGCTTATAATAAACTTGAAGCGTGCCTTATAGAATATTTTTCTATCACGCGTTTTTCATAGTAATACTATTGCAACGAGTCTCTAATTTGAGATCGGTGTTTTTGTATGGGATGAGTTTCCGGCATTTGATCGGGTTTTTTTAGAATTAGGTGACAAACAAGCATGCAGTCCACCTGATGGTAAGTGGATACTGAAGTCTATAGACACCCTACACTCACCATACGAAATACAGCATAATCAAGCCACTATTTTACGCTGGTATTCTGTGAGAGCGTGGTCCTTCCCCGGTCGAGTCGACCCATTCGTGCTACAACCATACTACTAATAGAGCTGTAGCATGGCTCTACCACGTAATAAAATATCTAGGTATCACCCTTGACACAAATTTAAATTTCCGCAAGCACGTCGATTTACTTTGTGCTAGAGTTCTTAAATTAATATATATTTTTAAATATCTCCGTAACACCGCTGACTTTAAATTGATAAGACAGATCTATTTAGCTTTGTGTCAATTCATACTCACTTATGGCATTACTTCCTGGGGTGGTGCTTCTAAAACAACAATATAACTAGAACGTGCTCAGAGAGCAGTTCTAAAGGTAGCCACATTCCGTCCTTTCATGTTTCCTACAAATCAACTTTACTTGGGATGTAGTGTACTAACTCTCCGTCAGTTGTTTATTCGTTTTTTTATAGGATAGGGTGACAAACGATCACACAGTCCACCTGATGGTAAGTGGTTGCTGTGGCCCATAAACATCTACATCTATCCTCGATTACGAATCAAAATGCAGATACGTTGTCACCCGTGAAGACTAAGATGGAATGCCTCGTTTTCAGTAAAAAGGGTCTCCGTTTCTCTACACTCACCACACGTAACACAGCGGTATTAAGCTACTATTTTACGCTGGTATTCTGTGAGAGCGTGGTCCTTCCCCGGTCGAGCCGAACCATTCGTGCTACAATTATAATTCTAATATAACTGCAGCATGGCTCTACCATGTATAAAAACTAATTTTGAACATCACATTAAAACAACATACCGAACATAGCCATTTAATTTAAAATCCATAGACAGGAGAAGAATGGACTTAGCTTGTGTAAACCCTCAAACCAAACACGCATTTGTGAACAGATTTACATATTTTTAGGACCATTTCTATATAATAAGCTCAAAAAATTACTAAAGATATATAGTGTAAGTTATAAGAAATGTAGTTTAATTGTATGGAAATTTCTGAATAAATTAAATTACGAAGACATAGAGTTGTTAGAAATTCTAAAATTGTTTTGTATTAATTGTAGAATTTTTTTTATTTATTTATTATATAAAATAGTTTCATTATTTAAATTTACTTGTGTTCTACATTATAAAACCTATAGTGTAAGTGATGGTCTGAAACACAGGTACTCAACCTAGTTCAGCCAGGTAGCTAAAATTATAAACTTGAGTTTTCAATTCTTCTTTTGTAGATTCTACATTATTAAGCTACACATAGTTTTAATTTTTTATTATTGCATGTTATTTTTATTACACTTAATGTTATTTTCTTTAATTGTAATCATATTTCTTACTGTATTTAAAAATGCGTTTGAAAATGAAATAAAATTAAAATTAATATTATTAAAGCTGCAGCACGATGCTCGACACGGGTAGACTACCCCTGTCGTGCTCTACGTGAAAGAGTGGAATAATGCTGCTGTGTTCCGTATGGTGGGTGTAGAAAACAGGTGATCTTTTTCATCTCTTTTTTCTAGTAGCGAGGCATTCTATTTTATTTCTATTAGTTTCCGGCACTGGATCCCTAAGCTATACGTGCCGTAACGAACCCTCACGTAAACCACCAATGCTATAAACTATCCTGAGTACCCTGAGAACCATGAGTATCACGAATAAAACTGTAGGACTGCCGTAATTAAAAACGAAACGGAAGCTATATTTTGTAGTAAGAAAAGTAATGCTTATGTCGTTTCCTTCAAAAAACGTTATATAGATGTATATGTTTATAGGCCACAGCATCCACTTACCATCAGGTGGACTGTGTGCTCATTTGTTGCCTTATACCATTCAAAAACCTATATATTTACTTACTCGTGCGTACAAAATTGCACTAATTTAATTATCAGACGTATCAACATTTACTTTGTTATTTAATCTTTATTGAACCTTATATAACGTAAAAATAGTAAAAGGCGGACTTTATGATAAAAAAAAGACTGCCTGTAAAACTTAGAATGGTTTGCAGTCCTGCGAACAGTTTTGTAGTCCACATAAAATTGTTCTATACAAGAGCTTCGCGCACGTCGCCTGTAAAAGCTGTTCAAAGATAGAACGGCCGATAAAATGACGCTTATAATGTAACGCTCACGCAGTCTGATAACGTGATAAAAACAACTGGATATTTTGCTTTGTTTGCTAAACGTGAGTTATGATAGTCCAGACGCATGGCGCTATATCATACGATACAAGCATTTGAAAAATATTCAATTCGTGTATATTTTAATTTTTTAGAACTCCATTCTACTATACCAAAAAATTCTAATATAAGAAAAATAAACTCCATTTACATAACTCCGTGTTCCTCTCAAACTCTTTGAACACTCTATAATAACGTCCACCAGACCAAATTTGCATCGGCGCTGGACAGGATTATAGTACCAGATTGTACGTGCAGTCTTTATTCCCTTATTATGAGAGTGAGGAACATAGAACAGCAAATCAACACGATCGTAGAGAGATTAGGCATAGTACCAACAGTTTTACGTGTTTTCTGAGGCACGGAAGTGAAACACCACCAACTAGACTCCGGACAGCTATTGAGAATTTCTTGACAGAAAATCTCTTTTTTTTTTTACCAAATCCGGATTTGGTCAAAAAGACCACAAAAGATCACAAGACCAGCTGTAGTGTTTAAAGTTAAAAGTAAAGTAAAGTTACAGCCTATATACGTCCCACTGCTGGGCACAGGCCTCCTCTCATTTATGAGAGGGTTTTAGGGCAAGGAATAATCCGCCACGCTGCCCCAATGCGTGTTGGCGAACTTCACATGTCTTCGAAATATTTTTTTTCTTATTTCTCAGATATGCAGGTTTCCTCACGATGTTTTCCTTCACCGCCGAGCACGTGGTAAATAGCTGTAGCGTTTACGACTACTAATTAGATCAACGAGGCAGTGATTGCGACTCTGTAATATTCCACAAAAGGCTAGTTTAAAATCTTTTTTGGTCATAACCTTGTAAACAAAGACACATTTTAACAAAATATATTCAAGTAAACAATATCTCTACACAATATTTTGACGAGACTACCCCATCAAGACCTCTCAAACGCCAAGCGTCCAAATTTGACTGCTTCGATATTTCGACAAAATTCAAGAGGTCAAATTTGACCGCAACCACCCACAGCACTTTAACCCATATATACTTATGTTTAGAGACTACTTTTCTAAGAAGAGTTTGGCATTATAGAATCAATATGAAATTTTCTATCCTCTAGTGGAATAAAAAAATGGTTAGTCTATGGATATTAATTTATATTCTACGTTCATTACGTACGCCATTTTCATTTGGATGTTGTTGTGTTGATTTTTGAATTTTTCTAGTGTTTTACTATAGAGTTTTATTATTAAATTGTTATAAACGCTTTTGTGTGAATATAATTTATCTTTTTACGTAAATAATTATTAGTAATATATAGAAATAATTGTGATTTTCACGCTGCCGACATCCGCTTAGTATGTTTTTTTTTTGTTTTCAAAATACAATAAAATATTTTTATAATGAAGTAAAACCTGACTTTTGTTTAGACCACAGGATAGAGAATTTTATATAGATTTTATAATGCCAAACTTCTTCATAGAAAAGTAGTCTCTAAATATGTTTTAATGGTTTTAAGTGCTATGGGTGGGTGCGGTCGCATGTGATCGCTCGGGATCTGCCAGGCGACTGCATGGGAATTTTATGGTAATTGAAGGGTTAAAGTGCCTATTTTCCATATGGTCTGTGGTTATAGGATAGGGTGAAAAACGATCACACAGTCCACCTGATGATAAGTGGATGCTGTGGCCCATAGACATCTACATTTTACTTCGATTAAGAATCAAAATGCAGATGCGTTGTCACACTTGAGGACTAAGATGGAATAAAATTCCAGTAAAACGGATCTCATATTAAACCTGCATGTCTAAGAAATTTACAACCATTTGAAACTGGTATTTAAAAAATCATACAAACATCATATTAACATAGTAGGTCTACACTGCATGTGGTTATGACTGTAGTCAGTCATAACCATAAAAAAATCAGTAGAATAGGCCAGCTTGACAGGGAGAGGACCAGACCGTTGTGACCAGAACCGGGCTTGTTTTACTGGTATTCGTAACGAGGTATTCATCGGCAGAGTTGTTACTCATTGTTGCATTTTCATTTATATTCTTAATGGATTAGCATGTAGAGGTAAATGGTCTACACGTCACTTACACATATTTACTAACTTAAGTTAACTGTAAGCACGGTTGTCATAATTACCATTACAGTGTATCAAAAGCCCACTCCCAAACATAGACCTCCCTCATTGTAGGTATCTGCCATAATTGCCACTCTGGGCATGCGGGTTGGTAACTGCTGTTTTCTAAATTGTCTGGAAAATGCTGCTACCATCTCCGAGTCCAGTTTCATTCTGTCACCTGTAACGCCACCAACGATGTTCTGGATATTCCTACACCACCAATACACGGTTAGTCATGGTTACTTGAACAAAGAATGTATAATTTGCTTATACCAATAAAAAGAACATTTGTTGCGTGAGATTATGTGTTTCGTGGTCCTTGTAAACGAATCATTTTTGAAACCCCATTTACTTCGTAAAAGATTAGAAGCGTGAAAGATAAATGGTTGTGATTTATTTAGGACGTTACGCCGAAAACACAAGCGACACAATAATGTAAGGTTAAAAGTGCTGTCAATGGCATTTTTATAAAAGATGCGAATCGCGTTCATTCACTGTAGTATGTATATGCTTAAAAGACGAGAGAGAGAGAGAGAGAGAGAGAGAGACAAAGCAAATTTATGTTGCAGAAGTGAATGTAAGAGTTGGAAAGGGACGTCCTAGGAGAAAATTTATCGTCCAAATTGGCGATATATTGAAAATGGGCCAAATTAGGAGTACCCTTAACCGACGAGCATGTATGCGTAGGTATATGAATGTGGAGGAGGCGAGAGAGGTGTGTCAGGATCGTGCCAAATGGAAGTCCATAGTCTCCGATTACCCCTCTGGGTGAGAGTCTAGAGAGTTTCTGTATAATTTACAATCCGAGGTAGCTCAGGAGCTAAGCCCGCACCAGGAATCCCTGGCATCAATTAAATTGTTAATTTAAATTTATTGTGCCTATTTACCGCGTGCTATCATGTAAAGGAAAAGATCGTGTGGAAATTCGTTCGAGGAGTAAAATATTTCGAGAACATAATACGAAGTCCGCCAACACGTATTGGAGCACAGTAGGCGCGTATGAGGCAGACTAATTACACTATAACCCTCTCAAAACTAAGTGAAGGCGAACTGTGGACTGTACATAGCCTATTTTTCAATAAATCAACCAATTTATTTATTCTTTTTCACAGGTATCAAGGTTGACAATGTTATAATTTTATAGTACCTCCGTAAAATGCTTTAAAGCATACGTATTTATATATCATAAAATTAAATATATGTGAAAACAAATCAAAATATCAATTAAATTAAGTAGAGTCAAAATAAAATTATTAAATTAGTCATTTCTCTGTATGTTGATAGTCCCCAATATATGATACCATATCGCAGGGTTGAAGCCACAAATCCATGGTACCCTGGTAGAACAGTCTTTCGGTCAGCTATTTTTAACAGTTTATACAGTGCAAATGAAAATTTATACATTCTTTTGAAGACTTCTATTTAATGCGATTCCCATGACATGTTGCTATCTACAAACAGTCCTCAGAATTTACCTTACTATTAAACATGCTGGACAAATAGTGTTAGATTTATGTGTATTCTTTTTCTTATAAAAGAGGGTAATTTATAGAATAGGGACGGCGATCCAATTATCTATTCACTATTATATGTAAAAAGATGAGTATTTGTTATTCGAGAATCGAGAGTCATTAAGTCTGATAAATACTAAGCGCGACTGCAATACAACATGTGTATGTGAGCATTACACAACATTAGGAAATGCTATTATATGTTGTTTTACGTTGATATTCCGTGAGAGCGTGGTTCTTTCCCGATCAAGTGGTCCTTCAAGCCGTAACCTTATCTGCCTTGCTGGCCTAGTGATGTTAAGTGCATCTGCTGATCATGAGCTCTTTTGCTCGAATCCTGGGTTGAGCTGAAATTAGTAATTCGAGATGACTTGAAAATGACAACGTCAAAAGTGAGCCTTTTGCTTGCTTACTGTACAATGATTTTACATGTGAATACTGTTTTTATTGTTATTGTGGTATGCCGTTGATATGTCTTATAACTGATCTAGATCTGTCTAATATACGGACTAATATATTTAAAGTATGTTTCCTGTGGGACTCTCTTTTTAAATTATTATAATTAAGGGGAAATATAATGTCAAATGGCTTAGCAAGATCCTTCGTTATGCCGAAAATATTGCAGCATTAATTTTGAAATAAATATATGGTAAAGTTGAGGATTAATGTTAGTGATTATGTTAGACGAAAACACGATTTCGTAAAATTTTCTCGATAGAAAAAAAATCCAAAGTTACCTCCAAAATAAACAATAAACCGCTGTTATTCATAAAATATTTTAAATAAGATCATGAAACTTTGCATACTAACTGAACTAACTATAAAGCAGTGCTTATGTTATTTACTTTTTTTAAAATACCATTATTTTCACTGTAAAAAAGAAATTACCTAAACTATCGGCGTCTTGAGCTTGATTCCCGTCGTTCCGTTAGTATCGCTTAGGCTTTTGAAGGGAGAAGTTGTGTCGCTTACGATCAGAATATACATTACGCAACAGTACGACGTAAAATTAAAATGGGAAATAACCGTGATAAAAATAAGAAGCGGCTGGCTTGGCTTTAAGAAACAGGCATAAATATGATAAACCTAATGAAATAAGGGTCTAACGACCTTTCTACTTACAGTATTAGTGATTACAAACATATCGGTACATAGCATACGACACGCGGGGAAGTGGGGGCGAAATTAGAATTTGAGCTGACTTACTCTAACCTCTTAAGTAGTGGAACGTGTATCGAGCGATCACGTCCTCCGTAACTAAATTAGTCATCAGTAAATTAGTCGTACTCTTTGGAAGGCATGACTGATATATTTTCTATTTTCGTATGTAAAAAGATATTCCATATCATCATGATAAATTGGATACGAAGCACTTTTTAACTTGTACCTTGTAGTGCACCTTTGTATGTTCCGTTGCCGTTGGGAAATGGAAATGGTAAGAATAACATTACGTGAATGTAAATTATACAAAAAATTCTTAATAACTTAATATAATTTTAATTAAGACATTTTCATGAAGGTTCTGAATGAAATTCGCTGACCGATCGATGAAATTTTCTGAATCTGCTGTTGTAAATAAAAATATGTTAGTTTTAATTCTTATCTTACCTACACGCTATGGTTAATGTTAGTGTAAACAATAAAATTTTATTTATTTATTTACACTTTATTGCACCTTGATAAAAAGGATTACAATGGGCGGACGTAATTCCTTTAAAAAATTAAGAATAGCCGGCTAAAATTCGGCTTAGTTTCCAGCGCAGTTTATATAGCATATCTTTTTCATGTTAAACCGTCTAAACTTAGGTTAAATCGCAACATATTGGCTAAAATTGTAAAAGCATATGAAGACGAAAGTGAGTGTCTTACAGACCAAATTTCGGTCACGGCGACCTGTTTTAATGTAGACTACATCTGCGCAGGACAGGATTACAGTGCACGAGTGTATGCGAAAACACACACTATTCTGTCACTTTCATTTGATGAGATGGAAATTCCACATGACCAAAGAGAGATCAGGCACATGATCAACAAATTTACGCACTTTTAGAGGCACTTCCTGACCTTGGGCTGCCACTCAAAATTTCTTATCAGAAAAACTCAATAACTAATTATTTAGTCCAACCCGAAATTCGAATCCGGGACCAAATGGACAGCAACCGTGTTACGACCACTAGACGAATGGCGCATTCCATTGGAAATTTAAATAAGAATTAAATATCGACAAAGTCGTTAGTGCGTTAGTTTTAAGAACAGTACCTGAAACTATATGCACAAATAACTTTGCCGACACCGAATATGCGATAATTTGCAGTTTTCAGATTTTTTCCTTTGTATACGCTTAACGTAACATTGCCGTGTAGTGGCAGCTGAGAATATCCACTACCCCATATCTTCCCGTGGGTATCACAAGAGGCGACAGAGGGAAACAATCCTGGAGATGGGCAACAATATTTTCCTGATAACAACAACTATACAATAAAAAAAACTGCGGTTGCCAACCCGCTCGCCAAGGGTGGCAATTATGGCAAACATCACCCCGAAAAGACACAAACAAACGGCCCCCCAGTCCCCGGCAGTCGCTATTCCTGGCTACGGTGGCGACCATGGTAACGGCGGGGCAGGGGGTGCTAAGAATCTCCGGTATTGATGGGAGACTTCAAACGCAAATCTAGGCACAAGAGAAAGCGGTGAGCAGAAGTTAGGGAAATTCGGAATAGGGCAGCGGAACTCACACTCACGGGCCTCTTTATGGATGAACTCTTTTTTCAAGAAGCGGCCCCACGGGAAATGGACCTGGTCGAGCTCTGATAGTTCGACAAAAAATTAGATTGACTTCATTATGACGACTAGACGCCACTTGTTCAGTGATATCTCAGTGATCGTAAATATGAAAACTGGCAGCGATCACCGAATGGTTAGAGGCACACTGAACCTAAACGTTAAGTTGGAGAAGTATTGTCTAATGAATACAAAGCTCCGTTGCCCTCCAACTCTAATCTAAAGTTCCAAAACTTTTCAGCTCGAGTTACAAAACCGTTTTCAGTACCTAGAAGATTGCAATGCAGTGGACGATATGAATGATAAGCTCGTTGAAACTGTCCGTGCGGTCGGAGCTAAGTTCTGTAAGACCCGCCGCAGAAGAACACAAAAACTCTCCGATCATACTTTTAATCTCATGGCTGCTAGACGGAAAAAGAAGCTGCAGTCTTCAGCAGATTTGACAGCATACAGGTAACTGAACAGACAGATCTCTTGAGACTTACGCAACTTCAGTACATCTCGTATTGAAGAATCGATTGAGAAGAAACAAGGCTCCAAAGTCTTTGCCAGAAAGAGCCAACTGTCGAAGCTGAAGACTGAGTGTGAGCGCATCGTTTCCGGGTCATCTAAAATTTTGAGTGAGATTGATAGGTTCTATGGGCAGCTGTAAACGTCATCGTCGGAGCCACACGGAAGTGTGAGTAGCGATCCAAGAGCAAGTCTGGTAAACATTATTCCGATGGTATCCCAGTCGTCAGTCTGAGCGAACTTAGAATGACTCTCCAGCACCAAATCCCCGGGCGAGGATGGAATTACAGCGGAGCTTCTGAAAGCGGGTGGAAAATCGGTACTTGAATTCCTTCAGAAACTCTTTAATTCCATCTTTTACGGTGGCACTTCTCCTGAAGCGTGGAGCAGAAGTGCGGTGGTCTTGTTCTTGAAGAAAGGTGGCAACGCTCTATTGAAGAACTACAGATCGATATCCCTTCTGAGCCGCATCTAAGTGCTTTCTCGAGAGTTATTGCGAATCGTCTCGCAAGCAGACTCGACGACTTCCAGCCTCCCGAACAAGACGGTTTCCGAAAAGGCTTTAGCACTATAGATCAGATACGTACCTTTCGGCAAATTGTACAGAAGTCTGAAGAGTACAATCTGCCACTTTGCCTGGCGTATGTGGACTATGAGAAAGCTTTTGAATCCGTCGAAATTTGGGCGGTACTACCCTTCCCTTCAGCGGTGCCAAGTGGAATTTCGGTATATCGAAGTGCTGAAGTGTTTGTACAGTAGGGCCATTGTACTATCCGAGTACAGAACCAGAGTACGAAACCTATGTAACTGCAGAGAGATGTAAGACAGGATGACGTTATATCCCTGAAACTCTTCATCGCTGCATTGCAAAACGTTTTCAAGCTACTGGACTGGAAAGGATATGGTATTAACATCAATAGCGAGTACATAACTCACTTTCAATTTGACGACGATTTTGTCCTTATGGCAGAATCGCTGGTGGACCTAAGCACTATGCTAAATGACCTCAATAGTGTTTCCCAACGGATAGGTCTTAAGATGAACATGGACAAAACAAAGATCATGTTTAATGTCCATGTCACACCTATGCCGGTAGTTGTTGGGAGCGTTAAGCTCGAAGTTGTTGACGTGTAGGTTTACCTGGGACAAATAGTCCGACTAGGTAAGTCCAACTTCGACCGAGAGGTCAATCAGCGGATTCAACTCGGCTGGGCAGCGTTTGGTAAATTACGCACATCTTCTCATCAGCCTCAAAACCTGAAAACGAGACTATACAACCAGAGCGTCTTGCCAGTGATGACCTGTGGAACTGAGACGTGGTCCTTCACTGCTGGCCGTATGAAGACTCAAAGTCGCTCAGCGAACTATGGAGAGGGCCATTTATACCACACAGAGTTTCTGTGTGTTATAAAACTTAGAAATGAGGATATCCGCAGTAGAACCAGAGTGACTGACATTGCCCAACGGATTAGTAAGCTGAAGTGGCAATGGGCCGGCCGTACAGCTCTAAGAACCGACAAACGTTGGGGGTAAATAGGTTCTTGAGTGGCAGCCTCGTACTGGTAGGCGAAGTGTAGGGCGACCACCCACTAAATGGAGTGATGACCTGGTAAGACATACAGGAAGTCGACGGATGCTGGAGGCACAGCACCGTGCTTTGTGGCATACCTTGGGGGAGGCCTATGTTCAGCAGTGAACTTGTGAAGGGCTGTAATGATGATGATGATGATGATACGATAACGATGTACCTGGATTAATTTTGAAAAGTGATGAGAATGCCACTTTTCAGGTCTTAATTAATTCACGAATATAAAATAAGTTTATTTATGAAATTTAAGAATCTAGGTATTCAATGAGATCTTAATATATGCAAATTAACAAGTATGTATGTCTAATAGTTTTTTTATTATAGGGTGTTCGAAAGTGACTGGAATTGGTTTGTGTAAATACATAATGCCTGTGCGTCGTCCTTTTCTTTTCTGAACTTGGCTGACACGCTACCGTATGCTAGATTAAGGTAAATACCAAGAAAAATTAGGCGAACAAAATAACAAATACGAATGTTCTAGACCTTGAAGTGACCAAACTGCTGGCGATCAATAGATTCCAATATGCTGGTGCCGATTACTGATTTTGATAAATTAAGAAAGTTTTGTGTTCATAAATATATTGTAGGCAAGAAATATGCTCTGTATTTTGTATGTGATATAATAAATCATTTTTATTTGCTTTAGAGATGTTAAATATCTCATTTACTGGTTTTTTCAAACTGTGTAGGGTTACACCCAATAAATATCAATTTTTCATGTATTTTTGCATGAGATAGCTTGTAGATAGGGCAGACCATGGACATCTGAAACAAATTTCGGATACAGAAAGTTGTCAACTATGTAATTTTTTATGATTTCCACCAGGGATCACACCATCACAGATGGCCGTTCATTGACTCATATGAGTTGTTTGTTGTTTCAGAGAATCGCACGAGTTCTTTTTGTAAAAAATTCCATCAGGGGTAAGGACGCATATCGCTACAACGATTTGATACAGTGGCGTTGAGGTTAATGTATTCATTCATTTATTTAAGCCCGTCATTGGACCATTTCTGAACTTAGGCCACCCTGCCATATAACACGATCTTTAGTCACCTGAATCCATCGACTTCCTGCATTTCTTACCTCTAGGTCGTTACTCTAAGTGGCGGAATCCCACACCTCGTTTACCAGTACGAGGTTGTCACTTAAGAACTTTCCTTCCACATCTGTTGTCAGTTTTCCGAACTATATGGCCGGCCAGTGTTACTCAGCTTGATACTTTAGGCTAGGTTGATTAAGCTGATTCTATATTGCGGATATTGTCATATACTAAAGAGAGTACCCGGTTTTCTACAATTCTGTACGAAACACCGCATCTTTATTCCGTTGTTTCACCGTGGTATTCTATGAGATCCTGGTCTTTACTCGACTCATTCTTGCTAGAGAGTATAACTAGCATAATTGCACTTGGCTCTACCACTTAAAATAAATCATTACTAATTATCTTTAATCAATTTTGAATTAAAACAATCTATCTATTTCTATTAGCAAATGAGTTCCCAAAGTTTCTCTCGCCCGAGTTTATAGCTTTCGCAAATCACGAGAAAGTTTTAGCGTCACTTAGAATGAAAATAATATGTATAGGTGAAAATTTCTGCGCTCGGCGCAAAATAGGATAAAAATAAAATTTATTGTATTTTCTAGCTCACCTACAGTGAACACAATTTGTTTTTTATTTTCTGATTGTTATCTCCATTGACCGTTAAAATAGCAGGTTCTCATTTACTTTGGCATATTTTAATAAGGTTACGGATAAAATTACTCGTTAACCTTTTCCTTTCATCTAATTATCTTTTGGGTTATCTTTAAGAAATTGATGTTTGACAATAAGACCGCCTTTTAATATTCTTTTATATTAACGCGCACAAATAAACAATAGACTTAAGCTCTATTGGTCAACTTTCTGTGCGATGTCTCCAAAGAAACAATAGTACCTGAATTTAGCAACGCGCTCTGCAAATGTATTATTCTAAGATATGATGTTAGACTACTTCTTAAGTTACAGCCTTAATACGTCCCACTCCCGAGCACAGGCCTCCTGGGCGGGTTTAAGGGAAAGGTAGCGTCAACCGCGCTGCCACAATACATGTTGGCGGACCTTACATTCTTCGAAACGTTTTTAAATTTTTCAGATATGCATGTTTCCTCACGATGTCTTCCTTCACCGCCGAGCAGGGTCCTAGGAAGCTATTCTGACTATTCCTATGGATATCATATTCCTAAGGATGTCACTTTGTATGATGTGTGTCGTATGTGTGTGCGTGTGCACGTATAATTAAATGATGAATATTATAAGAATGTGTGTGCAAAGTATATATATATATATATATATATATATATATATATATATATATATATATATATATATATATATCATACTTAATTTTTCCCAATTTTATGACAGTAGGTAGTTATTAAAAATAATATATTAATGCGTGTAGACGTCTACCAGCACCAATACAAACCGTTCTGCGGTTTAATGGTGGTGTATAGTAAGTAGTAACTATGTACTCTGGTAATATGTTTTATGTATAATTAAAATAAAAATAAAAAATATGCACGCTCGCGCGCCTGTGTATGTGTGTGCGTGCGTGCAAGTGCACGCACACTGTGTACGCACTGTTCATATGCGAATGCGTGTGCGTATGCGGCGCGCGCGCGTGTGGGTGTGTGAGTGTGCGTGTGCGTGTGTGTCTGTGTGTACGGTCCTTATACATTTTGAACGGCTGGTCCGATCTAAACACGGTTCACAGCATTCGAAAGAGTTCTGATGATTATGAGATTTCATGTCAATGTGAATCAATTCGCTTTGTTAGATTTTAAGCAACCTCAAAATTTACATTTATCCAGGTAGATGTACACTAATATATCGATTGATTCTAACATCTAATCAGCACTTCTAAAACAACATTAATTGCCTAAAACCGCATCAAAATAGTTTCATTCGTTTAAGAGAAATTGTTGTCGAAAAATTTCTACAACGATTTCTCTTGAATTTCTCTTGAAAATTTTATTAACGATAATGGACTTTGGAGCGCATTGGATTTATAACTAACGGGAAGTTGCAGGGATGGCCTGTAGTGTCAATGGTATTTTTTTATGTAATAACGGTGATAAACGAGCACAAAATCCACCTGATAGTAAGTGAATACTTTGGCCCATACATCTACATTTATCCTCAATTAAGAATCAAAATAACACCCGCCATGATCACGTGGTAGAGCCGTGATGCATCTATATTAATTGTATAGTTGTAGCATGAATGTGTCGGCTCGACCGGGGAAGGACCACGCTGTCACAGAATACCAGCGTCAAATAGCAGCTTAATGCTGCTGTGTTTCGTATGGTGAGTGTAGAGAACCGGAGACCCTTTTTACTGGAAAAGACGCATTCCATCTTAGTTCTCGAGGCTGACAACGCATCTTCATTTTGATTCGCAAACCAGGATAGATGTAGATGTCTATGGGCCACAGCAACCACTTACCATCAGGTGGACTGTGTGCCCGCTTGGCATCCTTTCGCTATAAAAAAATAATCTCTGAGAATTGAGGTGGAGACTTTCAGTAAAAAGTGTCTCTCACTCTAAACTCCCATTTGAAACACAGCAGCAACGAGCTACAATGAGTGTGAACGTTTCTTTATTTTGATTCTTAATCGAGGATAAATTTTGATGTCTTTCGGGCGCAGCATCCACTAACCCTCAGGTAGACTACCAGGCATTAAGCTGCTATTTTCCACTAGTATTCTTTGAAATCGCGGTCCTACCCTGGTCGATCCGACCCATTTGTGCTACAACCATAATATAGCTGTAGTGTGGCTCTACCACTAATATATATTCATATCATCAATCCATATATTCATCACAATGTTGGACAAAATGTTTTTATCGTTAAATAAATAAAGTATTTCCGGAGCTTTCGAACGATTTATAACAGAAAGGGAGAAGCAACTTACAAAACAGTAGCTTTTGGAGGGATTCGTACTAGAAATTTGAAGCTTAGCAAAAAGGTAAATAGATAAAGGAAAATCTGTTTCAATAAAGGGAGCCCCTTTTTACCGCAATTTTATGTAAAATAGGCTGGAATAATTTGTTTATAAAAAGATATTGTACTGCGAAGAGAAATCTTAGCTTTGTTTGATCGGTGGTTCTCAAACTTTTTAAAACTTATATAGGTAATTGAAGATGAAGCCTTTGATGATAAATCGCACCGTCTTAGCGTAACAATGGTCTATTCATTCTTTAACTCCTTTGCTGTACGTATTACGAAAGACAAAGGAAAACATTTCGTTCAAATACGTGGGATATCGATAGGAAAGTGTTGAAGAATCGACAATCCCCTTTTTCTGATAGTGAAAATAGGAAGGAGAAATCAAGACGTGTAATTCCTGCGCACACTCTCCAAAATGCATTCTTAGAATACCGAAAGACTGGCTACTGGCTGTCAGATTGATTTCAATTGTTCAATTGAGCCGCGGGTGCGAATCCCACACGTAACAAGTACTTGTATGGCTTAAAATAGTTGTTCCGGGTCTGGATGTTTGTCTTTGTGCAATTTATGTTTGTAAACTGCCTCCACGATACAGGAGGAAACTTTTGTGTTAAAGATTTAAAAAAAATCGAGGTCGTCTCTTAGCGCGTCTCTATACTGAATCCACACTTGTGTCATTTTGGTTACTATTTGTTTGGTTAAACAATGATATTGTTACGAGCTTGGGGTTCGTGACAATAAAAACTGCTGATTGTTTTACCAAATATTGACACTTTAATTACCAAATACTAATGACAAAATAAAACACATCAATAATTAATCAGAATGATCACTTTAGTTCGCAGTTATCGCTTCGAAGTATTCGCTTGAATTACCAATTCAATACTGACTCGGTCGTTGTCCTTAGTGGCCATATTAAAGCTATGGGGCTTTTTTTTACTAAAACATCTAGAATGTTCAAGCACATACCGGTCTCGACCGACTAGGTGTAAAAAGTTGAGACTTTGGAGTTCTTTAGAAGGATTAGTTCTACTATTCGATACCAGATGGCGCTAGTGTCATGTACCAAGCATTAACTATGGCACGCAACACTCAGGATAGGCATTTGCTGCCTGAGCTGTAAAGATGGTGATGATTATTATACTATACCCAGTGGTTGCGGGGGTGATCCATGATAGTGTAAATGGAATTTTTAAGCACTATTATAATGTATACTTACTAAGCGTTAGCTACTGAAAGTTTTGTATGGTGTTACAAGAAACGGAGACTATTTTTATTAGTAACGAGTCATTCCATCTTAGTGCTCCTCATCATCATCATCATCACAGTCTATAAAACTCCACTGCTGAGCATAGGCTCCCCCGTGGGTTGCCTTATTGGCAATAGGCAAAATTTTGGCATAATTGACACGCCTGGCGAGCGGGTTGCCAACCGCGGTTTTTATCATTTTGAGTTGTAATCAAGAAGATGCTGCTACTCATCACCTGTTTCAATTTCCCTCTGCCGCCTCTTACGACACCCATGGGGCAATATGGGGTAGTGGATATTCTTATACCGCCTCATAGTGCTTAGGGGTAACAAAACACCTGCATTTTGATTCTTAGTAAAGGATGAATGAAATGAAATGAAATGAAAAGGTAGATGTAAGACCAAAGCATTCACTTACTAGTAGGTGGACTGTGTCCTAGTTTGTTACTATACATTGGTTTATTACAGCTTATCAAACTCCCCTAATAGGCCGCCCCTTAGATTCCCTCGTAGAAGGGATATTTTCCATAGTTAATTCGCTTGGCAGGCAGGTTAAAAACCGCAGTTATTATAATTGTGAGTATTTGTGAGTAAACTATGATAGTCAGCACTGCTAGCGCTGAGGTCAAACTCAGTGTACTCGAAGCTAGTTGGAGACTGCGTGAACGATTTAAACACCCTGGGATGTAACAACAGGATCGTCTAGATGGCAGCAGGTAATGAATTTGCCGACAAGCTCGCACGAGAAGGCTCAAAGAGTTCACAATTTGGACCAGAGTCATTTTGTGGAATCTCAAAAAGCTTAGCCCGATTGATATGTTCGTTGAAATATCCATATAATGACCATAAAGCAAGGTCCTGAGCTACCTGAATCCATTTACCGTCAGCATACCTTACCGGGTCGTCACTCCTTCTAGTCTATCTATCTAGGTCACCCTACACTTACCGGTACGAGGCTGCCCCGCGAGAGCCCTTTGGCCCTATTTCACCAGCTCTGCCACTTCAGCTGTTTGATCTTAATGAAGTTGTTTTTGTCGCTTTGGGAATGTATATTCTGAAAAGTTTGCGACTTGTTTACAGCGTAAGTGATTGACTAAATCAACGGTTTGGTCTCTTTTATTTTTCTTCACTGTTTTTTTTTTTACTTGTTTTGATGAGAAACTTCAAAAATTGATATTTTCGTTAGTAGTCGATATGATATAGTAAAAGTTTGTCTTATTTTTCGTTTAATTAACATTAAGATACTTATTTAATGAAAAACATTAAGAAAAAGTATTTTTTTACGTGGTAGAGCCATGCTCCACTTATATTAGTAGTATAGTTGTAGCACGAATGGGTCGGCTCGACCGGGGAAGGACCACGCTCTCACAGAATACCAACGTAAAATAGTAGCTTAATGCTGCTGTGTTACGTATAGTGAATGTAGAGAACCGGAGACCATTTTTACCCGAAAAGAGGCATTCCATCTTAGTCCTCATGGGTGACAACGCATCTGAATTTTGATTTGTAATCGAGGATAGATGTAGATGTCTATGGGCCGCAGCAACAACTTACCATCAGGTGCACTGTGTGTTCGTTTGCCACCCTATACTATAAAAAAAATTATGGATACTATCGTGTTTATTTTAATCCTCGATATTAATTCTCGACATTTCAGGTGCTTTATAGCACTCATAGTCAAGGGGGATGGGACTGAGGTGTCTTTAGTTTGCCTTAATGTCATAGTTGATGAAAGCTACCTTAACTATACTACACTGCAGAACGAGCTTACAGTATCTTGAAATCACTCAATGAGATACTTGGTTATGGATAGAAGTTTATTAGTTAAATTTTAAAAATTCAAACTTCAGGTTGTCAGACATCTCTGTCGCCCCGTGCTCCGTATATTTTAACTATTGTTTGCAACAGTTCTCTTCGCAAATGTTGTCTGTAAGAGATCACTTTCAAAGTGATAAGACCACCTGTTGTATATATTCTACATAAGATTTAACTGTACTCGTCATTTTGTACTTTGGTATATAACAAGTAGTAAAAATAAATAAATAAATATACATAGATTGCCTTGTAGGGGAGATATTTGCCATAGTTGCCACGCTGGCAGACGAGTTGGCAACCATAGTTTTTATTACTATGAATTATGAACTGATTTATGTGATTGTCATTCATATATTCCTAATGCCTCTATTTTACTATGCACTCACACGTTCGTAATGGTATAAGATCCACTTAGCAGCATACTTAAGGTATTTCAATAAGCTTCACGTTTTTTTCAGTTAATCCGCCATGTATTCTTCCGTCGTTGCTTTTAAACCACAAATCATAAACGTGCAAAGATTGTTAATTGACCAAATCGTGCGTCATTGAATTCACACCAAAGGGGAATATTTCTCACTGACTTGACATTGGAAGAATTCTATTACGAAAGGCTACAAAGTAAGGAAAAATTGGAGAATATTTCGTGCGTAAAAGTATCAACTGGTAACAACAACAACGATGTTGAACCAAGACCCTTTTTACTGGAAACGAGACATTCCATCTCAGTCCTCACGGGTGACAACGCATCTGCATTTTGATTCTTAATCGAGGATAAAGCCACAGCATCCACTTACTATCAGATGGACTGTGTGCTCATTTGTCACACTTATTCTATAAAAAAACACTACATGTGCAATATACATGTAAACATACTATATTTTCCCACGTCTTTCATTATTTACAGCCTATTGAAGTCCACTGCTGAACATAGGCCGTCTATGAGACAGTCTATGGGGGACTATCACACTTTTGACACAGTTGTCACCCCTTGCAGGCGACTTGGCAGTCCGCAGCATTTTATTAAGGTACGTGGCAATAAGCTTTGCAGTCCTATAAATTCAAAACGAGGAGGTCGTCAGATATAAGAACATAAAGTTGTATAGGTACTATAACTAATACCTATATTAAGAAAAAACAAACTTTGGTAATAATTAGGAACACTTCGAAAAATCCACATAAATAAAACTAACTACATTTTACCATAATAAAATCTACTAAAATATTTATTATAATGTCAAAAGTCAAAATGGCGTCGATAAGCGGCGCCCTTTTGACCCTTTATCATTTGATTAACCGATAAAGAGCTATCGTATTACGGCGCCTCTATACGTTGGCCAACACAGTGGCGAATTTGAAATTGGAACGATGGCCCACAAGTTGGCGCGAGATCCGTGTGGTGTCGGTTTTTTACAAAAGATCAAAGGATTGTTGGCAGAGTTTGGTCGCCGCGTCCACACGTTGGGCGCGCGTTTAGTTTGCTACAAGCTCCCAGAGTGATTACACGCATCTGATTTAAATTTTATAATTCACGCTTTGTAGGGTGGATGCACCAATTACCAGCCTTTTGGTGCTAATTTCAACTTTAAACATTCCTACTACTTTAATTAGCATGATTTAATTATTTTTAAACATTTGTTTTAATCAAAAAAATAATGAACATTTATTTACAATCAGATTATTACGAGAACAATTTTAAAATGAAAAAAAAATGAAGCACGTCGTTTATACGCGGTAGAACCATGCAGTTATATTAGAAGTATAGTTGTAACACGAATGGGTCGGTTCGACCGGGGAACGACCACGCTCTCACGGAATATCAGCGTAAAATGGTAGCTTAATGATGCTGTGTTTCGTATAGTGAGTGTAGAGAACCAGAGACCCCTTTTAAAGGAAACGAAGCATTTCAACTTAGACCTCACGGGTGACACGCATCTGAATTTTGATTCGTAATCGAGCATAGATGTAGATGTCTGTGGGCCACAGTAACCACTTACCATCAGGTAAACTGTGTGCTCGTTTGTCACCCTATCCTATAAAAAAACGTCGATTTCTTATAATTTAATCGTGCAAGTTTTCGAATCATCATCATCATTACAGCTCTTCACAAGTCCACTACTGAACATCCTCCTCCAAAGAATGCCGCAAAGCATGGTCCTGAGCCACTTTCTTTGTCATGAGTTTTTTATTTATGTTCTAAGTTATAATTAGTACCTATTATTAAGTCAGTGTTAATTATATTTATCGCTTGTTTTGGTCTTTTTCAAAAAATAATTAAATTACCAAATAAATTATAAGGTGTTTTTTTTAAACATCAAATGTCTGATAGAAAAGCAAGTATATCTTTAGTTAAACTTTACAATCAAAACCCAATTTTAAAACATAGGCGAATCGATTATAACTCCTTTAACTTTAAAATAAGTCAAGTTCTAAGTAATGATATTTATTCCAGTTTATGATGCATGTAAGGAATAAATAAAACTAAATAAATGAATAAAATTCCCGTTTATGACAGCTCTGATTTATATTACATGGCTGAAATAAAGTACTTCTTATTAGGTACGTAAAACCAAATATATGCGCTTCATACATTTCGAATATCTATTTGCAGGCCCATTAATATTCATTATTCTTTTATAATTCTTTTATAAAAACGTTAACCCCTCACTAGGATTTTCTCCTGTATCGCGGAGGCAGTTTACAAACATAAATTACACAAGGACACATCCTGACCCGGAACAATTATTTGTAGGACATACAAATACTTGTTCCGTGCGGGATTCAAACCCGCGGCCCCCGGCGCAGCCACTCATTTTAAAATTAAAAATTCGTCCGTACATTGGCCTGAACCGAAGAAAACTGAACGACCTTCCAGCGTGTGGATGCCGTCACAAACTCTCGGCCAATATCTTCGCCACTACATTCGCCACTGGGGTGGCCAACGTGTAGAGGCGCCGTTACATAGCCGTCTATGCAAACAAGGCTTAGTTTTTGAGTTATAAGAAAGTAACCAGATGGCCGTGTTACCCTCATGTATTATATTAAGGTACGTGAGAGTAATATGGTCACCTTAAGCTAGTACCTAAGGTCGGTAAGCCCTATAAAACCAAAACTCGGAGGAGTACAGACACAAAAACACAAAGTCGTATAGTATAACTAATATATTGATAAAAAAATAGCAAACAAGGCTTGGCAATAATTATGTACACTTCGAAAATCAACTTTAAAAACACTAACTTTACTACACCATACTAAAATCAAATAAAATATTTACTATAATATTGACTGTCAAAATGGCGTCGATAAAGCAGCGCCCTTTTGACACTTTATGATTTGATTGACTGATGAAGAGCTATCGTATCAAAAAGTCATAGTACTATGTAAACAAGGCTGTAGTATTAGTTATAAGAAAGTGACCATATGATGAGAGATGCTCTTAAGAGATATGTCTAAAGATATGTATATTGATATTATTATATAATATGTGTCAGATAAATAAAAATAATTTTTTAGAGTTTGTGTTTTCTTTAGACAAATGGATCGGCTTCACCGGGGAAGGACCACGCTCTCACAGAATTCCGATATAAAAGCTTAATGCTGCTGTGTTTCATATGGCGAGAGTAGAGAACTGGAAACCCTTTTTACTGTACACGAGGTTGGTCTTTTTAGCCCTTAGGCGTGACAACGTACTTATTTACATAGGTAAACTGTAGAGTGTAGAAAAAACATTTGTTATCTATGTATTATCTTGTAAACATTTTGTGTTATCTAGGTTATAATTTTTCTTACAAAAGGATACTAGTAAAGCTATTATCATTACTAATATCTCCATATAACATTTCTAATACCTCCGTTTACTACTCCAAGTAAGCTGAAAATATTTGTGTTAGGAGTGGTTCACGATAATAGCCGAATGACGGATTCGAACCCACGACTTTCAGTGTTTGCAGGCCGCACCCTTAACTATTAAACTGCTGCATATAACGAGCCCCGCCGATGACTCGTTATATTTTCAGCGTTTTCTTTTTGATAAACATACGGGTGAATTATCAAAGGGAATTAAGACTCAACGTCTTTTCCAAAAGTAATTTTCCCTTAAAAGACGTTGATCATCAACATTAAATTAAGGGGCCAACAAATTTAATTACAGAACGTAAAGAGCTTAAATAATTTTATTAGATGTGTTTAGTTCTCATTTTAACAAGCCTTTATTAGCTTGATGCGTATTATGGCAATGAATATATTATTCCGACTTATTTATGTAAATAAATTTTCAACTATTACAGCCTATAAAATTCCACTGCTGAAAATGGGCTTCACTCATAGATTTACTCTTACTCATAGATCGCCATAGTTGCCACACTTTGCAAGTGGGTAACCGCATTTTTTTATTTATGATAGTACTTTTATCCTTAATTCCTGATAAGGAAGACGCTGGTGCCCATCCACTAATTTGTTTCTTTATGTTGCCTCTGACGACACTCATGGGACGATATTGGGTTGAACTTTCTTTAAATTAAGCTTTTATTTAACTTGCAATGTTTGTTTGTTAAGTTCAAATCCTGCAACTGAATTTTAAAGCAGCTAATCTCAATCGATTGAGTTGAATAATAATTTCTTATGTTTACGTGAACACTACACATTGATAGAAACTACTTTTACGGATTTTTTCACGTTTAATTTTAAAACGATTTTTAATTCTTGACGTTTCGGGTGCTTTCCAGCACTCATGGTCAGGGGGACTGAGGTGACTGACGTCCCGATGGCAATTTTAAGCCGTAGTACCTTACCTATTAATTACAGGGTCCCAAGCAGGTGGTAGTACCCAGCCTCCTTCTCTATTGAAATTAGGATGTTTTTTAATTTCAATAGCCTCACGTATCATCCTTGATAGAAGTCGATGTTTTTTCGCGGGGATTTGCATAGGATTTAGATTTTAATTCGCATATTTTCCGTGAGAAAACTTTTTTTGAAAAATACTCTATTTTAAATATAAGATTAATTAAAATTGTTTTATAATAAGATGGATAGCACGGAGTGCGTACATATCTTTCAAGTGGTAGAGCCAAGCTGCACCTATATTATGGGTGTAGCACGAATGGGTCGGGTCAACAGGGAAGGACCAATTTCTCACAGAATACCAGCGTAAATTAGCAGCTTCATTCTGCTGTATTTCGTATTGTGAGTGTAGAGAACCGGAGACCCTTTTTACTGGAAACGAGGCATTCTATACCGGCCTATGGGGTGAAGTCGCATCTGCATTTTGATTCTTAATCGAGGATAAATGTAGATATTTACACACACATCCACTTACCATCAGGTGGATCTATGTGCTCGCTTGTCACCCTTACTTTATGTAGAAAAAACGTATCCTTGACCTTTATTTTTCCAATCACATATTTCGTATGTCATGAGCTGTCTGTTTTATTTTACTTCTTGTTGAGTCACATGGAGCTTGTCATATAAGTCAGTTGAGCATTAATCTTTTAATGAATTTATGAGGAAGTTAACAGAGGAAGATACTCAACCAATTGCGATTGCATCATTTCTTAAAGGTTTAATTAATACAATTGAATGGTTCCAAGTTAAACATATAAAAATTGATTTGAGACCTTTGTGAAGTAGAATTACATGTTTTAATTTAATACTGTGCTTAGATCTTTACTTTTAATTTTTTTTTATTGAGTTACAAATTGAGTGCGTAAGAAATTTTTTTTATACAAACCAGTCAAACCGTCTACCTGATGATAAGTAGTTGCTGTGACCCATAGGATATTTACATCTATCCTCGATTACGAATCAAAATGCAGATGCGTTATCACCCACGTGCAGGGTCTCCGGTTCTCTACACTTACCATACGAAACACAGCAGCATTTAGCTACTAATATAACTGTAGCATGGCTCTAGCACATGTAAAATAAGATAGATAACGGGCAGTGTATTTTATTTATATCGAAATATTTTTTAACGAAATTAGTGCTACATATAATTTGCAAATCACAGACTTGACACTATAGTGGCGGTGTGAGAAAGTCAAACTAAACCACCACTTTATAGGTGTCGTAACAAGCGACTGAGGGAAACTGAAGCAGCATCTTTGTAATAACAACTCAAAATTATGATAAACTACGGATGCTGTCACGCCTGCGAAGCGTAGCAACTGTGGCAAATATGAGCGAGGACCCTGTAACAGTAAGCACAGTCTAAATTTAGAAACTTTATTGAAATTCTATATAAATACTGCTTAATTGTGTATTTTACCTATTAACTAAACTTGTGTGTAAGTTCTAAAATACGTATTATTTTTAAAAACATTACGATCAGCTATGGACAGTGGTTTCAAAAACTGGATTTTGGCAGTATGAAACTATCGTCTTTGTGGGGAATGTTGATTGATTAAATGTAGTAATATTAAATAATTTTACCCACTATTATTGACGTCAAATTAAAATATACTTAAAATTGCTCTCTATTTTCTCTAAATAAAAATAGACAGAAATAGTTATAGAGATAATTAATATTTATTTAATTTATATAAATGGCAATCAACGATTATAAGTTAGGCATATTTGAAATTTATTCGATTAAATCTAACATTTTTATTACAATAAACATATTTGTGTTTTATTTGTCATGTTTGACTTTTTAACGCACAAATATTTATCAATAAGGTCACTCTGCAATGGTACTATAGCTGTAGCATGTATTTGACTCGATCCATAAAGTAATAATAATAATAATATCCTCCAGACCGAGTTTCGCCCACGGCGACCTGCCTCAACGGAGACTAGCCATCGGCGCTGGACAGGATTATAGTGCCCAAGTCTATGCGTAAGCACAGGTGTACTCTCTATTCCCTCACTCTCATAATCCGATGGGACTATATACCGACAAGACTGGAGAGTGATCAGGCGTAGGACCAACGGCTTTGCGTGCTTTCCGAGGCACGGGGGTGAGACACCCCCAACATCCTGACTCTGGGCAGCTACTGAGAATTATTTGACGGAAAAACTCAATAGTTGATATTTTGAACCGACCCGGGATTCAAACCCGGCACCTCATGATTAGCAGTCGCATTTCTACAACCACTACCAACCATCGAGGAAGTTATAGATCCATGAAGTAACAATATAGTAACAAATTGCTCGGTCGGGGAAAGACAAAGTTCCTGTTAATACCATCGTAAAACAGTAGCACAATTTTGATCTGAAGATTCTTATGTCCGGTAACGGGACTGTCCATTAGTCCCCTTACAACGCATCTGCATTTTGCTAGTAGTAGAGACTAGTGACAAAACTAGGTTTCCCTGTGCCTCTACCACCGGACAGAGAATCACATGGAATGTATGAACTGATTTTGCTTATCACCCCTTCGATCAATTGTATCAGCCACACTTGTATATTTTTTAGTGTAGAAAATAGTACTTAAAATAGTTACTTTCAAAATGTTTTTTTGTTTCATGTGGGTCACAGAGAGACCAGGAAAATAATTATTTTAAAACAATTATTTTACGCATCTTCTTTGTCATAATGGATTGAGAGGGTTTCTCGTGTCAGGTGTTTCAGTGCCTTTTCTTCTTTATATCTGGTATGAAAAAAAATCTTATATTATTTGAGTTTGAGTTTTCAATTAAGTCTCAAAAGTAATTTGATTTGTATCTTATATTTAATGAGAATAGGAAGGATAAAATGTTATTAAGAAAAAATATTAACGCGTGTGTTTAAATTAAAACATTTGAAAATTACACAAAAACAACCTTTGTTTGTAATTTTCAGATGAATAAAAGATGTAATTAACTACGTAACTTATTTAAGTAAACTCCTAATTGTTTTCCGAACTAACAAGTGGTAAAATAAAAAGTTTTGTACAAATGACTTCAATATAAATAAAATGAAAACGTCATCAATGTATGATGTTAATTAAATACGAATTATTAAGGATAATTTAAAAACTATTTGTCAGATTTTGATCTAATTTATATGGGGCTACACGAGATGCGCCAGCCTTAAAATAAAAAGAATCATCAAAATCGGTTCGCCAGAAAAAAGTTCTGACGAACACACATAAAAAAAAACATACAGTCGGATTGCGTAACTCTTCCTTTTTGAAGTCGTTTGATAATTAAAATGGTTTCAGATCGAATCTGATTGCATTTATTATACTAGAAATAAAATAACAGGGTTTCTCTCTCTATAAACAGTGCCATTTACATTTTTTCGAGCATGAAAAAATATTTTTTTATGTTAAATTTAATATTTTTGTAGAAGCGGGGGCAAACAAGCACGTGTTTTACGTAACCTAATACAAACGAGCATGGTAAGTGACAACCGCCGTTCATGAATCATCACCAAGGCACACCATTACTAGAGGAACCAACAGGTGCGTTTTCGGATTTATAAAAAAAGATTTCTTGAAGGTTCCTAAGTTGTATCGGTTCAGAAATACACTGCTGAGGTAAATTTGGGTATTCCTTCCAACTGACAGTGGAACGTTATTCGATATTGACTCCGAGGATTCCAATTTTCACTAAGGTAGAAAGGGTGGTGCCATACAATTGATTAATAAGATAAAAAAGGGGTTCTTTTGACCGGTGAATATCAAATATTTGTATTCTTAGAGTTTAACTGAACTGGATTTAGTCGCCCTAGATCGAAACTTTGCTTAACCAAGACTCGACTTTAGACACAAGTTTGTTCCGGCACTCGGAAATTTCAACAACAACGGCGAATGCAACACTTAACTTTGATTTGCCGACGATATAGTATTATATCGAATCGCTGCAGGTCACAACCCTTGAAGTCGTGATATTTCTCACGTGGTAGAGCCAAGCTGCAGCTATATATGGTGCTGCAGTTATACAATGGGTCGGCTCGAAGGAAGGACCTCGATTTCGCAGAATACCAGCGTGAAATAGCAGCTTAGAGTGAGAGTGAGTTAGTGTAGGAACTGGAAGCCGTTTTTACTGAAAACGAGGCTTCCATCTTAGTCCTCAGGGTGACAAAGCATCCGCATTTTCATTATTATTCGAGGATAGATGCTTTCCCACAGCATTCACTTACCATCAGGTAGATTGTGTGCTCGTTTGTCACCCATATTCTATAACGGTCTTAACGTACACTGACCATCTGCACAGGATTGGAGAATGATCAGGCGCTGTAGCTACAGCTTTACGTGCTATATGAGGCAAAGGGGTGAGACTCGGCCAACTCAATGATTCCGGATTGTAATTTACATTTTACTTTTATTTTCTATTATACGCCTTGTAAAAAAAATCAGGCAGTGAACATCGTGATTTTTGTTTTAGAAATCTTTTATAAAGCTTTGCTTTTTCAAACGAACATATTGGACTAAGGCTTGCGTGCTTGCTAAAAAAAATAAAGTGTTATAACAAAACCAGGCTCAGCTAAGCGCGTCGTTTCTGAAAGCTGTCCGATAACGCGGCCGATAAAATATCGCTTATTGTGTTTTTCACGCTCACGCATCTGATAAATGGATTAAAACCAACCTTATAGATACAATGTGTCGCTTCCAAGCTTGACTGTTCATTTTCATAAAGTATCTCTTTAGTACTTTGGTTTTTGGAAAATAAACGCAGTTCTGGAAATGTTTTACGCAACCTTAATGATTCCCGTTACGGCATATAAAAGTCCACTGCTGAACACAGGCCTCAAATATTCAATGAGGCAATGTATGGAACTTTGCCTCATTGGATATTTGTCAAAGTTTCCACACTTGGCCAAAGATTTAAATAGTTAGATGTGCCTTCACCTTGAAAACTGTGGCATTATTTTTGGATGTGTTCGTTTGCAAGACGCTGACGCGCGCACACTAATGCAATAGCGTCATCTCTTATTATCTTACAGAAATTGTGTATACGACTTTCTCTGTCGCACTGATTGCGAATGAGTGAGCTCACTCATTTGACAATGGACACTTTTCGGAGTGGTCATACTGTGGTAAGGGCGCATCTAACTATTTAAATCTTTGCACTTGGCAAGCTTGGCACGCGTGTTGGAAGTCACAGGCTTTTATTATTTTGAGTTGTTATCAACAATATGCTGCTACCCATCTTCAGTTTCTCTTTGTCGGCGCTTACGGAACCCAGGGCACGTTATGATATGTCGCTTACTTTTTTCTTGTTTTATTTAGGGATCTTTGTTAGTTAACATGTCAATCCCTTTAAAACTAACTTAAAATCTTTACATTTGTTATCAATCTGCAGGATACTCAATGCAATATCCGATGTGGAGGCATGTAGGATGCCATGCGCAATACCTATATTGAACACATTTATCTTATGTATCCTTACAAATAATTCCCTTGTCCCTCGGTTCCGCTCACATTCCATTAAAAATTATGTACGTCTTCTATTACTCCACAAGTTCCACAATTAGGTGAATCAGGTTTTTTCATCAAATAAGATTTTTTTGATGATATGTGACGTGTTGTTATTTTTAATATTAATTTAATAGTATTTCTTTTTAATTTCGTATCTATAAACCAAGGTATTTGAGGCGGTTCACTCTGTATCGTTTTGTATATGCCGTTTACCTTTACAGCCTATCAAAGTCCACAGGTGAACACAGGCCTCCTCCACATATTACCTCATTGTATATTTGTCAAAGTTGTCAAGCATTGCAGGCAGGTTGCAAACCGCAGTTTTTTATTTTTTTAGTTGTTATCAGGAAGATGTTGCGACGGACGTCTTTTTCGACAAATTCTTACACCAATTTATTATAGCAATGAATGAATATATTTTCATGTGTGTGTGATGTAAAGGATGACTTATGTAATCGAAATGTGGACAGATACTACTAGTCGCATGAGAAAGATTAGAATAACGCTTGCAAAACTCACTAGTTTTTAGAATAATATCTTTTTAACGTTGCCAGTGTTCTTGACATTATAAACGCAGAGAGTAGGACTGTATGGTAATTTTAGTTTTTAGTTTAAATTTAATTTATTATGGTAATAAATATTGTATATATTTGAATGTATTAATTTAAAAAAAAATGTTGAAAACTTAATGAATATCTGCGTAAAATATTAGGTAAATGCCGCTGTGTTTCGTATGGTAAGTGTAGAGAACCGGAGACCTTTTTATTGGATACGAAGCAATCCATCTTAGTCCTCATAGGTGACGAGGCATCTGCATTTAGATGTCTATAGGCTACAGCAGTCATTTATTATCAGGTGTACGATGTAATAATAATATAATGTTTATTTCTCCTTACAAATACATAATAATAATGTGCTCCCTTGTCACCCTTATTATATAAAATAAATGTTGCTTTGCTATGCAAAATGTAGTTTTATAACTACATTTTGCATAGCATACAAATAATCTTTGGTGCGTCAGTTATTGATCTTGTAACACCTGAACAAGTAAGGACATATTAACACAATATATTTCTTTTGTAAAGACGATGCTTTGTGATGCCAGAATCTGATAGGTGCTATAGTTAACTTATTCACAAATTCTATACATATGGACCAAAATGACTAATTTTTACAATACCTACATTATGTTGGTTAAGTGTCACAGTCACAAATCTGGACCCGATAGATGGCGCTGTAGTCGAGTCGAAACTCACGATACCATCCACGCTATCTGGATGCTTGGCGGTTTACCACTGTGAGATTTACTAGGAGTTTTCTTCCTTGCACGATTTCATTGTTGAATCGCTTAACACCGGCGATTTTTTCGAACCGATACGACTTTTGGACCTTAAATTAGACATGCTTACTGATTTTTAAAAGACTGGCATCGCAGCTGCAATTCTGATGTAGTTGTTCATGGGCGGCAGTCAACATTCTATAAAAAACAGCTATAACAATAAATGAAAAAACATTCCAAAAAATTACGGTGTGAACGTATTGTCATCTATTTCCCAAAAAGGCTGGATAAGCTAGTACTTTAAAATATTTAACCTCTCAAACATCAAATGGTCGGATCCGACGACGTTGATATTCCGTCAAATCCCAAGTGGTCGGATCCGACCACACCCACCCACAGCACTTTAACCCATAAATACTTATGTTAAGAGACTCTTTTGCAGTTTGGCATTATAGAATTAATATGAAATTTTCTATCCTTTATAAAAAGTCAGTTAGTCTATGGATATTTATTTAAAATCTACGTTCATTACGTACGCCATTTTCTTTTGTATGTTGTTGTGTTGATTTTTGGATTTTTCTAGTATTTTATTATAAAATTGGCTTGATAGTTTTTGTGTGAATGTAATTTATCTTTTTACGTAAATAATATCGAGTAGGTAATATATAGATATAATGGTGATTTTCACGCTGCTGACATCCGCTTGGTAATACAATAAAGTATTTTTGTAATGAAGTAAAACCTTACTTTTGTTTAGACCACAGGTTAGAAAATTTTATATAGATTTTATAATTTCAAACTTCTGCATAAAAAAGTAGTCTCTAAATATAAGTATTAATGGTTTAAAGGGCTGTGAGTGGGTGCGGTCGCATGCGACCGCTCGGGATTTGACGGACACAAGCAACTGCATGGAATTTTATGGGGATTGAGGGGTTAGAACTGTTTCTCTGTCGATTCAGGTGACATTTACGCAGTAAGAGAAATATTGTAATTTAGCAGATCTCTCGGAAGAACACAACACATCTGAACTGCTCACTGTCCGGGTTATTTTAGTTCTAGATTTTTTGGATTTCTTTTCCGTCTAAACCCACAAAGTATTTCTAGCATAGGACAGGATTGTTATTAGATATTTTAAAATTTAATTTCATAATTTATGTACACTTCCCACCTCGTCACTCTTTGTGAGCAAAAGTTCTTGGCGTATGTCTAGAAGGAATCACTCGCCGAGCGATGATCGCATATTGTATCTTTTACAAATGTTTATTTTTCCTTTATTTATTTATATCCTCATATTTATTAGTTTACAATCTAGAATATCTTGATTTTTTTATTTTATAGCCTTTTACACTATACTACACGTGTTTGTTAATTTAGAAAAAAAAATTTAATCTCATTTGTTATAGAAAATACATATGTAATTTACCAAAATTGAAGATAAAAGACTAATTTTACCTATAATAAAAACCCTATGGCTATGCTATATTAATATATGATTTGGACTTCCCTAAGACACATATTAGAACTAAACAGCTTCATTGGAGCGTAGCGTCAGACAGACCGCCAGTTTACCGCTCACTCGCTCTGCGAAAGCACGCGTGACGTCGCGATAGCTTCGCGACTTTCGATAGTGAAAAGTTTTCAACTTAGAATTGCGTGACGTTAAGTAACCTTTTAAATAATAGTGTCGTTAATACTACGTTAATAGAAGTTCTAATAATATATTTTAACAGGATATTGTAGATGAATTAAGTAAATCGTGCGTATTTTCCTTGATTGAGATAATTTTGTGTTGAAAGGTGAGTGCAGTTTAGATTTTTATGGTATTTAATTATATTTGGAAGAGAATACTTTTTAAACGGTTTTAAAATGAAGTTATTATTACAATTGTTTCATTAGTAGTTGCAACATTATATACATTAAATTATATACGGATGTAATGCGATATCACCGAGCTTAGTTAATCGATTGAGCTGATTTTGTTTACTGATAGAGCATACCTTTATAATATAATGTACATTAGCGCATATGTGTTTCCTATAAAAGGTATAAGATGTACTACAACATAATAATTTTATTTACTTGCAACAGTGAACATATGGATTATTAGTTAAGCGTACTTAAGCTATGAGTAGTTTACATGGAAAATCCCTTTGAGGCCGACGTAAGAACACAAAATAAGTAGTGTTTTAGCCTGAATATATTGCATACTTTCTTTCTTAAGTCACTTAATTTGTGTATCATTGTATCTTATACGTGGTAGAGCCATGCTGTAGTTATACTAGTAGTATAATTGTAGCACGAATGGGTCGCCTCGACCGGGGAAGGACCACACTCTCACAGAACTCCGGTACGAGGCTGCCACTCGAGAACCTTTCTTCCCCATCGGTTATCGGTTCTTCGAGCTATATGGCCGGCCCATTGCCACTTCAGCTTACTAATCCGTTGGGCTATATCGGTCACTCTGGTTTTACTGCGGATATCCTCATTTCTGAGTCTATCACGCAGAGAAACTCCGAGCATAGCCCTCTCCATAGCTCGCTGAGCGACCTTGAGCGTCCTCATACGGCCAGCAGTGAAGGACCACGACATCTCAGATCCGTAAGTCATCACTGGCAACACGCACTGGTTGTACACTTTAGTTTTCAGAGATTGAGGTATACCTGGCGAGGACATGTGTCGTAATTTCCCGAACGCTGCCCAGCCGAGTTGAATCCGTCGATTGACCTCTCGGTCGAAGTTGGACTTACCTAGTCGGACTATTTGTCCCAGGTAAACGTACTCGTCAACAACTTCGAGCATAGTGCTCCCAACAACTACCGGTATAGGTGTGACATGGACATTAAACATGATCTTTGTTTTGTCCAATGTTCATCTTAAGACCTATCCGTTGGGAGACACCATTAAGGTCATTGAGCATAGTGCTAAGGTCCTCCAGCGATTCTGCCATAAGGACTATATCGTCGGCAAATCGAAGGTGAGTGATGTACTCGCCATTGATGTTAATACATACGGTATCCCTTCCAATCCAGTAGCTTGAAAACGTCTTCCAACGCAGCGGTGAAGAGTTTCGGGGATATAACGTCACCCTGTCTTACACATCTCTGTAGTTGGATTGGTTTCGAACTCTGGTTCTCTACTGGGATAGCCATCGTAGCCCTACTGTACAAACACTTCGATATACCGACTGTCAACTTGGCACCGCTGAAGGGACTGTAGCACCGTCCAAATTTCGACGGAATCAAAGGCTTTTTCATTTTTTGTCGAACCGTCGGGGCTCGACCAGTTCCACTTCCTGTAGGGCCGCTTCTGGAAGAAGGAGTTCATCATAAAGAGTCCCTCTTTTTCCATAAAGTCAGCCAGCTGCTGGCCCTTACGGTTCCGTTGCCCTACTCCAAATTTCCCTAACTTCAGCTCATCGCCTTCTCTTGTGCCTAGTTTTGCGTTGAAGTCTCCCATCAACACCGTGTAGTGGGTTTTGGAGGAATGCATGGCTCTAGAAATATCCTCATACATTTCCTCCACCTCCTCATCGGGATGTGCCGAGGTTCGTACGTAGACCTGTACGACCTTCAGCGAATACCGTTTGGTGATTCTGAGTATCTACGTCGACACACTCCCAATCTTTACAACGTTGTTGACGAGAGACTTGTGGACGATAAATCCGACACCTCCTTGGGACAGATGGTCGCCCTCCCGGTGATAGAACAAGCTGCCGGACTCGAGGATTACCGTGTCCTCCCCCTCTCTCTCATTACCTCAGGACCTCAGATAATCCAATAATATGCCAGCGTAACTTGTCTACCTCTTCTTCCAGCTATAGTATATTCTCGTCAGTCCTCAGGGTGCGTGCGTTATACGTTGTCAGGTCGAGTCGTTGAGGTGGCAACCGAACCTCCACCGGAGATTCTTAACACCCTCTGCCCCGCCGTTACCATGGTCGCCACCGTAGCCAGGAATAGCGGGGCCGCCGGGGACTGGGGGCCGTTTGTTTGCGTTGTTGCTAATGGGGGGATATTTGCCATAGTTGCCACGCTTGGCGAGTGGGTTGGCAGGTTTTTTATTATGTTATTGTTGTTATTAGGAAGATGCTGCTGCCCATCTCCTGCCTGTCTCCCTCTGTCGCCTCTTACGATACCCACGGGAAGATATGGGGTAGTGGATATTCTCAACCGCCACTATACGGCAGCCCTATCCTATAGGAAAAAAAATAGTAAGCACCTTCGTTGCTGTAGTATACATTTAGAAATGAGAGCACATAAGGTAATTATCATTAGATTAAACCGTAGGTTGATCGTAGTAGCGGAGTAAGAATATACATAAGCTTATATCGTCCCGAAAGTGTTGTAAGAGGAGGCAGATAGAAAGGAATTAGAAGATGGAAAGTAGATTTTTCAAAACAAAAAACTAATACCACAGGCATTATACTTTGTTGTTTATCAAAGTCAAGCAGTAGACTTAGTAGAGTTGACTTGACTAGTGGCGGCAAAGCGTAGATTATTTAATCAGTTCTACCCATTTCTAACTCAAATTAAGAAGGTCTTCGCCTTTCTACAGTGAGACTTATATATACGTTATAGTTGGCTATACGTTGTAGAGCTATGTTGCAGCTATATTATGGTTGTAGTACGAATAGGTCGGCTCGAACGGGTAAGGGTCACGCTCTCACAGAATACCAGCGTAGGATAACAGCTCAATGCTGCTGTGTTTCGTTTGGTGAGTTTAGAAAACAGGAAACCTTTTTTACTGGATAGAGGCATCTTAGTCCTCAGGGGTGACAAAGCAATTGCATTTTGATTCTTAATCGAGGAAAGATGTAGATGTCTATGAGCCACAGCTTCCACTCACCATCGGTTGAACTAAGTGCTTGCTTGTTACCCTTAATCTAGAAAACAAATTAATTGGCCCTGCCAGCCATCCCTGGAATTTCCCGTTAATTTCAATGTCAATGCGCTCCTCATTCCACTTATTTCTTGTGATGGTGGTTTCTATCACGTTTTGGCAAACCAGGATTTTTTTTTTTCAAAATTGAATATTTCACGAACCAATCAACCAATTTTTTTTTCAGATACCGAAAACCGCTTTTCGATCGGACACAAATATTCTGCATATTTATAGTTTTGTATAATATATGTTTTATATAATAGCTTCCTAGGACCTCGAAACATCGAGATCGCTATCGGCGACTCGAAGGCGATCGACGCTATAGCCCCAACAATTTACATTTCTCTCCATCACCACATAAAACAGCGGAATTATGTTGCCATTTTATGATGACTTTTTGTCCGATCATGTGTCATGTGGGAGAACATGCTCCCAAGGTCAAACTGACCCAATCGTACTGCAGATATATTTAACAGTTGCTTCGTTCTACGGCTCTACTTTATACAAATTATTTAGCTTATTTAAAAATTAATCTGTACTTTTAAAAATGGCAGCGATCGTAGAATGTTACGCAGAAAGTGCTGTATCGCGTAGCTTTCTACGTTTGCTATTAATTCATACACATAAAAAGTGCTTATGGATAAATTGTTAATTAGTTAAGGGTGTTCTTTGAATGATTTAATTTGAACGATAATTTTGAGGACGTAGTAAACCAGGAGGCACAGTGTCTAAGCGTTTGGGGTGATGTGGGTTCGAATCCTGTACGCTAATCTAGAAACTTAGTTGCTATGAACTTATTTATTATGATATTTAGGACAAGCACTTACTACTACTTTTCTAATCTTTGATTCTGACGTTGAATCATCCTAAGATTCATTGCATCATTATCATCAATAAAGCCCTTCACAAGTCCACTGCTGAACATAGATTGATTTTTCCGGACCGATACGACCTGGGGAGTTTCTAGAAAAGAGCTTCCTCCTTTCTAAAGGGCCGGCAACGCACGTGCAATTCCCCTGGTGTTGGGGTTGATCATGGGTGGCGGTAGTCACATAACATCAGGTGAGCCACATGCTCGTTTGCCACCTCTTCTATAAAAAAGACATTGGCCTCCCCCAAGCAACGCCATAGATCACGGTCCTGAGCCACCTGCATCCATCAACTTCCTGCATGTCTAACCAGGTCGTCGCTCCATCTAGTGGGGGGTCGCCCTACACCACGCCTACCGGTATGAAGCTGCCACTCGAGAACCTTTCTTCTCCGTCGTTTGTCGGTTATTCGAGCTATATGGCCGGCCCATTGCCACTTCAGCTTACTAATCCGTTGGGCTATGTTGGTCACTCTGGTTCTACTGCTAAGAATCACCGGTGGAGGTTCGGTTGCCACCTAAAATGACTCAACCTGGCCACATACAACGCACGCACCATGAGGACTGACGAGAAGATCCTGAAGCCGGAAGAAGAGATAGACAAGTTGCGCTGTAATATTATAGGATTATTCGAAGTCCGAAAAGAGGGAGAGGACACGGTGATTCTCGAATCCGACAACTTGTTCTATCACCTATCCCAAGGAGGTGTTGGATATATCATCCACAAGTATCTCTTTTATTTTTTTTATTTATTTAAAAGGACAACCAACAAGACGAACACTAATACATGGATTTTAAGGTAACATGAATATCAAACTAAAGCTAAGCGTCATCTTAATTATAGGCTGCCACGGCATGCAAATGTGGACTATGCAAATAAAACTTAAATAGGTTAGTTAACACTAAGCAAATGACAACTTAAAACATTTTAATCATCATTTAACAATCATTATTTTTATATGTTAAAAAATCAAACAATAGATATAGATACTTGAATCAAACAGACACCATTGACTTGAGAAACTGACCGAGCTTGCGTCTAAATTTCAACGGCTTGTCAGAAAAGATGTCGATGTTGTAAGACTTAGATATTAAGTTGTACTGTCTCTGTAAGCGATTCATGGTGGCATGGTGACCTAAGCTACTTTTGGCACCTTTTGGTGAGAATGGAACGTAACGTACGCAACGCGGCAACTTGTATGGGATATTAAAATTGACAGATCGCAATAACGCAGGGCAGTCAATGAGGCCATTGATAATCTTATAAAAAAGCAATTGATCCAAAAACAATCTTCGCCCTTGTAGGCTAGTCATTTTAAAATAGGCAAGACGTTCCTTATATGAGGGCAGCAGTTTCGCTTTGTTAGATTGGTAGGATAGGTGCCAGAGAAATCTCTTCTGTATTCGCTCGATTCGCCTGATATGAACCTCATAATGTGGGGACCAAACCTGACTACAATATTCCAAACCCGAACGAACCAATGCCAAATACAGGAGAACTTTTGTTGAGGGCTTTTTGAATTCCATTGCATTCCGCAGCACAAACCCTAGCATCTGGAAACCTTTTTGTTGCGACCTGGTCAATGTGCTTGTGAAAACGTAATTTTTTATCCATAATGACGCCCAAATCGCGAATAGAGTCCACCTCTTGCAATTTTTGACCGGCAATATTGTAGGACGGCGACAAATTCGTTTTGCATCTCGAAAATCTGATAAATTTACATTTTTCAGTATTTAAATATAACCTGTTCTCCCTACACCATCCAGCGAGTCGATCTAGATCCTCCTGTAATAGCAATGAATCATTAATACCTCCGATCTGCATAGACAGTTTCATATCATCAGCGTAAAGGAAACAAGCAGCATGATCAAAGATACCCACGATATCATTAATAAATATATTAAAGAGGATTGGACCCAGATGCGAACCTTGTGGAACGCCGGAAGTTGGCTGAAAGGAATGCGATGCGTAGCCATTAACCACAACGTGCGACTTGCGTTGATAAAGATAGGATTCAAACCATTCCAGAAGGCTGCCATACACACCCAAACGAGAAAGTTTACCCAGTAAAATTTTGTGATCAACTGAATCGAAAGCCTTACTAAAGTCGGTGTATATGGTGTCTACAGTAATACGGGAATCAAGGGAGCTAGAAACAAAATCCACAAACGGGATCAAATTAGTTACCGTTGAGCGAGATGCCAAAAATCCTGATTGGCAAGGAGAAATTAAATGCTTTATGTGATAGGACAAGACCGGGCAAACCAACGATTCAAATGCCTTCCCAAAGACTGAGAGTATCGAAATGGCCCTATAGTTCTTCACGGATGCCGAATCTCCCGACTTAAAAACTGGAACAATTCTCGCCTCCTTCCAGATCGAGGGAAATACGCCATTCATTAAAGACTCATTAAATATTATTGTTAGAGGAAAGGAGAGAGATTCACAGCATTGAACTACAAACAACGAGGGTATTCCATCTGGTCCAGCTCCCTTATTCCTATCTAGTCCTTTCAGAGTTTTCAGAACATCCTCCCGCCTAAGGGTGAGACTTCCAAGGAAGCAAGAGACTGAGTATTCTAGATCAGGTACATTGCAAAGAGGCAAGCTTGGCCGGTAAACCGAGGCAAAATAAGAGGCAAAGAGATTACAAATACCAGTTCCAGAAGTTTCTTCCTTATCATCGAAAGTCATTGCAGATGGATACGCATTGCTATTGACTTTTTTACTCTTGAGAAAGGTCCAAAACTTTTTTGGATTTACTGATAGGGACTTTTCAAGATCAGTTATATATTTAAGATAACAAGATTCTGTTAAATCAGAGCACCGTTTTTTAATTTTTTGGAATGCCAGTTCGTCGAGTGGGTTATTGTACTTTTTGTATTTTATCCTGAGCTTATACTTCTCACGTGAGAGGCGAATAAGATCCCTGGTATACCACGGGGGAAACTTTTTTGATGATGGTTTGCTTTTAGGAACATATTTTAAGATAGAACTTCTTAGTATTGAGTAAAATTTGTTAGTCATTTCATCCACTGAGGAGCACGAAGCCAGGTCACTCTCCCATGGTATCGAGCTTAAATAATTAGATATTTTTTCAAAATCAGCTTTATAAAAGTTATGCCTCTCATTATAATTTCGGGAAAGAAGTTTAGCTGAATACCTGGAAGGCAGCGTAAATACCAGCGGTGGGTGATAATCATCTACAGAACTGAGCTCAGAGTTACTTCGTGTCACTTTCAACTGAATACTAAGATTAGAGAGAACGAGGTCTAAAATTTTGCCTTTATGGTTTAGGACCGTATTATGTTGGGTAAGATTATTTAAAGCAATGAAGTCCAGTAAAGTGCTTTCAAATGAAGTCTTAGTCATATTATTGCCATTTACAGCAAACGGTACCTCCGTATCGTTCCAGGCAATACCACTCAGATTAAAATCTCCCAAAATTACCGCTTTTGCGTTAGACTCTAAGACTCTATTAGCGTTGTCGATATAATGTTCCAGAAAATGTTTTTGAATGGGCGACGGGAGGTAGACGCCACACAATAAAAGCTTATTTGGGGTACCTTTTTCCGTAGGTATATTCAATTCGATCCAAATATCCTCGCATTTACTCTCAAAATGGTGTAGCCTACGGGAATAAATATGCTTTGACACAGCCACCAATACCCCGCCACCAGATTTGTCCTGATGAAAGCCACTAGTCTCGCGGTCGCGTCTAAAAACTGCGTAACGATCACTAAACAACTCGGAGTCAAAAATAGTGCTATTTAACCAAGTCTCACATAACACTACTATATCATAATCGTATTTTAATATGTTTTTGTACAAGTTTGTCGTCTTCGTTCGAAGACCCCTAACGTTTTGAAAATATACATTTAAACTATTGAACTTTAAGCCATATACTATTACACGATAGATTACAAAATAACAAAAAGAACCTAAGATAAATTGTCCAGGGTCGATTTATTACGCACTAAGACGTATTCAGATGTATCAGTTTTCCGCATGTATATACGGCCGCCCCGGACCCATACATGTTTGTATTGAAGTTCTTTTGCACGTTTACGGGACAAAGCGTGAAGAAGCTTATTCTCAGGTGAAAGATTTTCTACTACATATATGGGAGTCTTCCTGTTAGGCCCCAATCCCACATGCTCCGTGTTCAATTTTTCCTGTGAGTGAGTTTTATTGTATTTCAATGCAGCGGCTAGCAGGGAGTCCCTGGAGCGAGGGCTGTTAAGTTTAACTAGAATAGAGCGAGGACGGGTACTCTCGGGGTTCTTCTTAGCAATGCGTGAACAATATAAGATATCCGACTCGTTTATAGGGCAACATATGGTTTTGCTCAATTTTGTTACAATAGATAAAACGTTTTCAGACTTACGCTCAGGAACACATTGGATTTCCAGGTTCGATGCCCGAGAGATTTGCTCCATTTGATTAAGACGGCTAGTAATGATGATAAGATCACTCTGTAGGGTTTCCTTTTCCTTAATAATTGTGTCAATTTTAGTCTTACAGCCACTCAAATCCTTTTTACATTGCTCAAACGAATCACTCATGAATTGTATTGATTCCGTGAGACCAGTGATCTCTCCCCTAAAAGCCTGTAGTTGTCTATTCAGGTCAGCTTTCAAATCTCTCACGCATTCTTCCATGATGACCCTCATCTCCTCCTGTATAATAACACGCAACTCCGACCGTGATACATTAAAACTCGTACCGGCGTCTGACTCAAGGAGTAAATCCGGGCCTTTACGGCGCAAGGTAACGTTAGCTTTGGGGTTACTGGGCGTCGATGGTCGGACCGGTGTATTAGAGTTATCGCTGCGCGGCTTTTTATTCTTACATTCAGGGCACAGCCAATCTGCCTTAACTTCAGTCGATAGGTTTTTAAGCTGAGCAGGCGAAATGGCGACACATATGCAATGATAGTATGCCACACAGACACAACATTGCATGCATTC
Source organism: Parnassius apollo (assembly GCA_907164705.1). NCBI lineage: Eukaryota > Metazoa > Arthropoda > Insecta > Lepidoptera > Papilionidae > Parnassius > Parnassius apollo. The sequence continues at coordinate 1,414,795 of CAJQZP010001183.1, read as the reverse complement.
AGAGTCCTTAATCTTAGTATGACAGGCGGAGCATTGATGCATATTATGTTCAAAATCGCGGCAACTACGTATACATGCAAACAATGCAGGTGCAAACGGCGCTTGAGTGCGACAGCAATTATGTAACTTGTCTCTTATCGCGCCGGGGGGTGAGGTGAAGTACCCCGCGAGTCCACTGGCAGCTACCGAGTGTTATAGTATTAAAATATTATTTTTATAGTTAGCACAACACACGGGATTATAGCCGCAACTGCTATTAGAAAGCGCTTCGTAAGAAGTAAACTCGCACGCACTGACACTGGATTTTTGCTACACTAACCGACAACACGTCCACTTACGAGTAATATATTGACTGTACAGTATCTCGTTAACAACTTAGTAAAGATTGGGAGTGTGTCGACAAGGGTTACGTGGCTTATACTCAGAATCACCAAAAGGTATTTACTGAAGGTAATAGAGGTTTACGCACCGATATCGGCACATCCCGATGAGGTGGTGGGAAAGGAAGGAGAAATGTATCAGGATATTTCTAGAGCCATGCATTCCATCAAAACCCACTATACGGTGTTAATGGAAGACTTCAACGCAAAGCTAGGCACAAGAAAGAACGGTGAGTTGAAGGTAGGAAAATTCGGGATAGGGCAATGGAACTCAAGGATCCAGCAACTGGCCGACTTCACGGAGAAAGAGAGACTCTTTATGATGAACTCTTTCTTCCAGAAGCGGCGCCACAGAAAGTGGACCTGGTCGAGCCCCGACAATTCGATAAAAAATGAGATTGACTTTATTATGATGACTAGAGGGCAACTGTACAGTGACGTCTTAGTGATCGCAAGGGTGAAAACTGGCAGCGATCACCGAATGGTTAGAGGCACACTGATCCTAAAAGTTAAGTTGGAGAGGTTTCGTCAAATGAAATCAACGCTCCGTCCCCCTCGTACTCTTATCCAAAGATCCAAAGCCAAAGATTGCAATGCAGTGAACGATATGAATAACAAGCTCGTGGAAACTGTTCATGCGGTCGGAGCTAAGTTCGGCAAAACCCGCCACAGAAGAACCCAAAAAATCTCCGATCACACTCTTATTCTATGGGTAGGGGAGATGAAGCTGCAGTCGTCAGCAGATTTGACAACATACAGGCAACTGAATAGAAAAATCTCCAATCTGCCTAGACTATGAACTCGTATTGAAGAAGCGATTGAGCGGAACCGGGGCTCCAAAGTCTTTGCCAGAGATCTGTCTGCCAGAAAGATCCAAGTGTCAAAGCTGAAGACTGAGTGTGCAGCATCGTTTCCGGGACACCTGAGATTTTGAGTAAAATTGAGAGGTTCTATGGGCAGATATACACATCATCGTTGGAGCCACACGCAAATGTAAGTAACGATCCAAGACCAAGTCTTATCCAACACTAGATTAGAATGGATTTCTAGCACTTTAAAAACGACAAGGTTCCAGGCGGGGATGGAATTACAGCGGAGCTTCTGAAATCGGGTGGAACACCGGTACTTAAAGGCCTTCAGAAGCTCTTCAATTCCGTCCTCCATGGTGGCATTACTCCGGAGTCGTGAAGCAGAAGTGCGGTAGTTTTGTTTTTCAAGAAAGGCGACAACTCTCTCTTGAAGAACTACAGACCGATTACCCTTCTGTGCCGCGTCTAGGTGCTGTTTTCGAGAGTCATTACGAATCGTTCGCACGTGGACTCGACGACTTCCAGCCTCCTGAACAAGCCGGTTTCCGAAAAGGCTTCAGTACCATAGACCACATATCCTTCGGTAGATTGTACAGAAGACCAAAGAGTACAACCTGGACATAATGATTAAAATATGTGGATTATGAGAAATCCTTTGATTCTGTCGAAATCAGGGTGGTACTACAGTCCATTCAGCGGTGCCAAATTGACTGTTGGTATATCGAAGTGCTGAAATGTTTGTACATTAGGGCTACGATGGCTATCCGAGTACAGCACCAGAGTACGAAACCTATCCAACTGCAGAGAGGTGAAAGACAGGGTGACGTTATATCCCCGAAACTCTTCACCGCTGCATTGGAAGATGTTATCAAGCTACTGAACCGGAAAGGATACGGTATTAATATCAATGGTGAGTACATCACTCACCTTCGAATTGCCGACAATATAGTCCTTGTAGCAGAATCGCTGGAGGACCTAAGCGCTACACTCAATGACCTCAATAGTGTCTCCCAAAGGATAGGTTTTAAGGTGAACATGGACAAAACAAAGATCATATCACACCCTGTATACTAAGTCCTATCTACTAGGTAAGTCCAACTTTGACCGAGAGGTCAATCGACGAATTCAACTCGCCTGGGCAGCGTTCGGGAAAGGGAAATTACGACACATCTCGTCCGATATACCTCAAAACCTGAACACTAGATTGTACAATCAGTGCGTGTTGTCAGTGATGACTTATGGAGCTGAGACGTGGCCCGGCCTTGCTGGCCGTATGAGGACGCTCAAGGTACGCTCAGCGAGCTTTGGAAGGGGCTATGCTCGGAGTTTCTCTGCGTGATAAATTTAGAAATGAGATTCATTTAAGCTTATAAAATTAAAAAAAAATTCTATGATCGAAAACAATCTAAATTTTATTTAATAAATAACTTATAATTACATGAAACAGAGAACGCGGGTGTTGAAAGAGATAAAAGTACTTAACTAATTTTAAGCTTAAAATATGAGAAGTAAATGGATCGTTAGGAAATTTGTAATTACGTAAATTGAAAATGGATTAATGCTATTTAAAACAAGAGGACAGCCTAAAAATGCCTATTTATGATTATAAATAAATAGAGTAACATAAAAACAACAATTTTTAATGAATACGGTGGTTTGGTTTAAATCCCAAGTTTTTCGAAATTCGTCGATTTCGTTGACATACTTGTTTTACTTAGGACTTAGGCTTTGTTAAGCGCGTACTCAGCACGACTTTGAAGTTAGCTTTATAAATACCGAGAATTCGAAAGTAAATTCTGAGCTAAGTCAAAGTACGGTCTGTAAAATCTCAGCCTCAGATTTGGCAAAGTAATTATAGGGAGAAGCAGTGTAAAAAGCTAAAAATATATAATTTGTATTACAAATACATTAAATTAAGTAAATTAAAACAACATTGTATAGGTCCATAATGTCAAACACATTGTCACTGGGAAAAGTTATGTTGTTTGTTGTTGTTGACGTTCAGACTGCCAATGTCTCAGAGAAAATGTAATCATTTATGTTATTACCATTGAACTAATATTTACTTACGTACTAGAACAGCTATTTCAAATAAAAAATGTGCGCTACTCTGTGTTCGCGCGGTTGGTTTTTTTATCATAGAATAAACATAGGTAGAATAATCAGTAGGTAATAGTAGATTGTATTGTTAAATAGGTAAATTACGAGTATATCGAGAACAATTTTTAAATTTTTTCACTTATTTTGTATATTATATTTGCTTATTTAATATAATTTTACATAATATTATATCACAATGACATTTTAATGATATTTTTATCTCAATATTTTAAAAGATATCTATGTCAAATATAAAAAAAGAAACTGAATGTATGTTTAACAAAACTTATTAATATAACATTTAAATTACAAATATATTTATTTAAATTAGAATAAGAGTTGTTCATAAATGCTGGGCACATGAGAGTTAAAAATGGACGAATTTATTCCACTTTGACTTTGATGTGGAAACCTAAAAATAAAATAAAAGAATAATGAGCAGATTTAAATATAAAAAGTTTAGCCTAATTACGATAACTTCTTATATGTTTACAAAAAAATGTGTATAATAGTATATTCGTTCTATACTTAAGTACCCACAGAAATGTCGCATCTGAACAAATTAATTTCATAATCTATTTTCCATGACACGAGATGGCGTCTTAGGAATAATTTGTTTTATAATTAATATATAATACTTTTTTATTGATTAAATATCTTATTAACCCTTGGAGTTTACTGACATTTCTTGAATTATTTGTGCAATATCTAAGTACACACGACGGCATATTTTTATCAAGAGATTTTTTTTTAAATCAACACAACACGTGACAACTCCACAAGCGTCTAGCGAGTGACTGATTAAAGTGCGGTGTAAGCACCGCAGTTGAATGGAACAGAGTAGCCGAATGTAGTGTAGCTGCTAGTACGTAGTACATAATATCTCTATGGTTATTACCTAAGTTTAGGTCAATATCAAATGTTTAATAGTCTGTGATCAAGCAGTCGAACAGAGTATACGAGTACATAGATTATTACTAAAGAATCCTGCAAAGAATTTTAAAATGTTCCTAAAAATTAATAATAACTTAGAGATTTACTGAATAAGCTATGAATTTTGCTATAGACGGAGTTTACATGACCTCGATTAAAGAAGGCGAAGGAGGAATATAGGGGCACGCAATTTTTTACTGTAGAGATAACATTTAACAATTCTGTAGATACTGCGTAAATCATCCAGAGGTTACCGTCGCAGCCTATAAAAGTCCACTCCTGATACTGCTGCCTACCTATAGGTGCTTCATAGTTATTTGCCATAGTTGCCACGCTTGACAAGCGGGTTGACAACCGCAATTATTTATTTTTAGTCGTTATTAGGAAGATGCTGCTACCCATCTAGAGATTTGTCTCCCTCTGTCGCCTCTTACGACACCCACGAGATGATATGAGGTTGTGGATATCCTTACACCGCCATTACATGATAAACGAAGGTAAACCGCGGTTCCTGGTGTTAATTTGTAGACGTTACCACAACATAGTATGAGTATATCGTATACAACTAAGGACTCTTAGTATTAACCTACAAAGTTGTGGTGTTAGGAGAATATTATACAAATAGGCCAATATCATAAAAATATCGTAAATCGTCATATCTACATTTTGCACGAGTCCCAACAAAATAGGCTTAAGCTTACTTAATACACATTCCACAAATAGTGAGAGCTAGCTACTAGGTGTCTCAAAAGTAAGTTCACATTTGCTTATCTTATTACGCGAAAGCAACTATTCTGAGGGGCGCGGGGGGTATGTCAGTCGGTAGTCTGGCTCTTGGGAATTTAGTCGCTATGGAGCGTTTCTCTGGTGCGGACCGTGCGTTGTGCGTACGTGAGTTTTACAAAAACGGTAATTCGGCGACTGTAGCGCGTAGAAAATTCTGCAGTATTCGACATATTCGTCACTTAAATGATGCGCCTAGCACTCGTCTCATTGCAAAATGGGTTGAGAAGTTTGAAGAGACTGGGTCAACTCTGGAGAAACCAAAATCTGGGCGACCAAGAACATCAAGAACAGCCGAAAACGTGGACAGTGTTACTCAGTCTATTCGAGATGATCCAAACCTCTCGATTCGGAAGCGTGCTGTTGCTTTAAATGTGCACAGATCTTCATTATGCCGCATTTTACACAAAGATTTAAAGCTGCACCCGTACAAAATTCAGTTAGTGCAAGAACTGAAGCCTCAAGATGCTGGTCAGAGGCTTGCCTTTGTAAATCAGATGATTGAGCGCTTTCCAACGTTCACCAACATCTTGTTTTCCGATGAAGCCCATTTTCACCTGAATGGGCATGTAAACAAGCAAAATTGTCGTTACTGGAGTGCAACCAACCCAAAACAAAAACATCAGAAACCGCTACATTCACCCAAAGTCACCGTATGGGCAGCGATGTCGGCGCGAGGAATTATCGGCCCTTACTTTTTTGAAGATGGAAGGGGACGCACACTCACAGTGAATTCAGAGCGTTATGTGGAGATGTTAGACGAGTTTTTCGTACCCCAACTGCAAAACTTTCCTGGTTACAACCAAAGAACATGGTTCCAGCAGGATGGAGCAACTTCACACACGTCCAACAGATCTCTGCCTCGAGTTCGAGAAATTTTTCCGAACAAATTAATCTCCTGGCGAGGTGACATAAATTGGCCTCCACGGAGTCCCGATTTAACGCCTATGGATTTTTTCCTGTGGGGTTATGTCAAATCAAAAGTTTACGCTAATAAACCGACTTCCCTGGCACAATTAAAAGAAAATATCCGTCATGAAATGGCAGCCATCACGGAGACTACCTGCCGAGCTGTCATAGGCAATTTTAGTGCCCGACTAAATGAATGCCGAGAGCGCAACGGTTTACATTTGGACAATGTTATTTTTAAAAAATAAATTCCCAAACAGTGTACTTCAATATAAAATAAACATTTTTTCAATAAAGCTAAGACTTTTCTTTTAAAAAAAAGATTTAAATGTGAACTTTCTTTTGAGACACCTTGTATATCAGCTTCTTTGTTCGCATATAATCTTTTTTATTCGCCTTCTAAATACAGAAGAAGGTTGCCGATTCGTCTGAATGTTCTTTTTTGTACCTACATATATATTACTCGATATCTTCGTTAATTATTTTTAATTAAATAGGATATTATACTTCAGGAGTGGTACCATATAATTTCGTAGTATAATAATCACCTATAAAGTGAAAAACTAGGAAATGAAGTGTTAGGCAATATTCGAACTTGTGATATTTCAAAGAAGTATCTAAAATTTGATTTTAAATAAAAAGTAAAATACGACTATAAATAATTAAAAGAATAAAGTGATTTCCATATAATAGCTTTTTAAAACTTGGTGTGTCGATTCGATCAGGGAAGGACCACGTTCTCACAGAAGACTAGCGTCAAATAGCAGCTTAACACTGCAGTGTTTTGTATGGTGAGTGTACGGAACCGGATACCCTTTTTACTTAAAACGACGCATTCCATCTAAGTCATCACGGGTGATAACGAGTCGGCATTTTGATTCGTTATCGATATACTCGTAGATATTCGAAAAAAGAAGGAAAGAAGAGGTAACAATTACTCTAATTTATAATAGAGCTTCATGGACTACGAAAGTCAATAATATGGAAAGTACGATGTTCCTTTTATTATCTTCGGGTACTAAGCAATGCGACAAAATTACATATACTTACGCGTCTATTACCTCCACGATAATGCTCGAACATATGCGGCAAAATTTATACGTATAAAGAATTTAGGAATTTAACTTGGAGTTATTATCACATTCCCCTTTAATTACCGGATTCCGCACCGACAGATTCTTATCTTTTTACGCAATGATAGATTTTCTATTAGTTGAATGAATATTTAAAAATGAAGGAGATTGAACGTATTCTTTCAATCAAAAAGTTAGAATTTTAATTGTCAGAGAATAAATTCACGCTCTGCCTAATCATTGGAACAAAGTCGTGCTTAGTTACTGCTTAATTATATATACTTTTAATAATGGTAATAAGTTCTTTATTTTCCAAAAGGTAGTACAACCAGATATTTGCCTAAAATATGTCTAAACGACCGCCATATATGTCTAAAAGAATGTTTTAAATTGCTTAGCTCCTGTCACAAATTTTGCTTTGCAGTAATGTTAATTTTTTTCAGTCTTATGCAACAACTTAATATTAATGTAGCCCATTATTATATAATTTATGTTCAATGAATTTTGTAAACCATTAATTGATACTTTTCCCCATGCATTGATTACTATTTCTTTGAAGTCGAATAACTGGCATTACAAGCTTCAAAAATGGTAGCAACGATTTACTACTCAATTATTAACCTAACCAATATATCTTTTACCAATATTATGTCACTCATTCATAAATTCCATTACTAATGCATAAATTCCATCAATCGTAAGCACTTTGTTTCGTTAGCACAAGGTAATTATTATCTATTGTGGTGTAACTCATAAGTTTCATTAGTCATTCAAGGCATTCAAGCAAACATTGTTTTATCAAGTATAAGCGCATTTGCTACTATGGCTCGAGTGCTAGTGACTTTTGGGTAGGTATTTAAAGCGATTGAATGTACATATGTGTTAATACAGTATAATAATTTAAAAAAGGATTGTTATATTGATTTTGCTTTCATTTTAAAAGTGTGAAATAGAGTAAATGGGGCTCTATTGTGGAGAGTCAAAATGTGTCAAAAAAGGCACGTATGGCAATTCACAATGCTGTGTTGGTCCCTACTTTAACGTATGGTAGTGAAAGATGGGTGTGGCAGAAGAAGCACGAGAGTAGAATCAACGCAGTAGAAAGGAGTATGTGAGGGCTGAATCAGAACGACAGGGTAAGAAATTGTGTAATAAGAGAAGAGTGTGGTTTGCAATATGATGTTGTGACCAGGATTAAGAAAGGAATGCTTCGGTGGTTTGGTCATGTGGAAAGAATGAATGAGGAAAGAGTGACAAAGAAAATTTATGTTGCAGAAGTGAATGGCAGAGTCGGAAAGGGACGTCCTAGGCGAAAATTTATCGACCAAATTGGCGATTTATTGAAAACGGGCCAAATTAGGAGTACCCTTAACCGACGAGCATGTATGCGTAGGTGTATGGATGTGAAGGAGGCGAGAGATGTGTGTCAGGATCGTGCCAAATGGAAGTCTGTAGTCTCTGCCTACCCCTCTGGGTGACAGGCGTGAGTGTTTATGTATGTATTTAAAAGTGTATAATTAATTAATAGTTTTCATACTTAGACCATTCAATGAATGGTCTAAGTATGAAAACTCTCGCGACTTGCCTCGCGTGTTTATTCCCATCCGCGCAGGTATTAGATTTAAAAATCTTGTGCGTTTATAAAAACTGTTTACGGAATCAATTTTGTCATTACAAGAATCGTTTCCATCGTTGTAGGTGCTCTTTAAAAATGCCGATTTGTGTGGTTAACGTGTGCAAAAAGAAGTCTAATACTTCAAATTTACAAAAAGATGGAGTTACATTCCATATGTAAGTATTTTTATTGTGATAAATGATTTTTTCTTTTTAATAATTTAAAATAATAGCATAAATAATAATGGAGAACTTTACCGATAAGGTAATCGAGTACATACTATTTCATAGATATCAAATTTGATATTTATTTTGAAAAAAGTTTCCATAATGTTGAACAGAACCACGTACTTATTCAAGCATGTAGCGAGCATCAAGAAAGAAATATATATTTTCTACCCTGAAGCTGAATCTAAGATAGTAGTTTGCAGTCTGTAGAGTGGAACTCTTCCGCCATGGCGAAGTTGGTCTTTGTATAATCACATGTTAACGCCTTTGTTTTTGGTACTTAGACCCTTTTTATGTCTAGTATTCTTGTTTAACCATGCAAAATTACAGCCATTTAGAATACCAGTAGTCTCTGCACTAAGCCGCGGACAAACGAACAGACTGTCAGACTTGACATAACTATAAGCGTTCCTTGTTGTTTTACTACGGAACCTTAAAAACTTGCATTTTGCTAATACTTGTGAGTTTTTCTCTTTTCCTTAGAAAAACTTTCAATATGGTAGCATTGTATTTATTTTTTCCATCTTACACTCATAACTTTTTCTATGTTTATGTCTTTATTCCATATAAATTAAGTAAAGTAAAGTTACAGCCTATATACGTCCCACTGCTGGGCACAGGCCTCCCCTCATTTCTGAGAGGGTTTAGGGCAAGGAAGTGTCCGCGCTGCCCAAATGCGTGTTGACGAACTTTACATGTCTACGAAATATTTTTTTTTCTTATTCCTCAGACATGCAGATTTCCTCACGATGTTTTCCTTCACCGCCGAGTACGTGATAAATCAGCACTTAAAATTGCAATTAACAATTTCATTGGTGCCGGCGGGGATCGAACCCGGGTTACTCGCGTTCTGTTATATTTACAGTGAGCGTTAACCACTGAGCTACCACGGCTATTCCATATATGTGCGTAAAATATAATAGTGTTGAAGATTTAGATTTGTGTGTGCCATTATAACAAAAAAATTTATTGAGTAGGTGTGCAGTACTGTCTATTTAGTGTTTCTTTTTCCGCGCCAAAAGTGAAGTGACAGAATTTTTTGTTCATAGCTTTAGGCGCATTACTCATCCATTGGGTTGAATGGTCGAAGTTTTCATAACATCTTTTCATTTCCATTGTTGATTATATGTGTAGGTGGAAGAAGGAGTTAGTCGGAAGTTTGTCGAATAAATTGGCGATATACTAAAAGAGGGCCAAATTAAGAGCACCCTTAACCTGGATGATGAACTTAATATGGATATGGAAGAGGCGAGAGAGGTATGTCAGGATCGTGCTAAATTGAAGTCTGTAGTCTCTGCCTACCCCTCTGGGTGACAAGCGTGAGTGTTTATGTTATGTTATGTTATGTGTACGCGTGGAATTTATTACGGTTCGATTTTGGGGTGTTTTTTTTTGCGCGGTATCCTAAATATTTTAATTAATTCACATGGGGGGACATGTCGATCCCCCCGTGGCCATGGGTGCTGTAACGCACCCGAAACATCGAGAATTAAAAATAAGTTAAAATAAGTAAATTAAACGCGATAAAATTCGTATAAATAGTTTTTTTTAATGTGTAGTGTTCGCGTAAATTTAAGAAATCATTTTTTTAAATTAAATAAAAGTAGCTTTAGTTATATTTCTTATAACATCAGCTATCAGCCAATTAAAGTACCGTCAAAATCGGTCCAGTCATTTCCAAGATTGGCCGGAACAAACAAACAGACCGACAGAGAGTCAAACATTTTTAAACTTGTTATTCCGTAATAAGTAAGGTATATACTTCCGTATGCATTTAATAAAAAGATGTTATTTTGACATTACAAACAGAAATTTTTACTTTATTTATTTGTTCATACAATCATATGTTATTCAATCATTATATTATTTATAAAATAAAAATAAAAACGATTTTATCGCTTTTAATTTATTTTTAAAATAAATATACAAATAAATTTAACACGATAAAATCAGTAAACGTAATTTTAATAAATATTATACATTTATAATATTCCATATCATTAGAATGTATTCACGTAAATATAAACAATCTCAAAATATTTTTTAAATAAATAGAGATGTGTTGACACCTGTCATTCCGTAATCATTGCCAATTATTTTTAAAATTAAAGATGCACTGTATAGATGTTTTTGTCAAGGTAAACTTGCTTGGCTACCTAGTCAAATTGTCGATTCCTTAGCAAAACAAGCATCTACTTCCGGTACCCTCATGCATCATACAACATATACTCATGACCTTATTTCTCTTGCGAAAATTCATCAGATATCAAATTGGAACTCTCTTTGGAAAAAATCTCAGAAGTCCAAACTGACATCCCCTCCAAATAATGGTTTTTTAAATTCAGAAATGGCTCCAAACATAGCATACACCTGTCATATGTAGAATTAGATTGGGACACGCTTGTTCACCTGTATTTTTGACAATTTGTGAGTGTGGATTAGGCGAAGGTATCATAGATCATAAATGTTAACTGCCCTAACCTCCCCATTTCACTATATAATTTTCTTCCAAATAACATCCCTCGTCCCAATGATATTATAAGCTTATAATATCATTGCCTCATCCTATAAATCTTAAGTCTTATCTTAAATTTAGTTTACACTCCTTTTATACAAACTTTATTAGACTCCATATCCATTAATAATATTAAATTATAGTACTTTTGCCACTTATCTATATCCATTCCATTATTTATTATATTAATATATAAGCAATAATTTCGTAAAATTATTATATGTAAATTCATTCGAAAATAACTATCTATGTAACTTCGTAACATAAAGCTAAGTAACCATATATATGGATGCGGAAACTAGTCGAATACTCTGTGTGACTTTCATAAAATACTTGACGCTGGCAGAATCCATTGGAATTTGCCAAACTAGGAAAAAACATCGAAACTGGTAAAAGGGTTGTACACTGAACGAATTGGTAAAAATTACACACAATATATAGACTGTTACATTATTTCAGTCTTTAAAATCGTACAGCTATACTGTATCTATATTATAGTTGTAATACGAGTGGGTCAGCTCAAACAGGAAAATACCACGCTCTCACAGAATACTAGTGTAAAATGGCAACATAACGCTTCTGTTTAGTGTGGTGAGTGTAGAGAACCGGAGACTCTTTTAACTGGAAATGATTCATTCCGTCTTGCTCTTCAGGGGTGACAACGCATTTGCAGTTTGATTCTTATTTATTGGAGTAATTAATGTCTCTTGTTAAATTTTAAAAATATATTAAAATCAGGTGTAAGTGCTCGGCCCTCATTCTTATATATGGTTATAGGTGAATTAGTGTTGGTAGTTTATCGACAATAAAGCACAACAGACTCGCTATCGAAAGCGAGGTGCGCATGATTAAGACTATCTTTAAATTTTTATTCTATGGGTATTCATTAACTGTTCCATATTGCACTAGACCTAGACTATCACGATTTTCTTTGAATTCGCGCCAAAACGAATGATCGTGAGTAAAATATTGAGTAATTAGTGTCACGGTTACTACGTACTAGCTTCATTTTATTAATAAAGTTAACTTGTACAGAATAAAACTAATTTTACAGATTCTGCAAATACTAGACAAGGATTTGTATCTATTGCTTTCATATATAATCACGCACCTCCAAACATTAGGTTAACTTAATGATTTTTTATATTTACGCGAATACTATAGAATAAATGACACTAATTTTACGGATTTCATCGCGTTTAAGTCGTCGAAATATCGTCGGAAAAATGAAGATAGCAGCAGGGCTTCAACACCACCGTATGGCACCGGGACGTCAAACACCTCAGCTTCTTCAGTGACTATGGAGGTTGTTTGCCCCAAAACATCGGGATTTAAAATAAAATCCGTAAAATTAGTTTCACTTAATTTTAAACTTATATTTAAGACGTTTCGGGTAATTTACATGAACGGGAATCATATATAAAGTAAGTTAAATGTATGTATTGATGATCAATGTGTAGTGTTCGCGTAAATACAAAAAATCATTAAGTTAAATGTAATATCATAAATCAAATATCATATTATGTATTTTATTAGTAAATCAAGTAAAATAAATGCAGTAAAATCAGTAAAATTAGTTTAATTCAATGTCAAGTGTCCGTGTATATATAAAAAAATAATTAAGTTAGCCTAATGTTTAGAGGAAAATATATGAAAGCAAGGGATACAAATGTAATAATAAAGGCTGGTGTCACCAACCACAACTGACAGACACGAACCATTTGATGGTACACTAGCGCATTGGCTTAGCATTAAGTTGCGGGATTCGAACCCGCGGTCTCACAGCGCCGCAGCCAAGTGTTTAGTAATTGCATCAACAGGCTTGATGGTTATATTCTGATGACATTTGATCATTTTTGATTGTTTTTACGGCGCTATCCTCGTGTAACAAGCAAACCGAACTAGTAGGTAAAACACGCTATAAAAAGTACTCCGGTATATATACGTACGTCCATCACAGCCTGAAAAGGTCTAGTACTGAACATAGGTCTTGCCCATAGTTTGCCATACAGAAGGGATTTTTCCATAGTGGTCACGCTTGGCAAACGGGTTGGCAACCGCAGTTTTTTATAACTTTAAGTTGTTATCAGGAAGACGCTGCTCCCATCTCCTGTTGTTGCCTCTTGGGAGTGCTACGGGATGTCACGGGATAGTGGATGTTCTTACACCCCCACCACACGGTTAATTTTTAAATTTTTATACTTATACACCGATACACCGTTGCAGTCTATTTAAAGTCCTGAACATAGTCTACCTCCATAGATTGCCTCATAGTAGGGATATTACTTTTTTATAGGATAAAGGTTACGAACGAGTACCTAGTCCACTTGATGGTAGGTAGTTGCTGTGGCCATAGACATCTACATCTATCCTTAACTAAGAATCAAAATTCAGATGTATTGTCAACTGCAAGAACTAAGATGGAATGCTAGGGCATCTTCTTCAAAGTAGGTATTAAGTTTGATTCAAATAGGGCCCCATCATCTTTAAAGTAGGTATTAAGTTTGATTCAAATAGGACCCCTATTTGAATCAAACTTAATACCTACTTTAAAGATGCAAAACTACTTATTCTTCAGCTACTTACAGCCTACTGGGCATAATAAAGCAAAGCTATTATGTAGTATCTGTAAGACAGCAAATAATATTTAATCGTACTTCTTAATCTGTATAAATAAAGGAGTATTCCCGAATAAATGACTCATCTTTCAACACATAGCCCAAACCGCTATACATAGAAATCTGAAAATTGGACAATAATTGAAAGTGAAATGAATTAGGAAAATTCAATCTCTAAGGGGATGAAAAAGGGTGTTATAGTTTGTATGAACATTTTTATTTTACGGGGCGATTAAATTAAAACTTACTAAAGGTACTCTGTATAATATGCAGTAGAGCTAGCTATATTTATTTATTTATTCTTTTTTTGTACACCACAATACAGAAACATCAATATAGTTAAAACTAATTAAAGTATGTACAATAGGCGGTCTTATCACTGAAAGTGATTTCTTCCAGACAACCTTTGCGTAGAGTAATGATGCAAACAAAAGTTACAAATAGAGGGGGCATACAAAATAATAATAAAAGAAAATACAATAATACATACAAATAAAAGTAAGTGAAAGTTATATATAAAATATCATATAATAGATTAAATGAAAAGAGTAAGAGAAAGGTAAAGTAATTTATATAATAGCGTTCTAAATAATACGATTTAACAAGAATTTTGAAAGAGTGAAGAGATTTAGCACGACGAATACGGAGAGGTAAGGAGTTCCACAATCGCACAGCGGTGACGGTGAAGGATTTCTTGAAAAAGGAAGAAGAGTGCAAAGGTGTAGAGAGAGAAAGATTGATGGAGGATCGAAGGAACCGATTATGGGTAAGAGAAAGATACTGGAAACGGTTTTTTAAATAAAGAGGAGTAGAAGGATTAAACAGCTATATTATGATTGTAGCACGAATGAGTCGGCTCGACCGGGTTAGATCCACGCTTTAACAGAATACCAGCATAAAGCTCAAACCGTAGATTGTAGAAGCATGAAATTATGACAGCAGGTCTTCGTTTTATTACGTAGGCATTTACTGCGATGGGATTTTGAAAAATTGCAACCTTCAAAGGGCGAAATAATTTGTTACAGTTCGTACGACACTCTTTACTTTACGGGGCGATTGACTGTTGAGTACTCTGTTGACAAATTAAATGAATACGCAGTTTTCTACTTTTCAAAACAAACCCTTACCTACTTACTTCTTTTAAATTACGCAACCACACGACAGATTTTGTTATACGTTTTTCACTGTGATTTGGATATTTTTTTACGGAAGGTTAGTAGATATGTACAGTACATTCTAATTAAGTTTGAGTAGCAGGAAAAGTTCAATATTTAGTAATTAAATCATCAAAAATTGATATTAGGGCACTTCGCTGGTTAAACTTTGAGATACATCAAAATAATGTACTAAGGAATCGTAGTTCTCCAAAACGTCTAGACCAAAAGTCCGCGCTAGCGTAATAATAATATATCCGTCGCCTATATTAATTGAAAATAATTGCTTATTTCCGTAGATGTTTTTTCTTATTTAGTATTAATATTCATCTTGATAGGTATGTTATTTAACATGGGCATTTCGTCTAAATTAAAATTATTGTATATAAATACATATATCTGGCAGTAATGATAAACCTTTGACATTAACTATATACCAAAATAAAAAAGAGGGCTTGCTTAAAAGAAAGGTTGGGCGACTAAGATGACAAGCCCCCCTATTGGTCCCGGTCTAGACGCCTGTCGTACGTGCCTATGTGGACTGTACATTTCTTCTTTACCCTACTATTAGGATGAACACTGAAGGATCTTGATAAATAAAACAGCAATTTCCTCAATAAAATTCCCCCGTGGGAATGCGATACTGATGCACTTTTAACTAATAGGTACACTATTTTTCACTATTACTTTTACTTTTTCTTACTTCTTCTTTTAGTCACGAAACTATTTTAATTTATAATATTGGTACTTAGACAATAAAACAAAGTACGTGATTTTATTTTAACAATGATGTTTAGATGTGAGAAATTTTTGTGATTTAAGTTCGAGCCATTCGTAGTTTGTTGGTCAGGGGCAAGAATTTTTTTTATTCACTTAATATGTATAGTTTGTTCTCACGTCGTCATCATGGAGGCTGAGGGGCCCTTTGAGCTTGGGGGCCCTGGGGCACTGCCCCGCCTAGCCCCAAGGTAGCTACGCCACTGAGCTACAGCATAGCTCTACTATGTATAAACATAACTTATACGTTCAATTTCCATATATATAGAGTTAAATTGAACTATATATACCTAATATAATTCCATATATACCTAGCATGGAATTATATATTGGTATAATATATAAAACTCCCCATTACCTTCCACGGTTGATTCCAAGATACTTAACTAAATATTAAACGAAACAAGAAATGTTAGTGACAGTTCCGGCAACTTTAATAAAAACTTAACCGCGACTAAATTAAAGAAGTTTTAAAGAACCGAAGTGAATATTAAAACCTTATCGTATCAACTATTATTCGTCGTAAGCCATTAAAATTTAAAAAGACGTTCGTTAGTGACTTTATTACAACAGCACGCAAGTCTTAAAATTTTTTTTCCGGACGGATGCGACTTAGGGACCTTCAAGAAAAGAGCCTATTCCTTTTTTTTTATAGGATAGGGTGACAAACGAGCACACAGTCCACCTGATGGTAAGTGCTTGCTGTGGCCTACAGACATCTATATCTATCCTCAATTACGAATCAAAATGCAGATGCGTTGTCACCCGTGAGGACTAAGATGGAATGCCTCGTTTCCAGTAAAAAGGGTCTCCGGTTCTCTACACTCACCATACGAAACACAGCAGCATTAAGCTACTATTTCACGCTGGTATTCTATGAGAGCGTGGTCCTTCCCCGGTCGAGCCGACCCATTCGTGCTACAACTATACATCTAATACATAACTGCAGCATGGTTCTACCACGTATAAAAAGGCCAGCAACGCATCTGCAATCCCCCCTGGTGTTGCAGCTGTTCATGAGCGACGGTAATCACTTACCATTCCAGGTGAGCCGTATGCTCGTTTGCACCCTTTCCTATAAAAAAAATGTTGTTGACCGTGCAGTGGCGGTGTTAGAATATCCACTACCCCATATCCTCCCGTGGTCCGTGGTTGACGTAAGAGGCGACTAAAGTAAACATACCAGAAGATGGGCACTGGCGTTTTTCTAATCTATATATCCACAAAAATATATAAAACGGAAGTATCAGTTTGTAATGTCCAAATAATAATTTTTCATTAAATGCATACGAAAGCATATACTTATAACGAAAAAACAATTTTGAAAATTTTTGTCTGTCTTTTTATTCCGGCTAATCTTCGAGGTGGCTAGATTGATTTCGACGGGACTTTCACTGGTAGATAGCTGATATTATAAGGAGTAACTTAGACTTACTTACTTACTACTTACTTTTATTTTGGATAACAAATTAGGTTTTCGCGCAAAAAAAAAGTCAAGAAATCCAACCGTAATGATTTCGACGCGGATGAAGTCCCGGGCCTGTAACATCAATAAAATAAAACAGTGCTATAACCAACGCACATGCCAAGCGTAACAGCCATGGTAAATATCACCCCCATGAAGCAATCTTTGAGGAGGCCTGCCTTCAGCAGCGGACATTTGTAGGCTGTGTTTTTACTGTAATGATGATGGTGATGATGATTTTGAAATAACACTTGGTTGTTGAATTGTTAAGATAGACACAAATAAAAGTGATTATTCTTTTTTACAATATTTGCGTTTGGAGCGTGCACAGTTTTGATTTTTAATGTAGTATAGAATATTACTATATAATATAACGTATTATATTATATTATAGAAGAGAGAGCTTTGTTTTCGCTCCTGGTGTAGATGTGTTCGTCGGATGTAAACCAAGGCATGTTTTTTTGCTGTCTTGAGTGTATAGTAAGAAAAATAAGAAGTACGTGGAAATTTTTTCCGTAGGAAAGCCATGATGAAGCTATATTAGTAGTATATTTGTAGCACGAATGGGTTGGCTCGACCAGGGGAGGATCACGCTCTCACATATTATCAGCGTAAAAAACAGCTTATCGTTGCCGTGTTTCGTATGGTGAGTGTACCGGAAAACCGGAGACCCTTTTTACTGGAACTGAGGCATTCCATCTCAGTCCTCAGGGGTGACAACGCATCTGCATTATGATTCGTAATCGATGAAAGATGTGTATGGGCCACAGCAAACACTTACCATCAGGGGGACTGTGTGCTCGTTTATCACGTTCATCCTTTAAAAAAATTAAACGGAAAAGGAGTTATTCAAAGAGTCCTATGTTTTGTCAAACTATGGTTACGTATTAAGTCGATCCCTACGTGTCTCGAATCAATTACACTGTTTTTTGATAGCGGATTGAGACCCTAAATATGTAACGTAGCGGAAACCTAACGTTCAAGAAAGGACGAAATTTTGCGAGTAGAAACAAAGGAATATATCTTTAATAAAGCAAGGGTGAGAAATGAGCATATGTGGTATTCACTTTATAGAGCATACTCTTGGTATTAATGGATTCAACGTTCCATAGACAATCATCTGCACCTATACTCGATTAAAAATCAAAATACTTTTCAGTCCAGGATACAGATGGAATACCTCGTTACCAATGCACAGGCACAATATTTCTCTTGTCTCCAGTTTTTATTCAATAGACTTTAAAAATGTTAAAAAGAGATTTATTTAAATAATACTTTATAGACAGTTTTTCTTAGTTTTTATCGAAATCTACAAACGCCTCTGGTATTTGAAAAGGACGAAGAGAGAACGAAATGTGAAATATGGGTAAATCAGGAATGTCTAGAACAGGTAAATGAAATTGTATACTTGGGGAGTGCTTTCAGCCGGGATGGAAGATGTGATTTAGATGTGGATAGGCGTGTCGCTGCCGGAAACAAAGTCAATGGTGCCCTGAATGCATTAGTAAAAAGGCAAGGCGTGGTGAAGAGTGCACGCCTTGCAATACATAACGCAGTGTTGGTACCGACTTTGTTATATGGCAGCGAAACTTGGGTATGCCAGAAGAAGCATAAAAGTAAGTTGAATGCAGTGGAGATGCGATCTCTTCGTAAAATGTGTGGCGTTACCATAGCCGACCGAAAGCGAAACGAAGAGATTCGCAATATGGCAGGATTGAAAGATGACCTTATCACAAAAATTGATAGGGGCGTACTCCAATGGTTTGGGCACGTTGAACGAATGAGTGAAGACCGAATAGTGAAGAAAATATATAGAGCGAAAGTAAATATTAAAAGGTGTCGAGGTAGACCGAGACTAACTTTCGAAAACCATGTGAGCATATTGCTCGAAGAGGGGAGGGTCAAGAGTACTCGGATACCTAGACGTGCATGTATGAAGAAGTTAATGAACCTGAAAGAAGCGAAAGAGGTATGTAAGGATCGTGACACTTGGCGATCTGTTCTCTCTGGCTACCCCGTTAGGGATTGTGCGTGAAGATAAGTAAGTAAGTACAAACGCCTTTGGGGCAATGACATTCTCATAGACAATCAAACTCTTGGACGATAAAATATGAAACTAATGTGGAAAGTAGGTTTACTGAAATACCTCTCCATATTACCTTCATGTTAAATGATCGAGCTTTTTACCAATTTTCCGTAGCTATAGTAAAAATTTCACTATAGTTTTATTTGCACGACCAATTAAGTTACTTCTTTCTAGTGCTTTTTGATTTTCTACACCACTATTTTAACTTTAGTGACAGAACATTTTAAGGGTAAATTGAACATATAAATAAAAAATAATCAAAATTTAAAATTAATGGGTAATATCAACGATGTGGAATGGTTGTAATTATTTATTGCAAAGGCATTCCCATCAAAAACATACATTTGAATTGGGGGACAATTTCAGTTTTATTCAGAGTTTTGATGTGATATCATTCATTTTTTGAAAAAGTTATACCCTTTTATTAATATCATAAAAAAGAAAAATATTTGACAGGAAATAACTACAACTCATTGTAAGTATTCGTTACTTACTTAGTACACTAGGTAATCCTGTATCGTGGGTACCCATTTGGTATTAAATTTAAAATTCGAAACCACTTTTTATTACTTTTAGATTTGAATCCTTATAAATACGTTTGAATTTCACTATTGTAAACCGTCCCAACCATTATTTTAATATTTTAAAATTTTTAGGTGGCAGTAATAAATACGCGCCTCGCGCTTAGGGCGTGTACAATTCAATATGATTAGGTTATTTTTTTATTTTAACAATTTTTTTCGCTAACAAAATACGAATCACTAGTATCAAGCAGTCAAAAAAATGTGTTTCGGTAGTTAATAAAAGTAAATTGATTATTTAAAACATTACGTGAGCGTCCGAAAGGTGCACTTTTGGATTGTTTGAGAATTTTTTGGGGATATTTTCACCTTTGCATGTGCAAACGGTCTCTGTGTCTCATACAGTGGATTCATTCGGAAGTGATCCAGGTTTCATGTTATGTTCTGTACGTTTCAATGTTATTTTACTTGTGTGCCTGCTATTTGTTTGAAATACGCGAAGACAAGCAAGAAGAAGAGCCGTGGTAGCTCAGTGGTTAACGCTCGCTGTAAATATAACAGAACGCGAGTAACCCGGGTTCGATCCCCGCCGGCACCAATGAAATTGTTAATTGCAATTTTAAGTGCTGATTTACCACGTGCTTGGCGGTGAAGGAAAACATCGTGAGGAAACCTGCATGTCTGAGGAATAAGAAAAAAAATATTTCGAAGACATGTGAAGTTCGTCAACACGCATTTGGGCAGCGCGGCGGACACTTCCTTGCCCTAAACCCTCTCAGAAATGAGGGGAGGCCTGAGCCCAGCAGTGGGACGTATATAGGCTGTATCTTTACTTTTTTTTACGCGAAGACAAAAAGCATTAACTGTTTTAGTAAGGTAGTGGGAGTCAAATGGTTCGGTTCAGTTAATTTTACTTTTGATCTTTTCTGATCGCATGTATTTCATGTTTAACCATTACGCGATTTAGTATCATTAAGTTGTGCATAGTTCATGATAAACCTAAAGATAAAGATACATTTATTGCATAACTGTGTAAATATGATCTTAATACAATAACATATAGTTTTAGGCTCAACTTAGCTCTGTCACCCATATGCAACAAGAAAGTAAATAAATTTAAAATTTACTACTTTTACTAAAAAAAAAAACTCATTGAGATTGTAAAAAACATTTTCAATTAACAATTTCTTTAATTTTGTTTTGAACATATTTCCATTTAATAGTTTAATAGCTGGTGGTAACTGGTTGTATAGCAGTAATATAGGTGCTTTTATAGTAGATCATGTTTTTAATAATAGGTAAGTTTATATCATATTTACATTGTTTACAAATGTTTTTCTTTGAATCTGATTTTAAATTAAAATATTGCATATTATTTTTTACAAATACACATAATTCCAGGATAAAGATTCCAGTCAGTGTTAGGAAACCCTTTGTTCTGAAAACCTGAAAATTTAATATAGTAATATCGTGATCAGTTATGTCACTACAAATATATTTAAATCACCGGCCACTACAAGTTAATATTAGACATTGTATGTGTGTTTAACATCACAATATCTTTCAAAATACAGCACAAGAAATTGTTTGTATTTTTGAAAGAGGGACGACGATATATTGCAAGTACGCTAATTATATCTGTATTTTCAGACAGTTAGCATCCTTAAGGTCGAGTTCTAAATCTAAAGCAATCCATGTATCCTTAATGTAAGCAATAACATCGCTATTTTGGTAAATTTTCGTATTTGTATAATTCTTATTTAAGCTTCTTATGTTAAAATTAAGTACTCTAAAATTGTAACCCTGCGCTAAAACTTTTTCACATTGATCTGGTTCTTGTATTGTGTGACAGTTTATACATAATGTTTCTAACTCATAATCATATGACTAACGCCCGTTATAACTATGTTCTATGGCAATAAGTAAAATACCATAGTTAAAGTTGATTTTAAAACCACTACACAGATGTCTTGCTTGGTTTATTATATCCAAGTATAGAAATGCTTTAGAATAGAATTGCTCGCAAAAAGAATTATAAAGCTTATGAGTACTAGAAATAATAATACACCTTCGGGCTATATTTTCACCATTGTAAATTTTGGAATAATGACTCAAAAATTGCAATGCAGCACCGGAAATTATGTTATTTTGAGCGACGTTACTTCTAATCACTTTTAGGGCAACGATAAGCGCTAGCAATCTATAGCTTTAGCCCCAAGACCCCGCATTACATAATCACAAGCAAGAAATTTTATGTCGCAGTGAAATTCGAAGAGTAACCATGCGCTTAAGGTTTTGAGGACTATCTGATAATAATATCAGATTATAAATAAATAAAAAATCGCAAGGAAGACGGCGCTAAAGTGTTGGTGTTTACATCGACTCCACGATTTTATACGTGTTAAAAATACATAAAGTGTTATAAGTGACATAAAATAGAAATAAAAGTGTATAAACAGTTTAGAATATAGGACTTAACTAATAAGTTTACGCAGAAAAACATTAAAAGTGATAAAACCAGTAAAAATAGAAACTGTTTCTAAAGTGATTTATAAGCTTAAACTTTGGTTGTAATCGTATTTCTCTGTGAAATTTGTAAACTAAAATATATAACGAAACACGAAGTAAAACAAATAAAGTGCTAAAGTGAGAAAGAGTGGTTATATTTCAAATCTTGCAAAATCATCCTATTTTATAATTAATAACAACGCCATCTAACGAACTTAAGTAATACCTTCGTAGCTAATGAATTGATCTCGAATTAACGTGTAAGAGATATTGCATTTGAAAACTTAGAAAATTGTTGTAAAAAAATAGATGGCAGTCTTAACAATCAGAAAAATCACAACTTTTTTAAACTAAATACTATAACATTAGGATTTCTCTATGTATTTTAAAAGGTCTTATAATAATAATAATAACGAAACAATAAGAATACAGATATGGACGCACAAATGAAAATCTTTTTTTTTCAAAATGTATATATATATATATAATATATATATATATATATATATATATATATATATATATATATATATATATATATATATATATATATATATATAGGTATATATATACCTCTACAAAGGAAGCAAATGATGAGGAAATAGAAAAATTTTACTCAATTCTTGAACGAGCAAAAACTATAAAAGGGAAATCGCAAGCGATTCTCGGTGATTTCAGTAATGAAAATAGGAAAAAAAGTCTAGAAACTGAAAAATATGTCATTGATAACAGAAATTCAAGAGCTCAGAGGTTAATACCATTCGCTGTAAAAAAACTTCACATCTTAAATACTTATTTTAAAAAGAAATATAGCAAAATTTATCAGCACACAAAGTTGAAAAAATTGGACATAAATCTTCGATTTTTTTTTTAAAATATACGTAATTTAGCAGATAGATAATTAATTTTTCTTTAATATTATGCTTTCATAAAAATATCCCCGAAAGTTTTTGTGTGATTCTGGTTTTTACATAACTTCACAAATTTATTACTCTATTTAATATAAATGTATTTTTAAATATTAACATATCAAATTATTAAAAAAAAAATGCTCTAGTTTAACATATATTTTTCTCAAATCATTAAAACCGCTCGTTTAGACGTTAACTTGAGCAACGTTACTTCTAATCACTTTTAAATACTGCCAGAGATTTATGTAAAATATTATAAAACTACAATAAAATATTAGATAAGGGAAATTATGTTCTTTTGAGCAATGTTACTTTTAATCACTTAAATACTGCCAGACTTTTAAATTAAATATATAACTTAACAAAAATAATAAACAAAAACGAAAAAGCAAAAAAAATAACTGATATCAAAAGCTATTTTGCTAAAAATGTTACAACACCTAGATTTTTTACTGTTTTTTGGTTGTAGAAAAAATTACAGCCAAATAAATCATCGTGATTGCGAACAAGGCGAAGTGGTTTAACTTTATATTGTCTAACAAAGACGGTACCTTGGGAGCACCAAGAATGAGGGGAAGCCCATTTCTTTAGTTTTCCTGCAACTTTTTAGCGTTCACTCAATCGCTCGTTATAAAATATCACTTCGTCAATTTCTGTACTATTCGTGTTTCGTCTTGTTTTGGCTGGATTAACTATTTCATCCCGTTTAACCCTAAGTTGAAGGCGTACAACCACTGGTGTTGGAAATTGCTTTATTTACCGCGCTAGTGGCATGCTTGCCACTGGTGCCAACGCGAGTCACCCAGTTAATGTCAAATTCGTCTAGCTCTACGCCCACTTTACGGGGAGCCAAGAGGGCTATTTCTGTCTCTATCTTATAGAGGTTTTCGTTGCTAGTTTCTGGTATGCCGAGTTCGAGTTCGTTTCGTAGATGATTTTGAGCTTGCATGTTAAGTTATTGTTGCAGATCTTTTACAGTGGCTTTTAATATATCCGTTTGTTGCTCAAAGACTTCCAATTGTTTGTTTCGGCTGTCGTTATCAGCTATTGCTTAACTTAGCTCTTACAGTCTCCTTTCGCAGCTGTATGGTGAAGATATGGCGTCCTCGAGCTGTTTTTTCAGCGAGGAAATTTCGTGGGTTAGTAAACGTAATTCGATGGGGAGTTCTTTTACCTCGGTGCTAAAAGCGTTATCAGAAAATATTTCGGATTTTTACCGGAGTGTTATATTATTTTTCGCGGGCCTAATGTGTGTTGAGCTATTATCTTCCCGTTTCCCTTATGATGCTCAACGGTAAAGACATTTCCAGTTGTTTCTTTTCAACAGAGAGACCCGTTAGATTTATACATTAAGAGCGGAAATATTTTTCACAGTCGGCTGATGAGCATTTTATTTTATTTAAGTCCTTCGTAGAATTTTTTAGTTCGATTTTTTCCTTGTAAGCGCCAGATGGTTGGACCATTGACTTCCAAACTAGACGCCAAATTTCAAGTTCCTAAGTAACCTCTAGGTCTAGGTTTTTGATAAGTCGGTAAGTGAAAAAAGTGACTCTTTTAAGATATTTTATTCAAGAACTATAAGTTTATCTATAAAATTTGAGATTATAGCTATTCCTTATTAGGTATGCAATATTACAAATGAAAATAGTTTTTTAAGTGCGAGGTTCACAACTGGCTGGAAATAGTTTGTGAAAAAGTTATACACTTCCGGTTCGTTTCCCTTTTCTTTCCGAACATGACTGAAATACTGTCGTACGTCTGTCTAGATAGTGTAATAATAATAAAGTTCTTTTATATTGAGCTCATTTTAGTCAACTTTTCTAAATAGAGCAAAAGCTACGTAGTTTTTACGTGGTAGAGCCATGTTGCAGCTATTTTATGGTTGTAGTTCGACCAGGAAGCACCACGTTCTCACAGAATAATCGTGTAAAATAGCAGCTCAATACTGCTGTGTTTTATATGATTAGAGTAGAGAACCGGAAAACCTTTTTACTGGTAACGAGGTATTCCTTCTAAGTCCTAAGGGGTGACAACGCGTCTGTATTTTGATTCTTAATTGAGGATAGATGTCCCCATAGTAAATTCGTTGAATAGAATTTATTTATTTTTTTGCATATTATATATATATATATATATATATATATATATATATATATATATATATATATATATATGCATTTTGTTCCTTAGTTGAGGATAAATGTGGATGTCTATGGGTCACAGCATCCACTTACCATCAGGTGGACTGCTCGTTTTGCCACCCAATGCTATAAAAAAATTAGTGTATAAGCCCTTAACTTTTTTCAGTAGTTTGAATTTAGTGATCTATAAAAATGTCTGAAGGTAAAAACTAAAAACGTAGAGTGACATTAATAAATTGTACTGTTGTTTATTGAAATACATTTTTACTGGTAACGAGGCATTCTATCTTAGTCCTCAGGGGTAACAGTTTAATTAAGCATGCAAAATTTTTAATGTATGCTGATGATACAAAAATCTTTATGAAAATTAATGGGATTACTGATTGCAGTAACCTTCAAGCCGATCTAGATAGATTAAACTCTTATTATATTGAAAATCGTATTGGTATTAATTTAAAGAAATGTTGTTTTGTATCATTCACTAGAAAAATTAATCCAATTAAATACAATTATAAAATAAATAATTTTACTTTATCGGAGGTTAATAGTGTGCTTGATCTAGGGGTAAAAATGGATTCAAAATTAACATTTTCCGAACATATCGATACAATAGTCGCGAAAGCATACAAAAATTTAGGTTTTGTTTTACGAGTCAGTAAGCCCTTTTCAGACATTGGATGTTTACGAGTACTATACTTTGCATATGTCAGAAGTATTCTGGAGTATAATAGTATAATATGGAATCCTCAATATGTGACGTATATTCAAAAGCTAGAGAATATTCAGTTAAAATTTTTAAAGCACCTACATTTTCGTTTTTCTCGTCACTTTTCAGATGATAGCGAATCTAGTCTCTGCTATAATTTCATGCCTCTTCAAAGTAGACGAACCTTAATGGATATGTCCTTCTTACACGGCATATGTAATAACTACATAGACTGTTGTGAATTAGCGTTACAAATTTTAAGTTTTTGTGTTCCAAATAAACGAACTAGACATACGACACTTTTTGCTACTGCCCTTAAAAGAACTAACTATGCTCAAAATTCGATTGTCAATAGGCTTCACAGAATTTATAATAAAACATTTAATACAATTGATATCTTTCACTCTAGTAAACCTTCATTCAAACGTGAAGTTGCCAAGGTGATTTGCAAAAATATGTCAAATTATAAACTAATCTATAAATTTAAATAGCAAATA
The DNA here is from genome assembly GCA_907164705.1 of Parnassius apollo. NCBI lineage: Eukaryota > Metazoa > Arthropoda > Insecta > Lepidoptera > Papilionidae > Parnassius > Parnassius apollo. Next base: position 1,388,067 of record CAJQZP010001183.1, on the reverse strand, counting down.
GCAATAACATTATAAATACAAGAAAGTTTTTGTAGCAGGTATTATTTGGATACATATATATACGCTATAATTTACATACATCATGTCTATATTTATAACGTATATTTATTTATGTTAAAATATCGTTATTTCATTAAAATTTGTATCGATCACACACACACACGCCCACACACAGACACACACACACACACACACACACACACACACACACACACACACACACACACACACACACACACACGCACACACGCACTTTTGACTCACTTTCACATACGTGTGCAAACATACACAATATTCTGCATTTAAATAAATTTCGTGCGCTTTGTTTACCTTTAAATATGTTTATTTTTCATACATCTATTTTTAAGTAAGGTGGTGAATACTCTGTGACGTTCTTTTAAGCTAAATACGTATATTGTAAATCCGTAATTGGCTTCAAGACCTATTTTATAAGATTTGTGTGTAAATAGATTGTTACAAGCTGTGGATTTTGTGAATAATAAAAATAAAATAAAAATAAAGGATAGGTGTCTGTATGCCTTGACATTCATTTACAATCAGGTGGACAGTGAGCTCATTTTTAGCCGTCTTCAAGGGAAGGAGACATACAATTCGACTGTTGTTAACTGTAAATCGATTTTGATGATTATATTTTATTTAATAGGTTATAGTGTTCAGAAGTTGTCGTATAAAAATTATCTAAATATATAGTGTGAGAGCGTGGTCCTTCCCCAGTCGAGTCGAGGCACTCGTGCTACAACCATAACATAGCTAAACATAAACATGGCTCTGCCGCGTAAAGTTTTTATTATGATAATAAATATTGTATATATAATTTACTTTATAATATACTTACTAATTGAAAGAAATTTTTCGCGGTAGCCAACCCGCTTGCCAATCGTGGCAACTATGACAAATATAATTTTTATTTTTATTAAAATGTTTTTTTTAAATATCCGCCCTGTGAGGTAACCTAAGGAAAGACCTAGCTTCAGTAGTAGTGTAACGGTGACGGTAAATTCATATGTTAAAATTCTTTAATTAAAGAAAATCACCTTTCGTGCATTTTCTATAATATTTCAGTTTTCTTGATTATCAGCACAAGAAAACAACATACTTGTGCGAGTCTATTCAATTGACCCTAATTTTCCTTGTCCTACTGTGTCGTTAATCACCGGCCGGACAGTAGACGAGCCCCCGCCGACACGTGACATAAAATAGAAATAAAAGTGTATAAACAGTTTAGAATATAGGACTTAACTAATAAGTTTAGCAGTAGCATTAACAGTAGCAGAAAGACATTAAAAGTGATAAAACCAGTAAATTAGAAACTGTTTCTAAAGTGATTTATAAGCTTAAACTTTGGTTGTAATCGTATTTCTCTGTGAAATTTGTAAACTAAAATATATAACGAAACACGAAGTAAAACAAATAAAGTGCTAAAGTGAGAAAGAGTGGTTATATTTCAAATCTTGCAAAATCATCCTATTTTATAATTAATAACAACGCCATCTAACGAACTTAAGTAATACCTTCGTAGCTAATGAATTGATCTCGAATTAACGTGTAAGAGATATTGCATTTGAAAACTTAGAAAATTGTTGTAAAAAAATAGATGGAAGTCTTAACAATCAGAAAAATCACAACTTTTTTTAAACTAAATACTATAACGTTAAGATTTCTCTATGTATTTTAAAAGGTCTTAAAATAATAATAATAACGAAACAATAAGAATACAGATATGGACGCACAAATGAAAATCTTTTTTTTTTCAAAATGTATATATATATATATATATATATATTTATTTATATATATATATATATATATATATATATATATATATATATATATATAGGTATATATATACCTCTACAAAGGAAGCAAATGATGAGGAAATAGAAAAATTTTACTCAATTCTTGAACGAGCAAAAACTATAAAAGGGAAATCGCAAGCGATTCTCGGTGATTTCAGTAATGAAAATAGGGAAAAAAAGTCTAGAAACTGAAAAATATGTCATTGATAACAGAAATTCAAGAGCTCAGAGGTTAATACCATTTGCTGTAAAAAAAAACTTCACATCTTAAATACTTATTTTAAAAAGAAATATAGCAAAATTTATCAGCACACAAAGTTGAAAAAATTGGACATAAATCTTCGATTTTTTTAAAATATACGTAATTTAGTAGATAGATAATTAATTTTTCTTTAATATTATGCTTTCATAAATATATCCCCGAAAGTTTTTGTGTGATTCTGGTTTTTACATAACTTCACAAATTTATTACTCCATTTAATATAAATGTATTTTTTTTCTTTTTTTTCCTGCTTTTTTTTTTTTTTTTAAATATTAACATATCAAATTATTAAAAAAAAATGCTCTAGTTTAACATATATTTTTCTCAAATCATTAAAACCGCTCGTTTAGACGTTAACTTGAGCAACGTTACTTCTAATCACTTTTAAATACTGCTAGACTTTTATGTAAAATATTATAAAACTACAATAAAATATTAGATAAGGGAAATTATGTTCTTTTGAGCAATGTTACTTTTAATCACTTAAATACTGCCAGACTTTTAAATTAAATATATAACTTAACAAAAATAATAAACAAAAACGAAAAAGCAAAAAAAAAATTACTGATATCAAAAGCTATTTTGCTAAAAATTTTACAACGCCTAGATTTTTACTGTTTGTTAGCTGTAGAAAAATTTAGAGCCAAATCATCGTGATTGCGAACAAGGCGAAGTGGTTTAACTTTATATTGTCTAACGAAGACGGTACCTTGGGAGCACCAAGAATGAGGGAAGCCGATTTCTTTGGTTTTCCTGCAACTTTTTTAGCGTTCACTCAATCGCTCGTTATAAAATATCACTTCGTCAATTTCTGTACTATTCGTGTTTCGTCTTGTTTTGGCTGGATTAACTATTTCATCCCGTTTAACCCTAAGTTGAAGGCGCACAACTACTGGTGTTGGAAATAGCTTTATTTACCGCGCTAGTGGCAGGCTTGCCACTGGTGCCAACGCGAATCACCCGGTTAATGTCAAATTCGTCTAGCTCTACGCCCACTTTACGGGGAGCCAAGAGGTCTATCTCTATTTTATAGAGGTTTTCGTTGCTAGTTTCTGGTATGCCGAGTTCGAGTTCGTTTCGTAGATGATTTTGAGCTTGCATGTTAAATTATTGGTGCAGATCTTTTACAGTGGCTTTTAATATGTCCGTTTGTTGCTCAAAGACTTCCAATTGTTTGTTTCGGCTGTCGTTATCAGCTATTGCTTAACTTAGCTCTTACAGTCTCCTTTCGCAGCTGTATGGTGAAGATATGGCGTCCTCGAGCTGTTTTTTCAGCGAGGAAATTTCGTGGGTTAGTAAACGTAATTCGATGGGGAGTTCTTTTACCTCGGTGCTAAAAGCAGTATCAGAAAATATTTCGGATTTTTACCGGAGTGTTATATTATTTTTCGCGGGCCTAATGAGTGTTGAGCTATTATATTCCCGTTTCCCTTATGATGCTCAACAGTAAAGACATTTCCAGTTGTTTCTTTTCAATAGAGAGACCCGTTAGATTTATACGTTAAGAGCAGAAATATTTTTCACAGTCGGCTGATGAGCATTTTATTTTATTTAAGTCCTTCGTAGAATTTTTAGTTCGATTTTTTCCTTGTAAGCGCCAGATGGTTAAACCATTGACTTCCAAACTAGACGCCAAATTTCAAGTTCCTAAGTAACCTCTAGGTCTAGGTTTTTGATAAGTCGGTAAGTGAAAAAGTGACTCTTTTAAGATATTTTATTCAAGAACTATAATAAGTTTATCTATAAAATTTGAGATTATAGCTATTCCTTATTAGGTATGCAATATTACAAATGAAAATAGTTTTTTAAGTGCGAGGTTCACAACTGGCTGGAAATAGTTTGTGAAAAAGTTATACACTTCCGGTTCGTTTCCCTTTTCTTTCCGAACATGACTGAAATACTGTCGTACGTCTGTCTAGATAGTGTAATAATAATAAAGTTCTTTTATATTGAGCTCATTTTAGTCAACTTTTCTAAATAGAGCAAAAGCTACGTAGTTTTTACGTGGTAGAGCCATGTTGCAGCTATTTTATGGTTGTAGCTCGACCAGGAAGGACCACGTTCTCACAGAATAATCGTGTAAAATAGCAGCTCAATACTGCTGTGTTTTATATGATTAGAGTAGAGAACCGGAAAACCTTTTTACTGGTAACGAGGTATTCCTTCTAAGTCCTAAGGGGTGACAACGCGTCTGTATTTTGATTCTTAATTGAGGATAGATGTCCCCATAGTAACTTCGTTGAATAAAATTTATTTATTTTTTTGCATATTATATATATATATATATATATATATATATATATATATTTTTTTGCATTTTGTTCCTTAGTTGAGGATAAATGTGGATGTCTATGGGTCACAGCATCCACTTACCATCAGGTGGACTGCTCGTTTTGCCACCCAATGCTATAAAAAAATTAGTGTATAAGCCCTTAACTTTTTCAGTAGTTTGAATTTAGTGATCTATGAAAATGTCTGAAGGTAAAAACTAAAAACGTAGTGTCATTAATAAATTGTACTGTTGTTTATTGAAATACATTTTTACTGGTAACGAGGCATTCTATCTTAGTCCTCAGGGGTAACAGTTTAATTAAGCATGCAAAATTTTTAATGTATGCTGATGATACAAAAATCTTTATGAAAATTAATGGGATTACTGATTGCAGTAACCTTCAAGCCGATCTAGATAGATTAAACTCTTATTATATTGAAAATCGTATTGGTATTAATTTAAAGAAATGTTGTTTTGTATCATTCACTAGAAAAATTAATCCAATTAAATACAATTATAAAATAAATAATTTTACTTTATCGGAGGTTAATAGTGTGCTTGATCTAGGGGTAAAAATGGATTCAAAATTAACATTTTCCGAACATATCGATACAATAGTCGCGAAAGCATACAAAAATTTAGGTTTTGTTTTACGAGTCAGTAAGCCCTTTTCAGACATTGGATGTTTACGAGTACTATACTTTGCATATGTCAGAAGTATTCTGGAGTATAATAGTATAATATGGAATCCTCAATATGTGACGTATATTCAAAAGCTAGAGAATATTCAGTTAAAATTTTTAAAGCACCTACATTTTCGTTTTTCTCGTCACTTTTCAGATGATAGCGAATCTAGTCTCTGCTATAATTTCATGCCTCTTCAAAGTAAACGAACCTTAATGGATATGTCCTTCTTACACGGCATATGTAATAACTACATAGACTGTTGTGAATTAGCGTTACAAATTTTAAGTTTTTGTGTTCCAAATAAACGAACTAGACATACGACACTTTTTGCTACTGCCCTTAAAAGAACTAACTATGCTCAAAATTCGATTGTCAATAGGCTTCACAGAATTTATAATAAAACATTTAATACAATTGATATCTTTCACTCTAGTAAACCTTCATTCAAACGTGAAGTTGCCAAGGTGATTTGCAAAAATATGTCAAATTATAAACTAATCTATAAATTTAAATAGCAAATAGCAATAACATTATAAATACAAGAAAGTTTTTGTAGCAGGTATTATTTGGATACATATATATACGCTATAATTTACATACATCATGTCTATATTTATAACGTATATTTATTTATGTTAAAATATCGTTATTTCATAAAAATTTGTATCGATCACACACACACACGCCCACACACAGACACACACACACACACACACACACACACACACACACACACACACACACACACACACACACACACACGCACACTTTTGACTCACTTTCACATACGTGTGCAAACATACACAATATTCTGCATTTAAATAAATTTCGTGCGCTTTGTTTACCTTTAAATATGTTTATTTTTCATACATCTATTTTTAAGTAAGGTGGTGAATACTCTGTGACGTTCTTTTAAGCTAAATACGTATATTGTAAATCCGTAATTGGCTTCAAGACCTATTTTATAAGATTTGTGTGTAAATAGATTGTTACAAGCTGTGGATTTTGTGAATAATAAAAATAAAATAAAAATAAAGGATAGGTGTCTGTAAGCCTTGACATTCATTTACAATCAGGTGGACAGTGAGCTCATTTTTAGCCGTCTTCAAGGGAAGGAGACATACAATTCGACTGTTTTGTTAACTGTAAATCGATTTTGATGATTATATTTTATTTAATAGGTTATAGTGTTCAGAAGTTGTCGTATAAAAATTATCTAAATATATAGTGTGAGAGCGTGGTCCTTCCCCAGTCGAGTCGAGGCACTCGTGCTACAACCATAACATAGCTAAACATAAACATGGCTCTGCCGCGTAAAGTTTTTATTATGATAATAAATATTGTATATATAATTTACTTTATAATATACTTACTAATTGAAAGAAATTTTTCGCGGTAGCCAACCCGCTTGCCAATCGTGGCAACTATGACAAATATAATTTTTATTTTTATTAAAATGTTTTTTTAAATATCCGCCCTGTGAGGTAACCTAAGGAAAGACCTAGCTTCAGTAGTAGTGTAACGGTGACGGTAAATTCATATGTTAAAATTCTTTAATTAAAGAAAATCACTTTTCGTGCATTTTCTATATATTCCAGTTTTCTTGATTATCAGCACAAGAAAACAACATACTTGTGCGAGTCTATTCAATTGACCCTAATTTTCCTTGTCCTACTGTGTCGTTAATCACCGGCCGGACAGTAGACGAGCCCCCGCCGACACGTCGTCGACTAATTGTTTTCCGTTACCTTCACATGGCCAAATAACTTCATTATTTTCCTTGAAAACGAGAACAAAGTAAGAGTACAGTTACTATCGAGACAGAAATTTTAATATAATACATTTTAAATCTATTTTCAAACCTTTTAAAAACAAGAAAGCGTGTCATATGTTATACATTGTAGTGCCACGCTGCAGCTATATTATGGTTGTAGCACGAATGGGTCGGCTCGACCGGGATAGGACCAGGCTCTCACAGATTACCAGCGTAAAATATCAGCTTAATGCTGCTGTGTTCCGTAAAGGGAGGGTAGAGAACCGGACACCTTTATTACTGGAATCGAGGCATTACATCTTAGTCTTCAGGGGTGACAACGCATCTGCATTTTGATTCTTAACTTAGGATAAACGTAGATAGCTACGGGCTACAGAATCCACTACCATCTGGTGAACTGTGTTCTCGTTTGTCACTCGTATTCTATATAAAAAAGAAATTATACACTATTATACTTTTTGGGGGTGTTTTAAAAAAACCATTTTTTTTTCGCAAAATTTGCTGGGGAGCGGGTTTAACAATGGGGTTCCGTGGGTGTGTGTTTTTTTTTTCGTTAATATTTCCTTTTGATTCGTTTGTCTTGACCAAACTTTACACCAGTCAATCATTAATTACAGACCAAAGTCCACAGCTGTACGTAGATAGCAGACCAAAAATTATCTCATGGGCTATATATTTGGGATAGTTACCGCACTTGACACGCGGGTTACCAACCTTTGCTTATTTGTTATTAAGAATTGTTATCAGAAAGGTGCTTCAGCCCATCTCTTGTTTGAGTTTCCCTCTGTTGCCTCTTATAAAATCCACGGGATGATGAATAAAATATTTTTGCCTTGACTTAAATCTGACTTTAGCGAAGTAAAGCTTACCCACTTGGACAGTCTAAGGAAGGATAATGCAGTTGTTAGAGTTCCATGTATGCTAAGTTGTTAATGGGATGGAACCTAGTAAAAAATTTATATCTTAACTGTACAACTAAAATGTCATTAAATTGACCAACATTGACCGCCATTTTGAAATGGACTATAATAATCACACATGGTGCGCACAGCAAGGTGACAGGTTTTTGTTCATTGTTCTTACACGATGTCGTCAGGTTTGTATTTATCAAAGAGAACCAGACGGTCTGTAGCCGCCTTAAAAGTAATTACATATGCTTGTACTACTCTGAGGTAGCGGCAAAAATGAAAACTTTGTTCTAATATTGTCTAGTCATCATCACTAAAAATAAAAAGGACTTGCGATGTTTCGTTTCCAATATTCTTCGTCGTTTTCATGTTTTGTTAATTTCTTAACATTGTATTCTATGCTAGTAACACTGGCTATCTAGCTATCTAGGGTTGTTTTCCATTATTTTCATTAAGTCAAGCCCGTCGAAGTGAATTTAATATGTTGATTCCTCGCCTGTGGATAATTTATATACGGTACATAATAATGTTATATCATAGCAACTTTGAATTTATTTAAGTACTCGTATTTAATAATATCGACACCGCAAAAAATTCAATTTTTTTTCTCTAATATTCGGTCGCACACTCTCTGATACGCTCATTCAAGTGAATTAGGGAAAATCGAATATATACAACTTAGAGAAATGGGTACTCAAACTGATAAATTCGGGAGTTTCCATCTATTTATTATTGATGATACATTTCAGTAGGTATTATTAAAAGCTACGAAAACGCACTGAGCTGGAAAGATTTATCTTGTCAAATATACTATTGCGTGGCATAAAATCAATTTCATCACAGATGAGTCAGAGAGCGTCAAACTTAAAATTACTATACCTAAATCTAGTACTTTACCTGAAACTGTGAAACCCACCGCCTCTGCGGTTTCGCAACTAGCCTGTATAAGCTGTTTGCAGTGAAATCGCTTCGACACCGGAACTGTTTGGTTTCTGTCTTACATATGAAGACATTTCCAACCATCATTATCATCACCATCAACATTACAGCTCATGACAAGTCCACTACTGAATATAGGCCTCCCCAAAGGATGTCACAAATCACGCTAATCGGAAGGACCACGCCACGGTTACGTTACCTTCGGTTACCTTCGTAACATAGTAGCATATTATTGCTCTGGTTTGTAAGGCGATTTTACAGAACCGGAGACCCTTTTTACTTATAACTAGTCTTTCTATCATAATGCTCAAGGATCACCACACATCTCCATTTTGATACTTACAATAAAATACAATACAATATATTTATTTACATTCCATAATGTAGAAATTAATAATATTCAATTTTTACAATATGGACCCTGTCGGGTATAGCAAATTAGAACAGAGGAGGACGCAAAAATGTTTTATTTATTATTCATTATAATTATTATATTATTCATTATATTTATATTATTCTTTATTATTATACTATCATTATTCGTGTTATTCATTCATTTATTTATAGTTATCATTATTAAATTTGTCATTCAGGTATTCATATAAAGTATAATAACATTTATTGATTAGAAACACTTTTAATTGTCTTATAAAAATATGATCATTTGTTTCGTTTTTTAATGAGTTTGGTAGTTTATTATAGACAGTTATTGACATTATGTAAGGGCCTGAGGAAAAGAGCTTCATTTTAAAAGTTGGTAGCAATAATCTATTTCCGTGTCTTAAACTATAAGCCGTAATTTTAGTTTCTCTTTTTACGTAGAAATTAGGGTATTTTCGCACAAATTTGCATAATTCCAATATATAAATACAAATTAAGGTAAGATGTTTAAGTTTTTTAAAATGAGGACGACAACTTTCAGTTCTTTCTATGTTACACATAATGCGAATTAGTTTTTTCTGTAAGATGAAGATGGTGGTTGCATCTGTACTGTTACCCACAGGATAATACCGTACTTTAGCCACGCCTGTGCATAGGCATTGTAAGTAATTAACGCGGCCTGGAGGTCAGTTGTCTTTTTTATTTCATTTAGGGCATATACAAAACTAGACAATTTGTTACGAATTTCCTGAACGTGAGATTTCCGGTTGATGTGACTATCCAAAACTATGCCGAGTAGAGTGTGCTCATTTACTGTCTCGATTTTTGTATTTTTGTAAGAAAAATTAATTTTTATCGGCGTTTTTTGATAGGGGTAAAAAGCAAGGCAAAATTTTTGTTTTTTTTGTAGTTTATTTCCAGGTTATGCTCTTTCATCCATTGGTCAGTATTTTCAAATATTTTATATAATATATCATTTACGTTATTTACGTCACGACAAGGTGCTAAGATAGAGATATCGTTCGCAAACATAACACATGGGTTAACCATAGTTTCACTGAGATTGTTAATATATATTAAAAATAATAAACATCCCAATACACTACCTTGGGGTATTGAAGCATTTACAATTATTTTATTTGATCTCACTTTTACTATTTTATTATTATCAAAGTATTCTATTTCTACATATTGTTCTCTATCTTGTAAGTATGATTTGAATCATTCTAAACCAATCCCACGAATACCTACACTATTTAATTTATTAAGTAATATATTATATTGTACCTTATCGTATGCTTTGGTCATATCTAAAGAGTATTCCTATTGCATATTCTTTATTGTTTAATATCTTTAGAATATCTTGAATATATTTATATACTGCTAGTATGGTAGATCGATTTTTACGGAAACCGTTCTGAAATTCACTAAAGATTTTATATATATACTTAAAGAAGCATCGATCTCGCTATCTAGGGACGTATAGTACAGTATTCACTATGTACTATATATAATATTTAGTCTGAACTAGGCCTCTTAAGGAATGCCACCATTGACATCCATCGACTACCTGTATCTCTTATTAGTCAGTCTCGTCTCATCCCTTGTATCCCATACTTAAAAAAAATGTTATCAAAATACTATGCATAACTGTATAGATTATTAAACTTCTAATAAAAGAAATTGTCAACTGTGTAGAAGCGGAGCGTAGTAAGGATATAGACTCGTAGGCGTCGTAAGAGGCAACAAACTGAAACAGATCAAGCTATTGGCGGCAGCATTCTTAATTGCAACTTAAAATAATGAAAAACTGTGGTTGCCATCTCGCTTGCTAAGCGAAGCAACTATGGCAAATATCCCTCTTATTGGGGCGGCCTTTTTATAGATTAAGGGTGACAAACGAGCATACAGACCACCTGATGGTACATGCATGCTGTGGCCCATAGACATATCATAATGCAGATTCATTGTCACCACTGAGGATTAACCATACTGTCCACATAATGGTAAGTGGATGCTGTGGCCCTTAGACATCGTTGTCACCCGTGAGGACTAAGATGGATTGCTTCGTTTCTAGTAAAGAGGGTCTCCGGTTCTCTACACTAACTCTACGAAACACAGCAGCATTGAGCTGCTATTTTACGGTGCTATTCTGTGACCAAGCTGTTCTCGGTCGAGCTACAATCATAAAATAGCTGAAACATGGCTCTACCACGCAAAAATCTGTCTAGCTATTGATCTATTTAATTTTTTTTTATTAAAATGGGCTCAATACAAAATAACTATATTATTATTACACAATCTAGAATCTAGACACGACAGTTTTTCATCCATGTTTGTAAAGAAGAGGGAGAGGAACCGGTGAGCCGACCCATTCGAGTACTACCATAAAATAGATGCAACATGGCTCTACCACGCAAAAATCTGTCTAGCTATTGATCTATTTAATTTTTTTTTATTAAAATGGGCTCAATACAAAATAACTATATTATTATTACACAATCTAGAATCTAGACACGACAGTTTTTCATCCATGTTTGTAAAGAAGAGGGAGAGGAACCGGTCGAGCCGACCCATTCGAGCTACTACCATAAAATAGCTGCAACATGACGTTCTTGACCCGCAAAAATCTGTCTAGCTATTGATCTATTTAATTTCTTTTTATTAAAATGGGCTCAATACAAAATAACTATATTATTATGACACCAATTAGAATCTAGACACGAAGTTTTTCATCGATGTTTGTAAAGAAGAGGGAGAGGAACCGGTCGAGCCGACCCATTCGAGCTACTACCATAAAATAGCTGCAACATGGCTCTACCACGCAAAAATCTGTCTAGCTATTGATCTATTTAATTTTTTATTAAAATGGGCTCAATACAAAATAACTATATTATTATGCCTACACAATCTAGAATCTAGACACGACAGTTTTTCATCCATGTTTGTAAAGAAGAGGGAGAGGAACCGGTCGAGCCGACCCATTCGAGCTACGACCATAACATAGCTGCAACATGGCTCTACCGCGTTAACAAGGCCTATATTCCGCAGTGGACTTTGATACACCGTTGAAATAATACTAGTTTTTACGGAATTTATCGCGTATATTTAACTTTTTAAATACCCGACGTTTCGAACGCTTTACAGCACTCATGGTCACGGGCGGGACTGAGATGTTCAACGTCACAGTGAACGAGTGAAGCCGGCCACAGTCGAGCGTGTACCTGTTGTACTGCCATATGTTAGAGGAGTCACTGACAAGATTGGCTACTTCAAGCCGCTGAAGAAGATTGGTCAGTTTTTACCATCGGTCAAGTGTAATGTCCCTCTGCAAGATGCAGGAGTGTACAAGCTTGATTGTGAATGTGGTCTCTCCTACATAGGACAAACTAAAAGATCAATAAAAACCCGCGTTAAAGAACATATAGCTGATGTGAAGAATCGACGCTCTGGGAAGTCTGCAGTCTGTGAACACGTACAGGATCGCCCCCGTCACTACATCAGATTTGGTAGACCGCAAATCCTCGCTAAAGTACACCGATTCCTTCCAAGGATGATTCGCGAGGCTATTGAAATCAAAAAACATCCTAATTTCAATAGAGAAGATGGCTGGGTACTACCATCTGCTAAGGATCCTATAATAAATAAAATTAAATCCCAACCCAAGCATACAACTGCAAGACTTCAAGATACCATAAGTTCATACTGCATAGATCGGAACAAAAGTTAAATTTTAATCTATGGTAACCGCGGTTAACTATGACATATGGACGCTGAACATCTCAGTCCCGGCCGTGACCATGAGTGCTGTAAAGCGTTCGAAACGTCGGGTATTTAAAAAGTTAAATATACGCGATAAATTCCGTAAAAACTAGTATTATTTCAATGTGTAGTGTTCGCGTAAATATAAGAAATCATTTGATAGACCGTAATGATATAGCAATACAGAATTAATCTAGAAGTACCTTCTAGCCTATTATTACCGGCGACCATGACCCTTATAATGTTTGCATTAGCAGTTCACGGTGATGAAACACCACAGTAAAAGCCAAAAATATTATTAATAGCCCCACGTCTAATTCATGACACTAAAACGAAATTACTGCCTATTTATGATCTGTCGCCGCTACAAGACGCACACTTTTTCGATATCGCACGAGAATTTATTTCTACTTTTGTTAGTTCTTCAGGATTCGACATAACTTACGTCGTATTATCGTTAGTGTCGCGTATAGGGTTGCCAGGTTAAAATAAAAGACGGCTTTTTATTTCTGAAGTAAAAATTGAGCTTATCCCCTAATTTGAAATCTTTAGAGGCCAATTTACACTTCAACAAGTACCTTAACCCTTCGATCCCTATAAAAATTCGATGCAGTCGCATGCGACCGCTCGGGATTTGCCGGGCGCACCCACGCGCGGTACTTAAAACCATTAAAAGTTATATTTAGAGACTACTTTTCTATGAAGAAGTTTGGCATTATAAAATCTATACAAAATTTTCTATATAAAAATCAGGTTTTACTTCATTACAAAAAGACTATTGTATTTTGATAACAAAAACAAAACATACCAAGCGAATGTCGGCAGCGTTACGACTTTTTACGAAATTATTTACGTAAAAAGATAAATTATATTCACATAAAAACTTTCATTTCAATTTTATAATAAAACACTATACTAAAACATTAATAAAACACTAGAAAAATCCAAAAATCAACACAATAACATTCACGCGAAAATGGCGTACGAAATTAACGTAGATAATAATTATCCATAAGATAACTTGACTTTTTATTGCACTAAAGGATAGAAAATTTCATATTGATTCTATAACTCCTTCATAGAAAAGTAGTCTCTAAATATAAGTTTTAATGGTTTAAAGTGCTGTGGGTGTGCGCGGTCGAATCTGACCGCTTAAATTTTGATGGAATAGCGCCGCGGTCGGATTCGACCGCTAGGAGGTTGAGGGGTTAATATATTAAAAATCCCGTTTGAAAGGCAATTAGTAACTTAAGTTGCAAATTAATAATTAAGTTGAACGGGTTAGCCGGCCGGTCTATTTGTCGGCGACTCAAGTTCGAAAAGTCGCCCTCCCGCAACTAAACTCGCCGCTCGTATGAACAAGCGAATTTAGTTCAGTGTATAAGTTGACAGGACACAACGTGTTCACCTTCGACCATCAAAATATAAAATTGTACCTTTTTTAACTAAATTCGCCACGAAGACATTTGAACGCTACTGTCCACTTAACCGTTTACTGCCCTGTAACTAAACTCGCTACTGTACTTGTCGAAGTGTAAATCGGCCCTAATACAGGATAAGGCAATATCGCACGTATTCGACATTCCCTCTGCTCGTTGAGGTCAATGAAATGAAAAATCACTTTGATGTGACGTTACATGACTGATGACACTTATGTGATAAACATATCACAAAGACAAACTACGTTACATTGCGTATTAACATTATTAAATGTTGTTACTGTTACCATAATAGTATTTTATTGAAAACAATATGATACCCTTATAATATATATTCTATGTCCAATATTTAATCCTATCAAATCTTCATTTACTATTAGTATCAAATCCTCTAAAACATGTAACGGGAGATGGCAACCCTAGTCGGTAGATTGGCGGGCAATTCTACCTGATTACGTTTCATCCGAGATTTTTCGATATTTTACTATTTATGGAATATGAAATTTTTTCTACGTATACAAACTTGACAAAACACGAAATCTATTTTTGTCACATTTATGTAATTCAGGCTATTACTTAGTGAACGTTATATTATGAAGATACTTAAAATTGTATGAAAAAGTCGAAAATTTCTGAATACATTCTATGTATACTTTATGATGTTAGTATAATTTGTGGCATTGTTTTTTTTTTGCCAATAAGGATAAAATAGTTTATCGGTCCATTGTCACTTTTTTTTATAGCAATGGTTGACAAACGAGCACGCGTCCACCTGATGGTAAGTGGTTGCTGTAGCCCATAGACATCCGCATTTATCTTTAATTAAGAATAAAATGCCTAAGCGTTGTCACCCATGAGGACTATGATGGAATGCTTCGATTCCAGTAAAAAGGATCTCCGATTCTCTACACCCACCCTACGAAACACGGCAGCATTACGCTGCTATTTTACGCTGGTATTCTGTTAGAGCATGTTCCTGCCCCGGTCGAGCCGACCCATTCGTGCTACAACTGTAATATAGCTGCAGCGTGGCCCTACCATGTATAGAAAAATCGACATAAATCGCAGTTAGAGGTAATCGAGATAAATAAAATATTTATCTCGAAGAAACGAAAATCTACTTTTACCGGTAAGAGGAGTGTAAGGCAACTGTTCACTGGCTGGAATTCCAATCTGTAGTCTTCCTGGTTTGAAGTTTGGTGCAGTCCGTGAACTGCTGTAGCCAATTGCTATCCAGTAGACTGTAAATTTGCTTGTTACTTCATTTTTATTAAAATATAGCTGTCCTGTCGTAAAAGTAAACTTTCCCGGTGTGTAGTATTGCCACACCTTTGCAAGGACACCTAATTTTCTTACAACTACTTTAGCCCTGAACTCAATGAACCACCCAAAGTTTAGGTACGAAGAATCCTCAAATCCCATTTCAACCTCAAACCTTAACTGCAATAAATTTACAGTTGAGATGTATAGATGAATAGTTTGTAATCGCAAAAGATCTTTTATTTAAGGTGCTATAACTACGAATTATGATTCAGTGCTAATAAATAGGTATTGCATAGAGATTTCTCTACTCTTACCCTATTTATGGTATCGGGTATTCCGTATGTCGTTCGAAGTCGTTGTGCGTGAAATAAAATCTATGGCTACAGTGACTGATTAAAGCCACTTTTGTTCCACAGTGTTGTTGACACCGTACAAATAATTGAATTAATTCATAAAAATAAAATTATAGTGGAATAGTCCTACAGAAAACCATTTACATTATATATTTAAAAAATATAAAATTTAATATATATTTACATTTACATTACACATTACCACTTTAGCTGAATGATTGTATGAGAACGTCAGTCAATATTTTTATGTATTTCTAAAAACATAGCAACATAGAATAGGATATTTACACGAATGGACCTCTATACAGAAAATAAGTTCTACCACACCTAAATAAAATAATTCTACAATTGCTCAACTCAAGGATTTTTTGGTAAAGTACTGTCCATCCATTACAGAATATAAAAAGTCCACTATCGAACATAAGCCTCTCAAATAAATTGCCTCATGGGGGAAGGGGAGGGATTTTGCCATAGTTGCCATAATTGCCATTGTTTTATACGTGGTAGAGCCATGGTGCAGTTATATTAGTAGTATAGTTGTAGCACGAATGGGTCGTCTCAACCGGGGAAGGACCACGCTCTCGCTGAATACCAGCGTCAAATAGAAACTTAATGCTGTTGTGTTTCGTATGGTGAGTGTAGAGAACCGGACACCCTTTTTACTGTAACGCGGCATTCCAGCTTAGGCCTCACGGGTGACAACACATCTGCATTTTGATTCGTAATCGAGGATAGATGTGGATGTCTATGGGCCACAGCAACCGCTTACCATCAGGTGGACTGTGTGCTCGTTTGTCAGCCTATCCTATAAAAATAAGTTGACATGCTTGGCGAGAGGTTTGTCAACCACAGTTTGATTATATTGAGTTGACATCAGGAAGATGCTGCAGCTCATCACCTGTTTCAATTTCCCTCTGTCGCTTTACTACACTCAGATGTGGGGTAGCACAGTACTGGGGCGTATATCAGACACGTAAATGTCTAAACTTAAATGTCGAGTTGCGAGTAAAATTTATCCCAAATATTGAATGCAAGAAGCCGGGAATTTGTTTTTTTTTTTTTTTTATAGAATAGGGTGACAAACGAGCACACAGTCCACCTGATGGTAAGTGGTTGCTGCGGCCCATAGACATCTACATCTATCCTCCATTAAAAATCAAAATGCAGATGCGTTGTCACCCGTGAGGACTGAGATGGAATGCCTCGTTTCCAGTAAAAAGGGTCTCCGGTTCTCTACACTCACCATACGAAATACAGCAGCATTAAGCTACTATTTCACGCTGGTATTCTGTGAGAGCGTGGTCCTTCCCCGGTCGAGCCGACCCATTCGTGCTACAACTATACTACTAATATAACTGCAGCATGGCTCTACCACGTAAAAAAGGTATTTTATATGTGAAATATTTGAATGAAGTTATATTACCCCTCCCGCAAGCACAGGTTAGCGTGATAGGGAACGTCCCCTGTTATCTAAATCGACCATTATCAGTGCCATAGATATGGATTTGAGCAGTCTATCGCCACTTCAGCGTGATACTATTCTGAGCTTTGTTACATACTCCCGGTAAATGTATTTAACATGGTATACCGTTCAAGGTAAAAAGAGTTTCACATAATATGCAGCTTTATCTACATATTTTTCCACTTTCACTTGCCTGTCCTTATTGTAGTCTGATTAATCGAGAGTGAGAGTATCCCTCTCGATACTCTAAATTTAGTGACCCATCTTTTTAAGCTGTTTATTTCAAAAATCTCTAATTATTATTTACATTTAATAACCAAAATTGATTTCTTTCATCTACTAATAAAAATACCGATTACCACCATAGATGATGTAAGTCTAATGAAATTAAAAAAAGACTGTCAGTCATAGGAATTCACATCAGAAGTGAATATTTCTTAGCTTCACAAACTTGTAAACATTATTTTTGGGTTGTTAAGAAATTTTTGGGAAGTATTTTTGGTACAAGTTATTTTTAAAAACCGTATTAATATAGTAATAAACTTTTAACTTTTTGCGCGGTTTTACATGAAAAAGAATGATTATTATCTATATAATACAAACAAATTTATATATACATATCAATTAATTTTATCAATTGGATTTGCAACATTACTTCATCAGTTATGTGTCTGAGCATGACGGTCACGCGAGTTCAGTGCTTTTTCCCCATCTTAAAAGTGCCCAAAGTGCCTAAAGTTTTCAGTTTACAAAATTACTCGGGTCACTTCCGACGCGCGACTGGAGGATTTATATCAAATTAAACGGGTTTGGGCCATCTAGTGTCTATTTTACCTCACACAGCCACCTTAGGGATCAGTACACACAGAGACGCGGCTAGTGGTTTTGCACTGTGCAGCGCGCCGCTGCGAAACGCATCACGACGTCGCGTGGCGCATCGTGAAGTCACTGGCAGCGCACCTCTCTTGCACGCTACGCCTACCAATGAAGCGCCGCTGCGTCGTGATGCGTCGCGCTGCGTCGTGATGCTTCGCGCTACGCTGCGCGGTACCTTGAGGCGGAGAGCGGTGCCGCGGGACATTTTCAAATTATCTCAATAAAATGTTAATCTTTTAATGTAGTAAATAAAGTTACATTTTGTATCACTATCTTAAAAAGTGCGCGCCACGTCGCGACACGTCACGTCTCAGTGTAAACTGGCCCTAAGAGTCAAGTCATCCTATTTGTTCGATAAAACCACCAAAAACCACGAAGTAGATTTACAAGCGCTCATAGCAAATGTGTTCCGCGTAGCTATAACATAACGACTTCTCTTTTTGTTAACTCTCGAATTCTCTTCTCATCTAATAAGCAAATCGATTCTTAAGGAGTAAACTCCAAAAACATACTAATTTCAATAGAAAAGATTAATATTATTCTACCGACATCAGTCAGTGAAATAATCTTGGCTGTAATGATAATCATGATAGGTAACAAGTAATGTTTATTATAAGTCATTTATACTGCCGCTACTGGTTCGAAAAAAAACCTCTGTTTTGTGAGGAAGCAGCAAGAAACTCAGTGGTTTTTTTTAAATGCATGTTGTACAAATTAAACACAAAAACGTTTAAAAACAACATGATGACGATGGCTTTTGTGACGTTGTGTTTCAGATAGGTGTAGGTAGGGATAGGTAGGTTAGATTAATTATATAGAATTACAGGAAAAGAATAAAAATAATTAGCATCACAGAATAATTGTTACCAAAAGTAATTGGTAAAAGTTCGCACTTACGGTAGTAGAAATAGAGTGGACCAGGTGGTAGGATTCGCGAATCCGCTATGTAGAAGGCCCGGAGTCGTTAATTTCGGTGGAAGAGATAATAGAAGATCCCAGAAGAAGTCGGGGTTAACATGTGGTTATTATAATTTAGAAGTGATTACATAATGTCCGTTTACTGTTAAGTAAATGGGTGTAGTGGTGATGAAGAAAGAAAACTGGGAAAGAATGGGAACAGCCAGCACATAAACTTTTGACCAGAGACTAATGTTGCTTAGTTTACAAATGCATTAAATTACTCTGACTATAACAAATTAGAGTCGTACCATATGAAGATGAGATGAATGATTTTAGAATATCTATACATATAATAAATCTGTAGAAAAGTCGTGTCTGTAAAATATAATTAAATAAATTACATTTGTATCTTAAAATAATGAAATATATAGTTATTTCAAAATCCTAACGTTAAATTTTTAGCTTTTTCGGTATTTCAGTGCAAAAGTGTAATAATTTAAATAGATAATATTGACGTTTATCAGAAATATGTTTATGGTTTTTAGTTCCATTAATAATGTGTATGTAAACCGATTTAAACTGGCCTGTTTGCAAAATTCTCATCATCTTTATAGTTTTATCAAAGAGATTTTTTTTATAAATTTATGTCGTCGCAAAATCATAGACTGTTAATATCTTAAAGTAGTCAATCATTTCATCAAGTAGTAATAGTAGTAATTTAACCATGACCATATATAGCTTGCCGAATCAATTAATAAAGATCGTTTAACGATATTAAACTCAAATAACTCATAACTTCATATAGTTTTTCTCCGCTAGCTTCGCTGATAGCGTATTTTTAACACAAACAGAGTATTTCGCAAAATCAACGCTACCTACTTTATGTCTTATTTATATAATAAAAAATGTTTGCAGCTTTCCAGTCGCATTCCAACCTTTTATCGCTGATATTACTTGGTAATATAGTTTTGGCTTTCATTATTTAATCGATTAATAGCGCCATCTACTTACTGCAAATTAAACTAATGATAAGTCACTGATGAAATTAGTTGTTAGAGGCTACCGAATACTTATTCGTTTAGAATCAAAACTTTAAATAGGAACCCAGACCGGTGGCCATTATCGTAATGATTTACTGCAATTACCACGTTTGGCAAAATGGTTAACGATACTGTTATATTTAATACTGTGTACAGAAAACTGCGATTATGACAGAAGCTCTTTATTTGAATATATTGGCTGTTTATCGGCATAGTTTAAATTACACCAACTTCATTTGTTATCAAGTTACCTGACGTAAATAATTGAACATTAAGTGCACTGTGAGATTTTTAACTCTATTTGATGGAATAGTTCGTGGCATTGTTGGATGCCTAATTACCAGGTAGATATGGTCAACTATCGTGCAAAAGCTTTGTTTCAGTTTTTGTGAATTTTATTTAAAAAAACTACGAGAGCCGTGTAGCAGGCCGTGAGATTTAATTATGGCACGGGAGCAAAACGTGTACGATTCCCTGGAAGCCAAATAAATCTGTAATAGGAAATTTTACGTGCTGACTTATCACGTGTCCGGTGAAGTTGTGAACAATAACTTCGTGGGGAAACCTAGATGTGTGAGTAGTTTAAAAGTATTAATTGCAATTTGAATTTACCACCTTCGTAAGGAAAACATCGCGAGGAAACGTGCATATCTGGTTCTCCAGTCGAGAGCATCCCGTGTTGGGGTCAGCGCAGCGAAAACTTTTTAACCAAAAATTGTCTACCTGCCTTGGCCCAGTAATAACGATGATGAGATTTCGGATGCTATTTTTTACTTTTAATGGGGCAATTATGAGTAGAACTCTTCATCGTCATCATTACAGCCTATCAAAATTCCACGTAGGCCTCCCCCATAAATTGTCAAATAGGCTGGATATATTTGCTACGACGAGTTGGCGGATTTTCTGCGGATTGCGTGGCGGATGAGTGTGGTTCTTCCTACTATTTCACTGTGAACAAATCTTATTTTGGAATTCAACTAATTTTAAGAATTTTACCGCGTTTAATTTTAACTTTTTAATACTTTACAGCACCCATGGTCTAGAGGAGGAGGGGACCGAGGTGTTCGACGTCCTGATGTCATAGTTAACGAAGGCTATAATTCTTGAAGTAGTAAGCTTGGGTTTGATTTTAATTTTATTAATTATGGGACCCCAAGCAGATGGTAGCACCCAGACATGTTCCCTATTGAAATTAGGATGTTTTTTTTTTAAATTTCAATGGCTTCGCAAATCCTCCTTGGTAAAAATCGCGATTCTTTAGCGGGGATTTATGGTCTTTCAGATCTAATATAATGGTTGGGACGATACGGAACATATTGACTTGCTTCAGACTTCCCGGAGCATCGGTGTTTCACATCAGCAATATGTTCTTTTACGCGGGTTTTTACGTATCTTTCATCCAAAGATGCTTAAAAAACCCACGTAAAAAAGGTAAAATAAAACGCGATAAAAATTCGTATATTTCATTTTATTCCATGTATATTTTTCGCGTAAATATCAGAAATCATTAAAAAATGTATAAAATCATTTATTAAATTTTGCAGTCTACTAAAACGTAAAAATAATATTAGCATTTATTTTATGATGCCAATAAATATTGAATGGGACCAATAATATGAATATAATTTCGCAAATATACATCATACCGTAAATTAATGGATGACAGTGAAATTCATCATTGTTTTGTTAAAACTAAATTAACTTTAATGATAAAAGAATGTTAAGTGTAAAATGTAAATAACGCAATTTTGATTCCAAGAGAATTGAACTTTCTTATAAATATAATTGGAGGGCACACCTGATATAAAAATAATAGGTATATACAGATATAAGTTATTAATGCAATGATGAAAAATTTATTTATACACGAGTTACATATGCCTACCCCAGACCATACAAGCACAGCGCCAGCGGCAAGCCAGCTGCCGCCGCCGTCACTGACCCCCAGCTCCCTACACCTCCCGCGACTGAAGCCGGTTGGCAGGTGGTCGGGAACAAGAAGAAGGGGAAGAAGGCAGCCAAAAAGGCCAAAGAGCAGGAGCGGCAGCGCCAGTTCAGGGCGCGCAAGATCGCGGCTAGGCTCCGCGCTCCGAAGACCGCAGCTGTAGTGATCACACTACAGCCGGACGCGGAAAAGAAGGGCGTTACCTACCGCGATCTGCTCTCGAAGGCGAAGGAGGCGGTGGATCTCGGGGAGCTCGGGATCACCGGGGGCCTCCGGCTCAAAGTCACCCAGACGGGGGCCCGTATGCTGGAGGTCCCCGGGGAATCCAGTGGTGCGACCGCGGACGCTCTGGCTGCGAAGCTCAGAGCGTCTCTGGACGCGGACGAGGCCCGAGTGTCCAGGCCCGTCAGATGCGCAGACCTGCGCATCATGGGTCTGGACGACTCGGTATCAGAGGAGGAGTTGGTGGCCGCCGTTGCCAGGTCCGGGGGTGCACTACTGACCAGGTCAGGTCAGGCGCCATACGCCCGGACCAACAGGGTATGCATGCCGCCACGGTGCGCTGCCCTGTTACGGCGGCCAAAACCATAGTGGAGGGTCGAAGGCTTCTGGTGGGCTGGGTCTCAGCGCAGGTTAAGCTGCTGGAGCCCAGACCTCTGAGGTGCTATCGCTGTCTCGTGGAGCACCACGTATCAGTGAGATGCGCCTCGGAGGTTGACCGCAGTGGCCTTTGCTTCCGCTGCCGATCACCGGGCCGGAAGCAAGGCCTGCGTGCCACCCGCCAAGGCCAAGGCCGCGGGTAGGGTAGGGGCCAAAGCCGCCACCGCTTCTGTGGCCTCCGCCGCAGCCGCGACTGCCACTGCCACCGCTGTCACTGTCGCCGCCGCCGCCGCCGCGACACCGACGCCCGCAGAGGGGCCCCCCGTGGAGGAAGCTGAAATGGAATGCCTATAACGGCCCCATTAAGCTTCCTCCAGGCGAATATCAACCACTGCGCCTGCGCTCAGGATCTGTTGCTCCAGAGCATGGCGCAGTGGTCGATTAACATCGCTGTGGTCGCTGAGCCGTATTTTGTCTGGCCTAGGGAGGACTGGGTGGCGGACCTTAACGGCTCAGTGGCCATCATCTCTTCGGCCGCCGCCGGTACCCCGACCCTTGAAGGTGTCGGGAGGGGTCAGGGGTGTGTAGCAGCACGGTTCGGGGAGTTCGTCGTTGTGGGGGTGTACTTCTCCCCGAACCGATCTCTAGCCGAGCTCCACAACTCTCTTGCAGAGCTGAGAGCAGTCGTCGTCGGAAGTTATCCCCTCCCCGTACTTGTCCTCGGCGACTTCAATGCCAAGAACTTGGCTTGGGGTTCTCGTCGTACAGATGTGCGGGGTAGGATGGTGGAAGGCTGGGCTTTGGAGACAGGCCTGGTCGTCCTAAATCGGGGTTCTGTCCCCAGGTGTGTGCGGATGCGGGGCGAGTCGGTGGTGGAAATCTCGTTCGCTAGCCCCGCTCTGTCGCCGCGTGCCATTGACTGGCGTGTCATGGAGGGGGTGGAGACCTACTCCGACCACCGGTACATCCGGTTTGATGTCTCCACCCAGCCCTCGAGCGCGCCAGTCCAACAGGCCCCGAGTGGTCCGCGTTGGGCGCTGAAGTAGCTGGACCGGGAGCTCCTCCTGGAAGCCTCGATCGTGCAGGCCTGGGTGTCATCACCGGACAGGCTTGTCGACGTCAATGATGAGGCAGGGTGGTTCGAGGAGGCCATGTCTGAGATATTTGACGTGGCAATGCCCCGCGTCCGGCCAGGAAGCGCCCGGCGTCAGGTGTATTGGTGGTCGCGTGAGCTGACGTCTCTGCGCGAGGCGTGTGTCGCCGCGCGGCACCTGTACGCCAGGCATCGCGGGCTCCGCATTCGTCCACCGAATGCGGCAGCCATTGAGGCAGAGCTGTACGAGGGATACAGAGCGGCGCACACCGCCCTCCGGGAGGCTGTCCTGCGGGCCCGGGATCGGGCCCGTGAGGAGATGCTGGAGACTCTCAACAGAGATCCGTGGGGGCGCCCCTACAAGATGGTGCGGGATAAACTCCGCACCTGTGCCCCCCCGCTGACGCAAAATCTCCGGCCCCAGCTCGTGGAGGACGTGGTGAGCGCTCTGTTCCCTACGCGAGGAGAACATCCGCCCCCGCCTAGGGCTCCGCCACCTGCGGGGCCGGAAGCGGACCACCAGAACGACGACGACGACATCCCGGAAGGGATCAGGGTAGACCTGAGAGTGGCGGTACGTAGGCTCAAGGCCAGGAATACCGCCCCAGGACCCGAATGGCTTGCCTGGCAAAGCCTGGGTCCTGGCCTCGGAGGCTCTCGGGCCCCGACTGGAGGGGCTCCTAAGCGCATGCTTGGAGAGAGGCCAATTCCCGCTTCGTTGGAAGACGGGGAAACTGGTCCTCATTCGGAAGCCGGGGCGCCCTGCGGACTCTCCGTCCGCATACCGGCCCGTGGTGCTGCTCGACGAGGTGGGCAAGCTCTTTGAAAGAGTCATTGCAAACCGCCTCGCCGAGCACCTTGCGGGGACGTGGCCGGATCTTGCGGAACACCAGTTTGGTTTCCGCAAGAGGCGCTCTACGGTGGACGCCATCATGCGCGTGAGAGCCCTCACGACGGGGGATGCAGTGGCCAGAGGGGGGTTGTCTTGGCGGTGTCTCTCGACATCGCCAACGCCTTCAACTCCATGCCTTGGAGCTGCATTAGGGAGGCACTCCGGTATCACCGGGTGCCGACCTATCTCCGTCGTATAGTCGGGGACTACCTGACGGACAGGACCGTCATCTACCCCGGTCGCAACGGTGAGTGGAACCGGCGAGAGATGTTCGTGCGGTGTCCCACAGGGTTCGGTTCTGGGGCCACCTCTGTGGAACATCGGTTACGACTGGGTGCTGCGCGCCGACCTCCCTACCGGCGTCAGCGTAGTTTGCTACGCTGACGACATGCTGGTACTGGCACAAGGGGGGTCGTACGAGTCGGCGGCGGAAACTATGACACACGGGGTTGCGATAGTCGTTGAGAGGATTCGGCAACTGGGTCTCGAGGTGGCTCTGCACAAGTCCGAGGCCATGCACTTCCATGGTCCTCGGAACAGGCCACCACCAGGATTCTCAGTGATGGTAGGAGGGGTATCCATCGGCGTCGAGTCGACGCTGAAGTACCTAGGACTCGTCCTCGACGGCCGATGGAACTTCGTTGAGCACTTCCGACGTTTGGCTCCCAAACTGGAACGGACCGGGGCTGCCTTCAGGTGGCTCCTGCCGAACCTGGAGGGGCCAAACGCCTCCTGCCGGAGGCTCTACGCGGGGATCGTGCGATCCATGGCCCTGCAAGTTGTCGCGCAGAGGATAGACTTCCGGCACGATCTCATGGCGACATGGAGAGAGCGACTGTCGCAACCCCGTGCTGGGCACGCGGCGA
This sequence comes from Parnassius apollo, assembly GCA_907164705.1. Lineage (NCBI taxonomy): Eukaryota > Metazoa > Arthropoda > Insecta > Lepidoptera > Papilionidae > Parnassius > Parnassius apollo. Next base: position 1,362,536 of record CAJQZP010001183.1, on the reverse strand, counting down.
TAAGATCCCTCTTCGAGGAGTGGCTTGAGAGACGCCACGGCATCCTCACCTTCCGCCTGACGCAGGTCCTCACCGGACACGGTGTGTTCGGGAGGTTCCTGCACCGAATCGGGCGGGAGGAAACGCCCGGGTGCTTCCACTGCGAGGACGGACCGGAGGACACGGTGGAACACACCGTGGAGGTGTGCCCTGCTTGGGCGGAGCACCGCCGTGTCCTCGTAGCGGCGATAGGCGGCGGCGACCTCTCGCGTCCGACCCTGGTCGAAGCCATGTTCCGGAGCGAGACGGAATGGGATGCCGTCACCACCTTCTGCGAAGCAGTGATGCTAGCGAAGGAGGTGGCGGAGCGGGAGAAGGAGAGAACAGCAGCTTTCCTCCCCGGCCGCCGCGGGAGACGCCCCGGGCGTCGGGAGCTACGTCGTGGCCCTCGGCCACAGTAGGCGCGGGCCTGTGGACGGCGAGCAATGGGTAGCTCGCCGTCCGTCCGTCTAATGACGACAGGCCGTGTCGACGGCGCGTTTTGTTCCACGCGCGCCTCAAAGAGCTGTCAGCAGCGTGAAGGGGCCCGTAAGGGCCAACGCCTGCCGGGGCTGCGGACTGTTCGAAAGAGATACCGCGGCTCCGGAACGTAAGGGCACTGAAGGAACACGGATGGTTTTTAGTCAGTAAAAGTCTGACACTCCCTTACGCTCCACCCAGAGCGAAAGGGGTCATTAGATGATTTACCATCCGCAAAAAAAAAAGACCATACAAGCAAGCAGTAAGTCATCAACAATTTAAAATAGCCGGCTAAGCAAATAACAGCGCGTGACTTAAGAATAATCAACACAGTGCCATCAGGAAATCACCCACCGCCTGCTAAGCAAAACCCAGCACGTCTCAACATAGTATATAATTGGTTTGATTGTTAAGACAGGCCAGTAGTAATTAATTTAGTTTGAAAGTTAACTAGTCCAGTAATTCTGTGTACTCACATCGTCACAGTAGTTAAGTTAACTTGTAAGTTAGAAAATAAAGTAATGTAGGAAAAAGTCTTCGTCTCCTTCCACATCAACCCTACCCAAGCTGCCGGAAACGTAACTCACATGTAACAATCCTGTAACATATTATATCTAAGCCAAATAGCAATCATTTTGTATCCAATAGTCCTTGAGAATTTAAAAAAATCTTTGACAAACAGACATAGAAACACAGATGACACACACAGCCAGAGGTAACTTTGATAGTGATCGAATTTTGCTAAATTTGGCACGGAACAGCAATTATTAATGTTGCTAAATTGAAGTTCATGAGAGCGAAGCCGTAGGTAAAAAAATAGTATACCTTTTTTTGTTATAATATAATAGTGGCATTATTAGTAATGAAGCTATCACTAGAGTAGCGTACAACGTTACATTATACAAAACACTATTAGTAAAAGTTCGTGAGATTTGTGTTTTTTTTTTTAATAAAGATAGGATTTGTAAACAGTAAAGTATTATTTGTTGCAGATGAGAATGTAAATTGATGCCAAGATCACGATGCCGCCGCCTGACAATCGAAATCCAGGTAGGAAGACTAAGTATGCTTAATATCAGATGGCCTTTGACACAAATAAACTTCTATGTTTGTCAGTTTCAAACTACGCTTATTTGTGTCGAAAGCCATCGAAGATGTGATCAAAGATTTCAATGATCAATTATATACTTTTAAAGTTTCTCTTAAACATGAAATAATAATCAGCGGTATTCTAAACTTTAAAAAAAATACGTGTGGCACTCGGTGACTGCCGCGGTAAAGCTATTGCATATAATTTTTTATCAACTTATGCAATTATAATTATTTATTTATTTTATTTATGCAGTTAAGTCTTTGATATTAAATCAAGTTACACTTTTTGAGCGAGGTGACCGATAAGAAAACAATTTTTTTTTCTCTTATTGAATAAATGAGAAGTTAATATTGTTTAAAATATTTTTAATATCTTACAATACATGTAGGTTATTCAGGAATTTTTATCATTGAGTTAACAGCTAGTGTACACGCATACGTCTAGTCGCACGCACACAAACACCGTGCCGAAGTCTGCCGAGTGCCGAAGTCTGCCGAACTGAAACGACGTTAGACGATGCACGGCTTTCAACGTCACATCTCCGTGCCCGTCGGAGTGGGGAGCGTGAGGTTTTTTTCGTTACGGAATTTCTGGATTTGGTCCCCGCGCTCAAGGCCCGCGATAGAAGCTATGCAATAGCTTAAAAAGAAAGAAAACTTTTTAAAATAAAATTCAAAATACAAACGAACATACAGCTCACCTGATGATGGTAAGTGATTTCTGCAGCCCATAGATACCTGCAACCAACTTTAAACACAAAATGCTTTACAACGTTTAACACGTATTTGGCGACAGAAATAATTATCTAGTAATGTATATAGGACCATTTACATATCTAAGAACAGACAAATTTTAAGCTTAATTTCAAATATATACTGTTTATGTAAATACGAGGAAGTAAGGCTTCTCCTTTTATTTGAAATTGAATGTGATTTATGGGCAACAACGTTTTTGCCTACCGAGAGACGCTTACGAACGAATGTGTGCGTGCGCAGTAAAATCATTAATAATATGAACACCACGCATTTTGAATTTAAAAGATCAAAAAAGACAGATTTTGAGATTTTTTTATTAATATTTCTTCACCATTTTTGCCTATATTACTTATTCTGAATCTTCTTTGCACTGTAAAATCAGAAAAGAATGTAATGTAAAATATTGAAAAATAATGTATTCCTACGCATTTTGAGTTCAAAAGATAAAAGGGACAGAACTTTTGAGATTTTTTCAAATTAATTTTTTTTCTTTGTTACTTATTTTGAACCTTCTCTGCAAATTTGGCCGGTTATTGCAAAATAATCCGGTATATAATTAATTATCTGATAATATATAGATTATAATGTCTCGGGGAGTGAGGTGATCGCTACCAAGCTATTCCCAATTTGTTTTGTGTTGTTAATTGTGTAACATATATGGCTGTAAGTTGTTTTATTTACAAAAAAAGTTTTTTCCGAAGCAGTGGCAAATTTGACAAAAGAGGGACTTTCAGTGAGTATTGTTTTTAGTCTATATTGAATAAAAAAGTTTCTCCTTCTGTACTCGTAATAGATTCTTTCGCGACACGTCCTACTACTAAATGAAGGAAAATATTTTTGTTAATTATATAAATAAGCAGGAGATTTAATGGTTATTTAAAAATATATAATGGTAAAAAAAGCTCATAAATAAAATACCAGGCAACATGAAGAATATTTAGAACGTCTTTAACTGTGTAAATATCAATCAACATACGTGTGCGTTCGCACACGGCCATTAACATTGGCAGTCGTTAGCATATTTATGAATTATTTTTCCATTTCCAATACGAGAGAATTTCATTATCAGATGTGAGCACTGGTAAATCATATAAATATGTATTTACAATATGTACTCAAAAAAATTTCGGTCTCAGTGGCCATTTCCAAGAGAGACCAGCCATTTACACAGGACAGGGTTATAGTGCACGAGCGTGTGCACAAACACAAATGCACTCTCTATTCCGAAACTTTCATTGTCCTATGGGACGGTAATCCTACACGTCGGAGACAGATCAGGCGCAGAACCAACAGTTTTACTTGATTTCCGAGGCACTGGGCTGAAATATCGTCCACTTCCTGATTCCGGTCTGCTACTGAGGAGGTTTTGACAGAAAAACTCTATAAGTAATTTTTGCCCGACCCCGATTCGAGCTCATGATAAGCTACTATCCCAATGAGGCAGTACTAGTACGCATACAGTATTACTAAGTCAGAATATGTCAGTCCCTACGTTAATGTATGGTAATGAAAGTTGGTTATGGCATGAAAAGCATGAGAGTAAAATTAATGGTGCAGAAATTAAGAGTATGTATGGTGTTACTCTCAAAGATAGGGCAAGAAAATGTGTGATAAGAGAAAAGTGTGGTTCTCTCAGAGACTCATCAGTATTAAGAAAGGAATTCTATTTTGGCTTGGACACGAAAAAACATGAATGAGGAACGGTGATGTAACAGAGCCGACAAGGGATCCGTTAGATGAAAGTTTATCGACGGAATTGACAATATATTGAAGATGGTCCACCTTAAGTGTACGGCGTCGACATCTGACGCCATGTATGCGTGAATATATGGATGTAAAAGGAGTAAGACAGGTGTGTAAGGAAGGCCAAACCGAAGTCCGTAATCTCTGCTTACTTTTCTAGACGACAGGCATAAGAATTTCTGTATTATCTATGTATGTTAATCAGTACCTAATTATAAGTACATGCATGATATATGTTATTGCTCTAAGAAAAGTAGATATACCGGTAAGTTAATGTTTCCTATATTTATTATGTTTTTTTATAGGATAGGGTCACAAACGTGCACACAGTCCACCTGGTGATAAGTGGTTACTGTGGCCCATAGACATCTACATCTATCCTCGATTACGAATCAAAATGCAGATGCGTTGTCACCCGTGAGAACTAAGATGGCATGCCTCGTTTCCAGTTAAAAAGGGTCTCCGGTTCTCAACACTCACCATACAAAACACAGCAGCATTAAGCCACTATTTGACGCTGGTATTCTGTGAGAGCGTGGTCCTTCCCCGGTCGAGTCGACCCATCCGTGCTACAACTATACTACTAATATAACTGCGGCATGGCTCTACCACGTAGAACCATGCTACAATACCTAATCTTAATGAATGAATTTATTAACTAACGACCTAATCGCTTGTTCTTTCCTTAGGTTTCATTCCGGAATTGACGTTGGCCGATAATTTTTTTTTATCGCGATAATTATAAAGTATTTTGTAAATCCACTCGATAAAGAATTTAATTGAGTACTTCATGATTTCGTACATTTGTTTCCGAGCATATTATATGCTCGATGAATTATCAATTCTTACGCATCCATGTCGTGTCTAAGTATCGATATTCTGTCCAACCTGGCCTTGAGCCCAAGACTGTCATTAAAAAAAATTGTAATAATGAGAGGAGTTTCATAAATAAAAAAGAGAAGAAAGTAAAACGATTTGTGAAACAAGAATAGAAGGGGAGTTGATCGAGCAAGTAGATGAGTTTGTATATTTGGGCTGCGTATTTAGCAGGGATGGGAGATATGATAAGGATATAGAACGACGAGTGAATGCGAGAAATAGAGTAAATGGGGCCCTGCACTCTATGGTGAAGAGTCAAAATGTGTCGAAAAAGGCACGTATGGCAATTTACAATGCTGTGTTGGTCCCTACTTTAACGTATGGTAGTGAAAGTTGGGTGTGGCAGAAGAAGCACGAGAGTAGAATAAACGCAGTAGGAATGCGGTCGTTAAGGAGTATGTTAGGGCTGAATCTGAATGACAGGGTAAGAAATTGTGTAATAAGAGAAGAGTGTGGTTTGCAAGATGATGTTGTGAGCAGGATTAAGAAAGGAATGCTTCAGTGGTTTGGTCATGTAGAAAGAATGAATGAGGAAAGAGTGACAAAGAAAATTTATGGTGCAGAGTGTGGCGGGAAAGGGTGGCAAATTGGCGTGATGAAAACGGACCAAATTAGGAATACCCTTAACCGACGAGCATGTATGCGTAGGTGTATGGATGTGAAGGAGGCAAGAGAGGTGTGTCAGGATCGTACCAAATGGAAGTCTGTAGTCTCTGCCTAACCCTCTGGGTGACAGGCGTGAGTGTTTATGTTATGTTATGAGTTTATGAGTTTCATAATTGAAAGGAAATAGTTCTCGGTAATGGGGTCAGTGTAAATTTTACTATATTTGTAACAATGTTAGAATTTGATTATCCTTTATAAAGTGAAAGTAGTTGAGAGATTTGCGTTTAAAACGGGGATTATTCCTTTTAATACGCTGGTAGTATTTCTTAGACTTCTGTATTTTATATATCGGTGAATTAATTGAATGAAAATTTCGCCTTCTATCATAGTCCACAAATATCACAACGCTTTTTGATTTTTAATGTTAATCGGTTATGATCACTCAGGATAAGAGTAGGCAAGGTAAAAGTAAAATTATAGCCTACAACGTCCCACTCCTGAGCGCAGGTTTCCTCTTTTTTCTACTGCCCCAATGCATGTTGCCAGTGATGACTTATAGATCTAAGACTTGGTCCTTCACAGCTGGCGATATGAGGAAACTCAAGGTCGCTCAGCGAGCTATAGAGAAGGCTATGCTTGGAATTTCTCAGCGTGATAAACTTATAGGATTAGGATATGCGCAGTAGAAGCAGAGTGACCGACATAGCCCGACGATTAGTAAGGTGAAGTTGGCAATAGGTCGGCCATATAGCTCGAAGAACCGATAAACGGTGGAAATAAAAAGTTCTCGAATAGCAGCTTCATACCGGTAGATGCACACAATTAACACGCACACACACGTAATAATGATTGTTGTAGCGGTTAGAATTTAATACAAAAAATGTTAAGTTACAGCTTATACGCATTCCACGGCTCCTCTCATTTATGGTATCAAAATATATTTATTCACGGATACGCAGGAAATTGTTGCGGACCAATCACGACATTTTCCTTCACCACCGAGCACGTAGTGAAATACCGTTAAATATGCACGTATAGACACATCAGTAAAGACACCGAAGATAGTCCTTACTCTGTGTTATAGATATGAAAGTGAAGGAAATAGTATTTAAAAATACAAAAGGATAATAGTAGGCAAAACGGTAGTACGTTATCAATCGGCAAAGGAACCAAGCAATCAGTTAACTGTACTTCACCAATACTTAATAATTCGGCGCGAGATCACAGGTGTATTCATATATATATATATATATATATATATATATATATATATATATATATATATACTGTGTTTATGGTGGGAAATAAGATTGAAAAGGGACAGGCTAAGTGGAGGACGAAGAATGCGAGCGAAGATCCGTATGCAAAACACTGTAAAGGGTTAGCTTTTTTCAGTACAATGCAATTAACAATTTAATTGGTGCCAACGAGGATAGAACCCTGAGTTGCTCTCGTATTGTGAAATTAACGGTGAATGCTTAGCTGCTAAGCTCCCATTGCGTACATGTTCGACATACTCCTTTCTAAAATGCTGGCAACCCACCTGCGATTCCCCTGGAGTTGCGGTTGTTCACGAATCGCGGTAGTCACTTACCATCAGGTGTGCTGCATGTTAATTTGCCCCCTCTTCTATAAAAAAAATACCCAACTATATTTTTTTATATGAATATAATCACTGTAAGATCAGTAGTAAACATTCGCATTAAATTTTGTATATCTGGTTCTAAGGCCGCCGTCACAACTGAAAATGAACCGTGTAGTTCCGGTGAAAGGATATCCACTACATACCTCATATAGTCACGTGAGTGTCGTAAGAGGGGAAATAAACCAGGAGATGGGCAGTAGAGTCTTCCATATACTGGCTGAAAAAAATTGAGAGTAACGAGTGTAACATGTGAACAGAATAGAAGCCTATAGCACTGATATTTCACATTTGTTTTATTTTACATTAACATATTATGAAATTGTTCTATTAATAACTTACTAATACTTCTTTACTAATTGGGTACGTACTATTTTAATTTCGATAGTTTTTAATAGATTTGTTTATTTCGTTCAAAATATTTTTAATAATTAATTTTTATAATTAAGAAGGTTTAATTCAATTATTATACTTATATATAGTGGAAGATTTTTTATCGTTTGGAAAAAATAGGGTGTAACAGGTGAACGGAATAAAAGCCTATGGCACTGATAATTTACAATTTTTTTTTTGATTTTACATTAGCATATTATGAAATTGCCGTGTAGTGGCGGTTAAGAATATCGACTACCCCATATCTTCCCGTGGGTGTCGTAAGAGGCGACAGAGGGAGACAGGCAGGAGATGGGCAGCAGCATCATCCTGATAACAACTGTGTTATAATAAAAAACTGCGGTTGCCAACGCGCTCGCCAAGCGTGGCAACTATGGCAAATATCCCCCCATGAATAACGACGCAAAAAAACGGCCCCCAGTCCCCGGCGGCCCTGCTATTCCTGGCTACGGTGGCGACCATGGTAACGGCGGGGCAGGGGTGCTAAGAATCTCCGGTGGAGGTTCGGTTGCCACCTACGACGACTCGACCTTGCAACATATAACGCACGCACTCTGAGGACTGACGAGAAGATACTGGAGCTGGAAGAAGAGGTAGACAAGTTGCGATGGCATATTATTGGATTATCCGAAGTCCGAAGAGAGGGGGAGGATACGGCAATCCTCGAGTCCGGCAACTTGTTCTACCACCGGGAGGGTGACCATCTGTCCCAAGGAGGTGTCGGATTTATCGTCCACAAGTCTCTCGTCAACAACGTTGTAAAGATTGGGAGTGTGTCGACGAGGGTCGCGTACCAGATACTCAGAATCACCAAACGGTATTCGCTGAAGGTCATACAGGTTTACGCACCAACCTCGGCACATCCCGATGAGAGGTGGAGGAAATGTATGAGGATATTTCCAGAGCCATGCATTCCCCCAAAACCCACTACACGGTTTTTGGTGGAGCGACGAGCCTAAGGTTACCGAAGTCTAATTCCCCGGTCGAACCTTAAACCCATTACGCGAGATATTAACCAAAGTGGACTGTATATGCGAAATGCTTCTACGTTTACATAAAATGGCGACTATAGCACGCGGTTTCCCATACAATGCACTCGCTCTTCCCTAAAACGAACTATTATTTGCCAAATCTATGAAAGGAATCCTGCTTGATTAGGAGAAAATAAAATGGAGCGGACACAATTATATCAAGCAGTAACTAGTAAGGAATATTCACTCACCGGGGTGTTGCTTCTATGCGGCTTGGGCACTAGTTGTTGCCGCAACTTCTGGAAGACACTCTGGATAGACTCTCTGGGGCCCCCGCCTTTCTTGTCCGGTGATACGTTGGGAGAGAGTGCGGTGCGCGACTATTTCTCACACGAGGTGAGGCGGGTTTCCTGGAGTTCGACTGTGTCCAGGCTAAAGCGGATATACTAGCGGTGCGCGTGGACACTATTGTTTTAAGCGGTGTGGCTCCAACGACGAGCGCGGCGGGAAGAGAGTGCGCGTCGGCCGCGCGTGCCTTTTTATTCCTTAGTTTGCGATGATCGCGTAATATTCTAGAATCATCTTCTTTCCCCGCCCCCCCCACCACCCCGATATGTCGATAGGAGGGTATGAATGATGTCGTTTGGAAAGGGATAAACGATTTGGCAAGCCTACCGTCAAATAAAAATAAATACGAATGGTTTTCCGCGCAACCAGTGTTGATGGGAGACTTCAACGCAAAACTAGGCACAAGAGAAAGCGGTGAGCTGAAGGTGGGAAAATTTGGAGTAGGGCAACGGAACCGAAGGGGCCAGCAGCTGGCCGACTTTATGGAGAAAGAAGGACTCTTTATGGTGAACTCTTTCTTCCAGAAGCGGCCCCACAGGAAGTGGACCTGGTCGAGCCCCGACGGTTCGACAAAAAATGAGATTGAATTCATTATGACGACCAGACGCCAACTGTTCAGTGATGTCACAGTGATCGCAAGGGTGAAAACTGGCAGCGATCACCGAATGGTTAGAGGCACACTGACACCTAAACGTTAAGTTGGAGAGGTCTCGTCTAATGAAGTCAACGCTCCGTCCCCCTCGTGCTCTAATCCAGAATCCCGAAACCTTTCAGCTCGAGTTACAAAACCGCTTTCAGTGCCTAGAGGATTGCAATGCAGTGGACGATATGAATGACAAGCTCGTGGAAACTGTCCATGCGGTCGGAGCTAAGTTCTGCAAGACCCGCCGCAGAAGAACACAAAAACTCTCCCATCACACTCTTAATCTCACAGCTGTTAGACGGGAGATGAGGCTGCAATCGTCAACAGATTTGACAGCATACAGGCAACTGAACAGACAGATCTCCAAATGCATGCGGCGAGACTTACGCAACTTTAATACTGCTCGTATTAAAGAAGCGATCGAGCGGAACCAGGGCTTCAAAGTCTTTCCCAGAGATATGTCTGCCAGAAAAAGCCAACTGTCAAGGCTGAAGACTGAGTGTGGCAACATCGTTTCCGGGACACCTGAGATTATGAGTGAGATTGAGAGGTTCTATGGGCAGCTGTACACATCATCGTTGGAGCCACACGCAAGTGTGAGTAACGATCCAAGAGCAAGTTTTATCCGACACTATTCCGATGATATCCCGGACGTCAGTCTGAGCGAGATTAGAATGGCTCTCCACCACCTTAAAAACGGCAAGGCCCCGGGCGAGGATCGAATTACAGCGGAGCTTCTGAAAGCGGGTGGAACACCGGTACTTGAAGTCCTTCAGAGGCTCTTCAATTCCGTGCTCCATGGTGGCACTACTCCGGAGGCGTGGAGCAGAAGGGCGGTGGTCTTGTTGTTTAAGAAAGGCGACAACGCTCTCTTGAAGAACTACAGACCGATTTCCCTTCTGAGCCGCGTCTACGTGCTGTTTTCGAGAGTCATTACGAATCGTCTCGCACGCAGACTCGACGACTTCCAGCCTCCCGAACAAGCCGGTTTCCGAAAAGGTTCCAGTACCATAGACCACATACATACCCTGCGGCAGATTGTACAGAAGACCGAAGAGTACAATCTGCCACTTTGCCTGGCGTATGTGGACTATGAGAAAGCCTTTGATTCCGTCGAAATTTGGGCGGTGTTACAGTCCGTTCAGTGGTGCCAAGTTGACTGTCGGTATATCGAAGTGCTGAAGTGTTTGTACAGGAGGGCTACGATGGCTATCCTAGTACAGAACCAGAGTTCGAAACCTATCCAACTACAGATAGGTGTAAGACAGGGTGACGTTATATCCCCGAAACTCTTCACCGCTGCGTTGGAAGACGTTTTCGATACGGTATTAACATCAATGGCGAGTACATCACTCACCTTCGATTTGCCGATGATATAGTGCTTATGGCAGAAACGCTAGAGGACCTTAGCACTATGCGTATGAGGACGCTCAAGGTCGCTCAGCTAGCTATGGAGAGGGCTATGCTCGGAGTTTCACTGCGTGATAGACTCAGAAATGAGGATATCCGCAGTAAAACCAGAGTGACCGACATAGCCCAACGGATTAGTAAGCTGAAGTGGCAATGGGCCGGCCATATAGCTCGAAGAACCGATAACCGATGGGGAAAAAGGTTCTCGAGTGGCAGTCTCGTACCGGTAGGCGTAGTGTAGGGCGACCCCCCACTGGATGGAGTGACGACCTGGTAAGACATGCAGGAAGTCGATGGATGCAGGTGGCTCAGGACCGTGCTTTGTGGCATTACTTGGGGGAGGCCTATGTTCAGCAGTGGACTTTTATTTTATTTATAAAAATTTTAAAAATAAAATAAAAATAAAACTATACACCCGATTGGCTTGAAATTTAGTGTAGTTACTCATTTCGCAATGTTGACGCTCACTAAGCACGGATTTTACGATAGTCCAATAAAAAATATTGTATTTCACATTCCAGTGCACCCAGCGTAGCGAGCCGGTATCATCATGTAATAACTAATAAAAAACTGTCGTTTCAACTCACATGACGAATGCGTGCGTATGCACTATATTCAGTTAAAATAATGTAAAGTAAAGTAAAGTTACAGCCTATATACGTCCCACTGCTAGGCACAGGCCTCCTCTCATTCCTGAGAGGGTTTTAGGGCAAGGAATAGTCCGCCGCGCTGCCCCAATACGTGTTGGCAAACTTCACATGTCTTCGAAATATTTTTTTTTCTTATTTCTCAGACATGCAGGTTATGTGAAATATACGATTGGTGCTCTAGAAGTTTTTTATTTACAAAATTTTTTTTAGAAACAGCTTGGAAGCAACCACCTCATTCCCAGGTTTTATTATTAGCCTTATTAATTTATATTATAATATTCCTTTTTATAAAGTTTTGGTTTAATTAAATGTTTAAACTTATAATAATAGAGAGACCTTATATCCTGGGAATTCGTTGTAATAGCAGATACATTGCCCCAAGAATGAATTACTGACTCTGTGGAGTCGAGAAACTGGTATCACTACACGCTTGTGTTTGTTTCTAGAGTTCACAAAGTGTATATTAAATTTTTTTTACTAAAACTACTATTGTTTTTATGTACATATATCAAATTTTTGTAGATATACGGAGAGGCCAAGGTTAATATATTTTTTTTTTAATTTCTCCCTAAGAGACTCTGTTGGTTTTAGGTTGTAAATAGCTCTTATCCCGTATCAAATTACGGCATCAAATGACTTTCGGACTGTGCGGATCTAGTTGGTGCTTTAATCGCGGGTTTTGTTCTCTTAGTGCCTAATGCCGAATTGTACCGCAAGTTTTGTTTGTCGAAAAACCCATGTAAATTGAAATGTGCTTCATCACTGAACCAAATTGTATTTACAGTTTGAAATCGGTTTAGCATATTTTCACAGAACTTCTTACGTGCTATGAAGTCATCTGGTTTAAGAGCCTGCAGCAATTGGACTTTATATGGATAAAGTTCCTCGAACTTGCTTAAAATTCGGTGCACGCCCGTTTTCGGTAGCGTCAAAGACGATGCACACTTGCACACGGACTAGCGCGGATTTTGCAGTACGCTGCTTTCAACACGTTGAATGTTTTCTTTGGTCCTTGACGTCCGGCTTGGGTCTGGCCGAGGGTTTGGTATTGAAGCAGTTGCTTGGAACTTCTGCGCCCACGTTTAAATAAATTTACATTAGGTCCGTCACTTAAACGTCGAATATCAAAACGTCTACAAAATCATCGACGGGCAATGGTATAGGAATCGTTACTGTTAAAGTACGCTTCTACTGCGAAAGCCGTTGTTCACCGGTTCACTGCGACATCGTAATTAAACAAACTGCACGAATGCATCGAATGGCTCCCCTTCTCGTTCGCACGCAACGGTTTAAAAAATATTTAAATTTCTAGTTGTAAGTCTGCCATGGTCCACCCTGAATATTGGCATTTCATGGCCACCATGTGAGTACACACTTTGATGTTCTTTTCTGTTAGAGACCTCGTAGTTGTAGTTAATGCCACAAAAAACAGGAATAAATGTCTAGTCGACGATACCGGAATTGCCACTTTTTTACATCAAGTTCATCATTCATTCATCCATTACAGCCTATATCTATAATCCCACTGCTGAACATTGGCCTTCCACATGGATTGCCTCATAAGGGGGCCCCACATATTAGCTATATTTGCAATGCAGGCAGGTTGGCAACTGACTCAGTAGATGCTGCCGCTAGTTTTCTAATTCAGTTTCCCTCTGTCGCCTAAAACGCACACGGGACTATATGGGGTAGTGGATATTCTTAAACCACTACTACACTGTCAGCGTTTAATTAAAACGTATTTGAAATAAACATAAATCTGCTACTCATAACTGAATATTTAGATATATACATAATAGGAATTGCAAAACAGATCGAAACAGTTTAGGTTAACCTAGTTTTCACATTTGACTTTCACGTTAATATTATAGAAGTAAAAAATAAACTTAAGGACGCGTTTGCAAATCAACCAAAATTAGGGTGTTTTTCGGTAGATTTTGTGACAAAACTAAACCAAATCAAATATAAGTAAAAACTACCATGTATAGATTGGTTCTTCATCTGCAAACGTACGTAACTCTTTTGTTGAAAATAGTAGTTTTTATATTGTAAAAACGAACTTTCGTTGCCATTTTCTACAAAATTAACGATACCGACTTGAGTTTCGGTACATGTTTTGGTTTATTATCAACATATTTAAAAAAATTTAAAAAATACTATAAGATGACAGACATATTCAATTAAAAAACTTCAATTAAAAAACAAAGTTCAAATAGCGGTAACGAAAGTACACCTGAAGGTGTACTTTCGTTACCGCTATTTGAACTTCTTGCAGAGTAAAACTAGGTGTGCCGAGTTTGGGCTTATTTTGTTAGTTATGATGAAACCTTACCACCGGACTTGATTAAGTGACCTGAAGGTGTAATCAGGTGGTTACAACTGGAACTCCTAGACTAGTCGAACTATATGTGACGAGTTTGGGTTTGTTTTGTTAGATATAATGCAATCTTACCACCGGACTTGATGGAGTGACCTGAAGGTGTAATTCAGTGATTAAACTGGAACTCCTAGACTAGTGGAACTAGGTGTGCCGAGTTTGGGTTCATTTTGTTAGTTACGATGAGACCTTACCACCGGACTTGATGGAGTGACCTGAAGATGTAATTAGGTGATTACAAATGTTCCAGTTGTAATCACTGAATTACCCCTTCAGGTCACTCTATCAAGACCGGTAGTAAGGTATCAATGTAACTAACAAAACGAACCCAAACTCGGCACACCTATTACTACAAGTCTAGGAGTTCCACTTGTAATCACCGAACTACACCTTCAGGTCACTCCATCAAGTCCGCAGGTAGGTAAGCTCTTATTATAACTGACAAAACCAGTTCAAAGTCCAGAGCTAACACCTCACTACCAGTAGAGGGCTTCCAGTGCCAAGCAGTATCTGGAGCAGGTATTCGTATTTCGTATCTAAGTATATTTCTGAGATATAAGAAATGAAAAACAAATTAAATCTTTCAAATTATCAAAATAATTTCATTTGACTACGATTCCCACAGCCAACCGTGTGTACACTTGTGTGTGTGACTTTTGTCAATGTAGTAGTGCGATTCTATACCTATCAATTTCGTAAACGCGTCCTTAAAGTAACAATGTTAGATACATGCTGTAGCTATATTATGTTTGTGTCACTGAAGTTGTAGCCCTAGCGGGGTAGGAGCACGCTCTCACAAAATAACAGTGTAAAAGCTGCTGTGTTTCGTATGGTAAATTTAGAGAACCTATAACATAGTTACGGTGGAAATGATAAATCGCTACTTTGTAAGGTCCGCCATATTAATTTAAAAAATGAAATTATAATTACATATATTTACATATAAAACAATTTAGTAATCGTGCAGTGTCCCTAGAATCAAACGTGTGTGCAAAATTTTATTTCGATAGCTTTAGGTGAAAGTTGGCGTGGTTGGATATTAATGGCGAAATTCCAGGACATACATACAATTGAAATTAAATAAAAGCTTTTAAAATAAAAAAGTCTGAATATTTGAGATTTCTTTTTAAATTTTTCTTTACCACTTGCCTATATTACTTATTATGAACCTTCTCTGCAAATTTGGCTGGTTATTGCAAAATAACCCTGTATATACTAGAAGTAGACGTAGTATCACAACAAACTGTAGATCCCAAATTGCCATGACAAAGCGTCTTATACTCGTATTTGCGAGTAGCTTTACCAACTGTATCACAACAACATATTGATCATGAATTGTCCCGACTAAGCTTTTGATACTAAATTACTCGTAAACATGTTATGCAGTATAATATTATTATTTATTATTATAGAAGACGCTGACTCCACTGTTTGAATGTTATTGCTAGTCAAAACAAGGTGTCATACTTTCAGAAAACTGACTTGTTTTGACAATCGTATAAAAGCCGTTGTAATTATAATTATACTCATTGTCACTCTGATTTTGCACTGAATTACAATTTTAATTAATTAATATAATGAAATAGTAAGTACCCGGTTGACCGAGCTTTGCTCGGTATTTTTCGTTCGGTTTTTTTTAATTCGTGTGTTTTGGAAATTATATTTAGATACAAATTACATACTGATGAAATACGAATAATAATTTTTGATCTTAGCGACATAATAGAAGAAAACTGAACTGGTTATTTGTATAAAAATCATGAGTGCAATTAGTTTAATTTAAATTTTCGTGTTTTTAAAAAATACTAAAAAAAAAGGGCTCGAAAAAATAGATTTTCTCAAAAAAAGAAAGGAACTTGAAAAAAAAAATAAAAAAAGTCGGTCGGTCGGTCTGGGCTCGAACCATGGTTTTACGGTTCTGTGACCGCCCAATATACCAATTAGGCTATTTGTAATCTTTAACAAACTGTGAAAATTTACCTTCTTATTTTAACGATATTGTAGCAGTTATTCATTGCCTAAAAACACGGACAAAAAGACATTTTCTAAAAATAAATCCTAGCTAGATCGATCTATGAAAATCGTTGGAGCCGTTTTAGAGATTCCGATTATATATATATATATATATATATATATATATATATATATATATATATATATATATATATATATACAAGAATTGCTCGTTTAAAGGTATAGGATAAATGTCATTTAGATATAATTGTAACTTTTGAAAACTTTCAATACCTAATACGAAGAATATTTAAATTCCAAAAACCTGAAATAAAAACCGTAAAACAAGAAACTATCAAAGCATTTAGATTGCACTTTAACAAGATTTACTTATAGGTTAATATTGTACTGAAAAGTATTTTATATTATAAAATAAGGGTGACAAACGAGCACACAGTCCACCTAATGGTAAGCGGATGCTGTGGCCAATAAACATCTACATCTATACTTGATTAAGCATCAAAAGGTAGATACGGTGTCCCTACCCCAGAGAACTAAGATGGAATCCCTCGTTTCCAGTAAAAAGGGTCTCCGGTTATCTGCACGTACCATACGAAACACAGCAGCATTAGACTGTTGTTTTACATCGGTATTCTGTGAGAGCGTGGTCCTTCCGTGGTTGAGCCTACCCGTCATATAGCTGCAGCATGGCTCTACCACGTAAAATATACAAAAACTACTCGTGCAGATATTGGGTGCGTTTGGCAGAAAAAAGCGCTAGCAAGCCCTTGTAAGCAAAATGGCGATCGTAAGCGGTAAGCGCTGTCAAATCGTAAGTAACTATTTTTCTCCAGGACATGATGTTAGTTTTAACCGGGGAACCTAACCTAATTTAAATACATGTTTGTAAAGTATTCATATTAAAAACTTACCAATCATGAATTTTTAATAACATGTATATGTTTATTCATGTCATTATATTACTTAAAACTAATATTGCACAAAACAACTTATAAACTCTACTTCAAAACAAACAAATTAAATAAGCAAAATGGCGGATTGTGTCAGCGCTACTGAAGTAGCAATCGTGTCCTGGCCGAAAACTATTTCAGCGCTTATAGGCGCTTGCTAGCGCTTTTTTCTGCCAAACGCACCCGATGGTTTACTTACACAGTAAATAATGAGTAAATACCTATCGCTTTTAAAAGAATCAAATCCGTCAAGAAGAACTTAAAACGTAGAAAAATGTTATTCAAGTCTAAGAACTGCCATTTCACATCAATAACAAATCGAATATATGTTCAGTAAACATGAATAACATCAAACAATGAAGCAGTTGTTAGCAGCGTCTGTGACAGTCAGGTGACATTGCTCTAATTGACAGATAGTCGATATATTATGGTATGAATGGGTAGGAATGAATTATTGGATTGAAGTGTCTAGAAGCATTACATTACACGTAAAATATTTAACAAAAAAAGGCATTTTTTTGTTCAAATTAGCTCTTTTTTATAAAATTTAAGGTCAAAGGAATTTTTTTTATATCATTGGGTGACAACGGAGCTCACAGTCTACCTGATGGTAAGCGGATGCTGTGGCCCATAGACATCCGCATTTATCCTCGATTAACAAATGTTTATTCATCAATTTGTTTTAAAGATAGTGCTAGGAAAAAGACTGCGTGTAAAATTAATCTCCAGATTCAATGTGGCTACGCTAAAAGCAGTGTCAATTTCAAATATATAATATATATAATATTGCACTATATATATAAAAGTAAAGTAAAGTTACAGCCTATATACGTCCCACTGCTGGGCACAGGCCTCCTCTCATTTCTGAGAGGGTTTTAGGGCAAGGAATAGTCCGCCACGCTGCCCCAATGCGTGTTGGCGAATTTCACATGTCTTCGAAATATTTTTTTTTCTTATTTCTCAGATACGCAGGTTTCCTCACGATGTTTTCCTTCACCGCCGAGCACGTGGTAAATCAGCACTTAAAATTGCAATTAACAATTTCATTGATGCCGGCGGAGATCGAACCCGGTTTGCTCGCGTATAGTGAAATTTACAGCGAGCGCTAACCATCTGAGCTACCACGGCTCATATATATATATATATATATATATATATATATATATATATATATATATATATATATATATATATATATATATGGATATAGATATAAAGAAGGCTACAGATGCATTATTATCTCTGAGGGCTAATTGCACTAGCCCCATACACCCTACACTACACGCTCGAATACAGAAATAAGCTTCCAGGCAGAGATCGCGCCATATAGAATCATGGTGTCATATGGTAATTACCGTATAGGATCACAGTTGAGTATCATCATTACAAACCCTTCACGAGTTCTTTGCTCAATATTGTACTTACTCCCCAAGTAATACCACAAAACACGGTCTTTAGTCACCTGCTTTCATCGCCTTCCTGCATACCTTACCAGATAGTCAACTGTCAATCCATCGAGTGGGAGGAAGGAACTATACTTCGCTTATGGGATACGAAGCTGCAACTTATGAACCTTCATTCAACATCGGTTGTCGGTCCTTCGAGTAATATGGCACGCCCGTTGCCACTTCGGCTTACTAATCCGTTGGAATGATGTTGGTTACTCTGGTTCTACTGCAGATTTCTTCATTACAAATTCTATCACGTAAGGAAACTCCGAGCACGGTCCTCGCCTTAGCTCGCTGAACAACTTAAATACAACTATTTAAACAACTATAACAACAAATATATAGGTACATGTTCAGGCTCTATAAAATACCTGAAATGTATTTGTGTAAAATTATGTGTAAGCCAAGTGCAATGGGTTGGTAACCGCAGTTTATATTTATTTTAGTTGTTGTAAAGCTGCGTATCGACTTCGCGTGGCAAACAATCGAACATTGGCTCGCGCGGCAGCCACGCACAGTGGATACTGTGTTGCCGCGCGCGGCAGTTCGAACCTGCCACGCGACGAACCAATCCGTGTCGGTTTTTGACGGCGCGGCAAAGGAATCTCAGCGAGTTGTGCTCGCGTAGTTGGGACGCACGCTTTATGCCGGCTGTACACGCTCGTCGAGACACCACGAGACATGCCTAGAGGTGAGCATTATTTAACATAATCGGTTTCAGAAACTGCTTACGAGCTTGATAATCGTATACCCAGTTTCGTGGACAAAATGTAATGATTATTTTACGTACGCAGTTGACACACACCACGACCGGCGCTCGCGTAAGCGTTTCGTTTTGAACAGATTATTATTAAGATGAATATAGGTAGGTACGTAACACGATATACGACTCGCACAACGAGAGTAAAGAGTCCCTTCGGGATAGTTAATGGCTTACACGCAAGATGTGGATCATAAAAATTATGTGATGTGATGGACAATAATACTTAGGCACTTACATATTTTGTGACCATAAAATTGTACAAAAGTACTAATATTGACGATGTCACGCGCATATTATAATTATAACACCTATAAAATGTTATATATTCGTAATCATAATCATAACATAACACAGTTAAACTAATGTTATAATACCTATAACCTGTTAATATTTTTGTAATCATAACCTAACACAAACACAGAACTAACCTACGCTATACTGTATTGTATACAGATGTATGTAGCGTTGCCAGGCGTCCGGATAAAGGCGGACACAGTCAGGCTTTTTGTTTGCGTGTCCGGCCAAATTAGACGGTGTCCAGGCCTGTCCGGCATTTGTCAGGCTTTTTATATTTGACCATTTTTTTACATTTTTCATGTACTTAAATACATACTACCTATTGCAATTATTGAAACTAATATTGTAATGAATATTGAATGATTAATAATAAAGAACACTGATTCTTTTAATTTAAGATTTTGTAGTAAATGATATAAGGTTAGCATTGTTTTACTTTAAAAAATATATTATCGTGTTATACTAAGACTGAATAATTAAGGGTGTCCGGCCTTTTTACCAAAATGTCTGGCAAAGCTGGATGGTCTGTTCGGCTTCTCGGTTTAAAGACCTGGCAACCCTAGATGTATGTAGCTCATGGCGGCTGAACACGCTCATCTCGTCACCTCGTGTGCCTCTCATCACGTAAAGGCTCGACGGAGAACACACCATGTACACACTCGTTGTATCATTTGAAGTTTGAACTCCATATGCCCGCTTGCTGCGTTTTGCCTTTGAACTATTATATTTTTTACACATTTACTAAAAATAAAATTAATAACCCATTGCTAAGAAGGAGATGGTGGATAGTTTCTATTAATTTACCGTAACAGTACCATGTACGGTGAATAGAATAGTGTATAGCTTGCGGCTTGCGCCACGAAAGATGAACAGTGCGGTGCGGTATGACATACGGGGAAGCGAAACCATAGCAACGGGCGACGCGCTAGCTCCAAGTAGTGTCTCCCTGCGTCCAGTCACCCGCGCACATACTTGTGTCGTCTTGCGTACTATCGATATCGAAAGTGTTAGCGACTACCTGTTATACAATATGTAAAAAAAATTATATATATATATATATATATATATATATATATATATATATATATATATATAATAAAGTGAATAATTATTCAATAAACCTGGCACTTAAGACTTAAATATTGATATCGGTATTAAGAGTATGAAATATTTTATGAGATTTGTAAAACTTAGCAGGATCTATTGAAAGATGACTGTAATTATGTAAAGAAAAAGAGAGGTTCAACTAGTCCCGGAAAAAACACATGTTTCTTCATAAATTTAAGTACATATATATTTTAAATGAAATTAAAAAAAATCAATAATATCATTAAACACTGTATTTAATAAACTTTCTTACAGTGTATTACACTTCTTTATACATTATCATCAAAAAAAAAAAGTTATTAACAATAAAATCACGTATGTCGTCTTGAGACAAAACAGAAATTACAAATACAAAATATTTTACCTCTTTAACTAAGTGTACACAAAATACAGAATATTCTTTAGCAGCAATTAAAACCTAACGATTATATATAAGTACGTTTTCGTAGAGACTTTGATGTGTAGTTATAATGTCGACCTTTGACTTTTTACATATTAAAATGTCATAATACAGTTTGCATTTTTCTGCTTGATTATACATGTTATACACGTTAAGTAATATCATCATTCGCTCTCGGTTTTCATCGCGATACCTACGAGACCCTTTGACTCGAGCGCAAAAAACCGACACGCTTCCGAGAGCGCACGAGGGACACGAGACGCGACGAGACGCGACGAGAGCACCCTGTACACACTCGTACTCGCCCTGTCTAGACATGGGTCGTAACGTCTTGGACGTAATCGGTTGTACGTAGTTTCGTGGATATGAGTAACTAGTTTCAAAACTGCTTATTTTTGTAATTAGTTACATATGTATACAGTATAGCGTAGGTTAGTTTTGCGTTTGTGTTATGTTATAATTACGAAAATATTAACATATTATAGGTAGGTATTATAATATTAGTTTAACTGTGTTATGTTATGATTACGAATACGTAACAGGTTATAGGTATTATAACATGTGCGCGACATTGTCAATATTAGTACCTTTGTACAATTTTATACAGTCACAAAATATGTAAGTATTTAAGTATTATTGTCCATCACATCACATAATTATTATGATCCACATAATACACAAAAATTAACTTAATACAAAAAATATTTATTATTTATTTACACCAATTATATGTCTGTTTATGTACACTAAATATTTATATACACTTTAAATGTTTATTCACAAAGAAAACTATACATGTTATAATATTTATAAAGAAAAACGCGAAGTTTTTAAGAACAATGTTAAATAACGCTCGCCTCTAGGCCTGTCTCGTGGTGTCTCGACGAGCGTGTACAGCCGGCATTATGTATTTTAGTTGGCGCGCGCGGGAAAAACATGGATGGACGAGTGTCGCACTTTAAGTAGATTATATGGTACTAAACAATTTTTATGGAACAATAAATGTAGTGATTATCACAACGAATCATTAAAAAAAGATGCTTGGAAAGAAATCAGTGCAGAAATGGGCTTGCCTGTTGCACTTCGCCCACGTCCATGTCCACGTCCATGGTTGCCGCGCACAAAATGAACGTTAGTTTGCGGATCGGCTGCCTCGCGCGGCTGCCTCACTGTAGTTAAATTGTTCGCAAAAAAGGCTCGCAAACCAAAATACAGCTTTGCCGCGGGCGAACAGCTCGCTGCTTTAGGAGCACGTGAAAATCTGTGTATAAAAATGTAATAATAAAGTATTGTGTTAATTTAATAAAGTTAAAAAAACTTTAACAACACGAATTAATCATATACTGTGATTATTCTAGTGGTTTTGGTCATAAAATTGAAGATTTTTAATACTGAAAATAATATTAGGATCAAGCTAATATTAGGTCTCTACCTATGAAATTTTTTCTCTACTTATGAACGCTTTTTACAACTTAAGTTTTTTAATAAATTAACGTGTTCTTTTTTCTGAATTTTTTATTTCTATTAATCAAACTAATCACCCATGCAATCGATGAATCTTTGTCAACGCAGTGGCAGTTTATTGATGCCCTTCTTGAAGAAATCAGCTGAACGGGAGACAACAAATTCTTCAAAGGCATTTTGTACTGCCACTCGGATATTGAAATTTTTGCCACAAAAAAGTTATCCCATTTTTGAAAAAAGGGGAAGTCTGTTGGCGCAAGGTCTAGTGAGTACGGCGGATGACGGCGAGCTTTCAAACCGAGCTCTTGTTACCTGGAGACCATCTGAGGCTCACCTGCAACACCAGGGTAATTGCAGGTGCGTTGCCAGTCTTTTAGAAAGGAGTAAGCTTATATCTTATAATGTGCTTAATTACGATGCTGCTACTCGAGAGCCTTTATTTCTCATCAATTACGGCTTCTTATAGCTAGCTTAAACATTATTTTTTTTTAAATTAAACCCACCGAACATCACAAGTGTTAAATCAACGTAATAGGGAACGTTCTAGCACATTGATAACACCATCTCTTAAATTTTTTTCGGCTATTCGAAGTAAACAGAACAACAATCGTAAATATTTCAAATAGGCTTTCCCAATATTGTTTTGGATTGAAATAGCTGGGGATGTGAACAACAATATTTTATTTTCGAGTAAGAATATTGTTTGAGGAATGGTTTGGGGACAATTGATGTGCTTGTTTGTAAACTGTAGATAAATAAATATTTTGATTATAAAAGACCTTTTATCTTTTTAATAGGTCATTTTTCATTTTTGTCACTGACTCGGGAAAAACATTGTGCTTCGAATAGCCAGCAACATTTTACTTTCTTTATTAATAGGTGGTAAAACTCATTCTCTATCTAGATGTCCAGCTGGGTAACTATTTCTTCCACCAAACAGTTGTGATTGTACTGCCGTCTTCTAGTCTAAAGGGTGTAGGAAATACAATTACACTCTGTGAGTCATCTCATCTAAGTCTCCAGTGATAACCACGCATCTGTTGCAGTATTGCATACATACGTTGCAGTAGTCACTCACTATGAATGGACTGTAAATTCCTTTATCATACTTTAATTTAAAAAAAAGAAACTCAACAAGACTTTTTTAAATAATCAAATAGCCTTCTGTTATAAAAATACTTGTGACATAAATTGTGTTTAATTTTGGAGCCTGGTTCATTTAATTTTTTTAAAAAATTAACACTGTCTTCATTTATTTCTCTTTTAGCGAACCTTTATTCTTTTTTTTAATCAACATTAATTTTATAGACATTTATGTGTAAAATAATCATGCCCACTTTCCATACATTGATTGACCTGTCACTTTATTCGTTTAACAGGCCGCGTCTACCTACAAATAGTGTTGTATGAAAACAATTATTTATTGTTTTCACACACAAGTATTTTATACCTAAGTGGTATGATGGCGTAATGGTAATACTTAGATCATCATCATTACAGCCCTTCACAAGTTCACTGCTGAACATCGGGCTACCCCAAGGCCAAAAACAATTATTTATTGTTTATAATAACATAATAAGTTATCATCTTCTCATTTAGAGGCCAGGAAAAATGCTATTAAGTAAATAAGTTTTTGAGGTTATTATAACAGCTGCGAGAAAAGGTCAGTACAATTATTTTTCTTTCAACACCATAGTATAAAACCATAAAAAATCGTATTTAATCATAAATTAATAAGTTACAAAAAAACAACAGGTTATTTTGAACATTCATAAACCACATGACGAAAGAACAAGTTTTTCGTAGTCGGAGACGGAACTTGTAAAACACATGTTTTTATATATGTTTTGGCATGGCTTCTGGGTCTTTGAGCCATTGTAAAACACGTTTCGTCTTCAAAAGCCTATTGAGAATGATAAATATAGTAACATTACTTTTTTTCTTAGCTATATTTAAAAATTCAATTATGCGATACGAAATAAACAAAAAATATGGAATTTTATAACATATTTTACATCAGCAGATGCGTTAGAAAATTTTCAGGCCAAGACTGGATATGATTCTTTATGAGTTAATGTTTCTTTGTTTGTCCCGTATCCGTGCTTATATAATATTACATACCATGCGTCCGATTACAATGAAAGTTTGATGAATTTTAGTGTACGCGCGCACGCTAAGGTTTCTGACAAAAAAATTTTTTGTTTGTTAGTTTTTTTTTGCGTTTTGATTCCATTTATAAGCATTGTAACGCATGCCGGCACGGCTAGTAGAGTTATAAAAACATCGGCATAGATATATGTATATGTTGATATATGTATATGTATATGTTGATATATGTATATGTATATGATATATTTATACATCCCACCCGCAGCTGAACACAAGTCAAGTTGTATAGTATCTTTCCTTTATAGGGTTTCCCCACAAAAGAATATTTTATGCTTGACACTCGAAGTACAATTTTATAGGTGACAGAGCCACCTGTAGCAAATAATAATATAATAATATTGCTCTGCAATAACTGCAGTGCGTAATGGTCGACTCAACCGGGGAAGCAGCATATATATTAATAGCTGGCCCGGCAGACGTTGTTCTGCCCTACCAGTAAGTAGCACAAGTTTCATTCACTCTTACTGCGTGAGTTTCATTCACTCTTACTCCGAATTAACTCTGGACTATTTTACAATATAACTATGAAATATTTAAATAACATGACAATAGCTGCTAACTATCAGGTTCAGATTTTGTAATTTTAGTCCATTAATAAAGAATTTGATAATAAGTTAATTAAAGCGCTACCTCTCGGACCCTACATAGTGTTTATATGACCCCAATCGGCCAAGTAGTTCAGAAGTTAAACGATGCATCAACGAGTTTATATATAGAGCTATGCTATCTGTCCATCTCGCCACTGTCAATTGTAGGATACGTGTTTTACCTCTAAACAAGGTATTACCAATACCACATAAAATGTATTCTGCGATGTCTAAAAGATAAGTAAGCGGTGAGACAACTCACTCTTCTATTGTTTTTGGTGAATCTTCCATTCAGTTGTTATGGATTTATTGCGTGTCTAACGTAATAAATAAAGTTCAAAGAACGCTTAATTCTTATTTATTTAACAATGTAGTAGAAAAGTAAATGTAACCTAAAAACGACATGGTTACGACAATAAGCTTTAAGTGAGCGCAGATCTGTCCACTTATTTTCTTTTCAATTGAAGCGTTAGCTACTAGTGATGCGTATTATGTTGTTGCTTAAATGTAGATTTATGGATGGATCGTAATTTTTCAGTGAATCAATAGTTGACTCAAGGACTAATAAATATCTGCATCATATAATTTGAATTTGTTACTGTAGTTAATGTGCTAAAACTTGTATGATTTTCCATTTCAAGTATAATTAATGCTTTTACGCAACCAAAAATATACAAATAAGATTTATAGACTATAAAAACTTTGACATCATTACATTATATTCCTATATTCGCATACAACTTCTTTAAAAACGTTTGTTTTCTCTTTAACGCTAAACAACGCTTTAACTCTTGTTAATTTTTTTCATTAATTACCTAAATTATTTCATTTATCGGCCTCCCCCATAGATTGTCTTATAGGGTGCATATTTGTTCAAATTACCACGATTGGCAAACGGATTGGCAACCGCAATCTTTTATGTCAATTGTTAAACACATATTAGTCTATAGTCAAAAACTCGCACAGATTAGAAATTGTCGTCAAAGAATTTTAAAATTTAGTCAACAAAAAAGCTACTGGCAGATTAAGCTCTTTCTATAGTATGTCGAGTCATAAATTGCGGTCGAATTTCAACCACGGGACGAGCATGTTGTTAAAAGCTAAGGTTCATATTCATATAGTAAATACCGAAAGGAACATCACTAACTATTAAACTCACGCCACTTGTGAGCACGAACATTTGGTTCGTAAAGCGCGACTGTCGACATCAACGCAGTCGTGAGTATGAGTATACATCCTGCTCTTATCGATAATATGTACATTGTGTTCACATTTCAATGGATAGTAAATCAATTCAAGTAACAGAACATTATTGAATAATGTTGTGGTTGTCCATTGTTGAATAACGGTATCGTTGTAATGTATAATTTGCCTGTGAAAGGAAAATGAAAGATTTCCCGCTGGATAAAAATGCCCAGCGGGCGGCCAATGCCCCGTGTGGTACTTCGTAGCTTATTCTGTATCATGTACAGAGTCGTTCGAAAAATTTAGTAGCGCGATATAGGCTTCCATTGTTAATCTGTTTACATTATTGTGGGGCGATAGCAGCGCCACCACAGTAGAGATATTGTGTTTTCATTTGCCATACCTAATTACGCTGACGACTGTGCTTTTCTTAGCGTTCAAAGTACACAAGAACTGATATTCGGGTTTTAGATTTCCGAAAATTAATTTGTTTTAAAACATTGTATTTCCAAGTCTGGATATATGATGATTGGCCACGTCTTCAGACCGTTAAGCGAGTGTTAAATGACTGTGACTGTATAAGATGGCCACAGTTCCTGAAAGGAGCATAGACGAAGAGTATTCCACTAATTTGTAACGATCCTGACAGACCTTTCTCGCCTCCTTCACATCCATACACCTACTCATACATGCTCGTCGGTTAAGCGTGCTCCTAATTTGGCCTGTTTTCAATAAATCGTTAATTTGGTCGATAAATTTTGGAGTCCTACCTGCCATTCACTTCTGCAACATAAATTTTCTTTGTCATTCTTTCCACTTGACCAAACCATCGAAGCATTCCTTTCTTAATCCTGGTCACAGCATCATCATGCAAACCACACTCTTTTTTTATCACACAATTTCTCACCCTGCCATTCAGATTTAACCCTAACACACTCCTTAACGACCGTTTTTTAATTCGTAAACTAACATAAATTCTCGTTGAATTATTGATATCAGTATTATACACACAAGATGTGAGTTGTTACCGCGTAGCGGCGGTGTATGAATGTACCCTACCCCATATCATCCCGTGGGTGTCGTAGGAGGCGACAGAGGGAAACAAATCAGGAGATGGGCAGCAGCGTCTTCCTAATAACGACAAAATATAAAAAACTGCGGTTGCCAACCCGCTTGCCAAACGTGCCAACTATGCCAAATATCCTCCTTTGAGGAAATCTATGGGGGAGGCCTATGTTCAGCAGTGGCCTTTAATAGGCTGTAACGGTAACGGTAAGATGTGAGTACACTACCACCACTATTTTAGCACCACCTATGTTTAGCTATAAAGGCAAAATGCTTTGTAGCTAAAATAGGTCTTCAGTTTTCGTCGTTCATTGTTACGGCGGCGCATCATCATATGTTTTTACTATTTTAATTTCTTTTCAAAAGAATGTTAACAATGCTATAAATATTACTAATATTCCCTTTAACTACTCGTGGTAAGCCTAAATTGCTTGTGTTACTAGTGGTTCACGCCAGTAGTCAACTGGCGGATTCGAACCCACGACCTTTTGGAGTTCGCCGTTGGCCCCAGCCATTAGGCTACTGTGTCATTGATATTAAATATCATTATTTTATCGACTTAAATCTAATATTTATATTTCTGTAACAAGTAAACTTATATGTCAAAGTTTGATTAAAAATACGAAAAAGAAAATCCAAATTTTAAATTACAACAAAACCGTGCAACATACATACATTTTATACGTGGTAGAGCCATGCTGCAGTTATATTAGTAGTATAGTTGTAGCACGAATGGGTCGGCTCAACCAGGGAAGGACCACGCTCTCATAATACCAGCCAGGAATACCAGCGTCAAATAGTAGCTTAATGCTGTGGTCGTATGGTGAGTGTAGAGAACCGGAGAATTGAAACGAGGCATTCCATCTTAGTCCTCACGGGCGACAACGGATCTGCATTTTGATTCGTAATCGAGGATAGATGTAGAATGTCTATGGGCCATAGCAACCACTTACCGTCAGGTGGACTGTGTGCTCGTTTATCACCTATTATCCTATAAAAAAATTAAACGGAGAGGGAGTAAAGCAAAGAGTCATATGTTTTGTCTAACTATGGTTTCGTATTAAGTCGATCCCTACGTGTCTCGAATCAATTACACTGTTTTTTGGTAGTGGATTGAGACCTTAAATATGTCACGTAGCGGAAACCTAACGTTCAGGAAAGGACAAAAGTTTACGAGTAGAAACAAAGGAATATATCTTTAATAAAGCAAGGGTGAAAAATGAGCATATGTGGTATTCACTTGATAGAGCACACTCTTGGTATTAATGGATTCAACGGTCCATAGACAATCATCTACAACTATACTCGATTAAAAATCAAAACACTTTTCAGTACAGAGGATAAAGAAGGCATACTCGTTACCTATGTACAGGCTCTCTTGTCTCCGGTTTTAATTCAAAAGATTTTAAAAATGCTAAAAGTTTGTCATCCTATCCTATAAAAAAAACATAGAGTGATTCGTAAACCCCTAGAGGTGTTTACCTCTTGACAACAGATTAACATCTCACTTTTTGGCATACCTGTATGTTGATGTGTTAATTAAAAGAAAGATTAGACGAACATTATTTTAAAAGCGATAGTAAATTAATTTTTTTTTAATTTGGAAGACCAATATATATCATAATTAGGATAAATAATAATAATAACTACAGTGAAGCAATTAAAGGCCCTCACTAATAACTAAACTAAACACTAAACTAAAAAAAAGATTCCTTAAGTTTAGTAACAAACGCATCAATATTTCTTTAAAGGTTATCAAAAATTCATTATTAAGTACGCGTTTGGCCGACGCAGCGTTAGTGTTAAAAATATCGAAATTACTCTTGGTCTAGCTTGTTAAATTTATTGCTCGCATGCCAAATAAATGTATTTTGCCTATAATTTATAGTTCCGAGCGGATTACTTAAAAGTATGCTGTAAGTAAGTATGCTGGAGGTTTAGCAGGTCAGCTACGATGTAATTGGGATAAAAGCTCAGGACCGTCAATAGCACAAGCTATCTTTAACAGAAAAATGAAATCAGCAATCTTACGTCGCTTAGCAAGAGGAAGAAGATTATTTTTTACAGTAACTAATATAATTATCAGAAGCATAGCGATCTTCAATTCTATAACAGAGGTAATGGATAAACTTACTTTGAATATTTTCGTGTCGGGTAATGTACATAATATGTTACATACCTGGGATTTTGACATTGCACTAATTGACAGATAGTTGATATGTTATCAGGTATGAATTGGTAGGAGTGAGTTATTGGACTGAAGTGTCTAGAAGCATTTACATTGCACATAAAATATTTAAGAAAAAAAAAATTTTTTGTAAAAATTAGCTCTTTTTTTATAAAATTTAACTCTCAAACGAATTTTTTTTTATATCATTGAGTGACAAATAAGCACACAGTCCACCCGATGGTAAATGGATGCTGTGGCCCATAGACATCTACTCGTACATTTATCTTCAATTAAGAATCAAAATTCAGATGCTTTGCCAGCCCTGAGGACTGAGATGAAATGCCTTGCTTCCAGTAAAAAGGGTCTCCGGTTCTCTACACTCACCGTACGAAACACAGCATCATTAAGCTGCTATTTTACGCTGGTATTCTGTGAGAGCGTGGTCTTATCCCGTTCGAGCCGACCCATTCGTGCTGCAACCACGATATATCTGCAGCGTGGCTCTACCACGTAATAAAAAATTCCAGATGTATAATGCCTACTCTAAATTATTTCTTACAGGAGAATAATACAGTACCTTAAGAGTTTTAGGCTTAGAAAAGTCCTTAGAGTTACGCATCAAAAATCCGAGATCTTTCAAAGATTTGGCTACAATGCTTCCTAACATCAACTTAGAATCATGAAGAACACCAAGATCTCTAACAATGGAATGCTTTTTATGATCTTCACCTTTTAGTTTGTATTTGAAGACAACCTGGAAAAGGACTGTATAAAGTGGGGATTATAAAATATACATATCCTATACCTTTAAACGAGCAATTCTTATATATATAATCGGAATTTCGGAAACGGCTCCAACGATTTTCATAAAATTTAGTGTCCAGGGAGTTTCGGGGGCAATAAATCGATCTAGCTAGGATTTATTTTTAGAAAATGTCTTTTTGTCCGTGTTTTCAGGCAATGAAAAACTGCTACAATATAAGAAGGTAAATTTTGATACTTTAACAATGATCGTAATAGCTCAAGTGGATATCGAACGGTCGCAAAATCGTAATGCCTTGGTTCGCGTCCTGTCTTCGGTCTCATTTATTTCCTTTTTTTTTTTCAAGTCCCCTTCTTTTGTGAGAAAATCTTTTATTTCGAGCCCTTTTTTAGTATTTTTTAAAAATACGAAAATTTTATTTAAACTAATTGCACTCATGATTTTTTATTCAAATAACCAGTTCAGTTTTTTCTATTATGTCAATAAGATCAAAAAATATTATTCATCAGTATGTAATTTGTATCTAAAAGTATTTCAAAAAAAACCGAGCAAAGCTCGGTCATCCGCGTACTAAATAAATAAAACACGATAAAACACATAGACCACGGCTAAAATCCTAAGTGCGGTCACTTAGACTTAGCCGGCCATAACTAGATATATTTCATTTATTCATGGCATGGTATGGCTGGATGCTTTCGGGAAAAACGAAGTATAGTAAAGTCAGAATTATAATTAAAATGACTGTGACTTCTATTAACTATGACATAAATACCCTATCAAGTAATATCGGTGGTGGTAGTGGGTTAATTATAACTTCTGTTGAATTTGCCAAAATAATCGGAAGCACATATCAAGTAATGTCAATCAATCCAAAGGGCCAATCCAAAGCCGCGGACATTTATGTTATTTATAAATTATTGGGAGAATTTGAGCACACCTTAATTTAACAAATCGCACTACGTTAACTGTAGCTGTCTTACGAGTATCTTAGTTACAGCATTTCAACCGCAGCACTTCAGAAGTAACAGCAAATTGGCGCAATTTCTGAAGTGTGGCGATGACCGTAAAACCTCACGACTGTAGGAAAGACCCATAGCCATTAGTGGAATGTTACGGATAAATAAATATTGAATTATATAATATGTAACGCTTAAATAAATACGAAAATATTTAAAGCAAAAATAAAATAATGTAAGAAACACAATGTAGAAACTTCCAAAGCCATTAGATTGACCACAATAAAAGAAACATACTTTGAGAGGTAAAGATCGCAGCTTTACGACGCCGGACACTTAAAGCTCTCAAGTAAATTAGAAGAAACCTAGCGCTTTTACGGTTTAGTGTTGCAGTACGAAAGTTTCGTAGCTTTTGAAAACATGTTTATCCAACTTAACAAATCAATACACACAAAACCACTTAAATATTGATGTTTTACTTATTAAAGTGGTAAACTCGGTAAAGTCTTCAGTATTTCATGTTACTGTATTTTCAATTAAAAAAGAAACTCAAAAAAAATTACTTCTACTAATTAGCTTCTGAAGTCGGTTTGATATATGTGGAAATTATTTTGTTTTTGAAGTTGTTTTTTTAAGTTTAATTATTTTACTATTTTGAATGGAGTCAGTGTTACCACAAGTTCAAGGTACCAAAGAAGAATGTCGTGTATATAAATACACTAAAACTGCTTCCCTTGTTTTTCTACCCTTAGGGGTGATTATTTTAAATTTTACAATATAACTCCTAAACTATACCCTATTTAAAAATATGTTATAGGAAAATCGGTCTAGCAGTTTTTGAAACATCGGTAAACATACATAAAAATACCATACGCTCAGATTTCTAACTCGGTTAAATAAAAGAAGGAATGTTATCAGTCAATATATTCTACAATGCTTCTAACTATAAAGACAAGCCACAAATTTAATAAAACAGTTCGATTCAATTCGATAAAACGGTTTTAGTAGCAATTTTGGTATGACAATGTATTATTTTAATAAATTAATCTCAAAATTATTTAAAATTAAACAATACTCGGTGACAAACTTTCTTTACTATTAGAAATTATTCTGGAGTTTAATTGTTAAAAATAATAAATTTGCGAGAGCGGATTTTCAACTAGCTCTCTTGCTTACGCAATTAATCATTGTCAAGAATGAGACAGCGTACTGTACTACACATTCAGTACTAAGCAAATACAGTTCAACTAACTGTAATACGTCCACGCCACAATCACACACAGGTGTACTGTGAAGGATATAATTACATGATAATACCAAAGTATGCGAACAAACAGCATCACTACTAATCTAACCCAGGGCAGCCTGTCAGCAACGCGATCTTCCTTGCCAACACTATAAGTAGAACAGTTCAACGGGCATAGTAACGACAGTGAGACGGTTCCCTCTTAGTCGCATGCGCGATACTTTTTACCCCTAGAACTATGGAGGTTAGAGAATAGGATAACGATCGCTACGTGCTAAAGCATAGCCCGCCTGTCCCTGAAAATTTGTAGAATTTATAGCCGCGCTACCGTCGGTAAGTAGTTTCTGCAAGTAATTTTTTTAATTATTGACAAAAAGAAACATTAAAAATGGTGAAATAATATAAAAATAATAATGATAATAATAAATCAATAACCAGTCATCCGGTACCCGTTTTAATTCCCAACATAAATTAAACAAGGTGTACAGCAGGACTGGCACCACTCCCTCTCCAGCCCTTAGCATCTCGAGTGATACTCTATTATATCCAGCTGCCTTACCTGCTTTCATGCTTTTCATTGCTTTCATTATTTCATCTACACTTATCTCCATACCCCTTTCCACTTCCTTTGGAATTTCTAGTTCATTCAATTCAGACGACTCTTCACTCATAAACACGCTTTCAAAGTATTCCTTCCATCTATTTAAATTCGAAACTTCATCATTCAGGATACATCCGTTCTCGTCTCTTATAGCGTTAATTATAGGCTGTTTTGTATTTCCCCCTGGCGGTTTTTACGAGTTTCCAGAACATTTTTATATTAGCCTGGAAATGATCAGATATCCTTCTATCATTCTTATCCGTTCTTTCTTTCTTTTTCCTTTTAACTACTTCTTTTACTCTCTTATTTAGACGTCTAAATTCTGCCTTTTTTCTTTCAATCTCATCATTCATACCACCATAATTACCAGCTTTGGTTGCTACTAAATCTAACTTTCTTCTTTGCTGCAACTTCCACCCGTACCTCATCATCCCATCACACGTATTACTTTATAATTATTAATTATAATTACATTACTTTCATAATGCTGTGTTAGTCCCTACTTTAATGTATGGTAGTGAAAGCTGGGTGTGGCAGAAGAAGCACGAAAGTAAAATAAATGCTGTAGAAATGCGGTCTTTAAGGAGTATGCTAGGGTTGAATCTGAATGACAGGGTGAGAAATTGCGTGATAAGAGATAAATGTGGTATGCAAGATGATATTGTGACCAGGATTAAGAAAGGAATGCTTCGGTGGTTTGGTCATGGAGAAAGAATGAATGAGGAAAGAGTGACAAAGAAGGGATGCCCTAGAAGAAATTTTATCGACCAAATTGGTGATATTTTGAAAATGGGCCACGTTAGAAGTACCCTTAATCGACGAACATGTATGCGTAGAAAAAAAACTCATTTAAAAAATCAATTTTAATTTGCAAATTGTATGTGGTTTTATTTCCTCTAACTCACACGAGTATCGGTAATGTGGGGTCTTTGACAATGCTCACTTACTCCTCGGCCAATGCAGAAATAATAAAACCACATACAATTTGCAAATTATTTTTTTTTCATTAAAATTAATTTTTTTAATGTGTTTTTTTTTTAAATTATTTCTATATGCTTGGATACTGATTCTGATAACGCAGTTAACGGGAACCACTGGGTTTTTGTTACATGTTGTATATATATAATAATTAAAATTATAAAAATATATTTTACGATTTATTCATTAATAAATATAATAATTTTGTTATTTCCTTTTTTTTTTTTTTCATTGATATTATAATCATTTCAAACTAGGGCACAACATCCCGCTTATTTTGTCCATATTTCTGGGACACTATTTTCTACAGCGATCGTTCTCCTGTTCTCTAACCTCCATGGCTAGAACGAGTAGTAGACTATAGTTCTACCTTCATTTGTTCGTATTCCCTTTTAGTTTTTACCCTCATTCCCAACAATATACTACTTTTGAAAACAAATATTTTATTTTTTATGTGACTCAATGGTGTAATATTCCTCAACCCGCACTAAAATAACGTCACGAACTCCTTGCGGCGTTATTAAATTTGCTCAGCTGTAAAGCGTTGAAGGAAAGAAACAAAGTTTATTTCATGCTTATTACACAAAGTTATTTCGAAGACATGTAAGGTTGGTAGACCGCATTGGGGCAACGCAGCGGACAAATCCTTGACCTAAAAACCCCTCAGAAATTAGGGGAGGATTGTGGTCTGTCCAGTGGGACATACAGAGTTATTTTATCAAAGATATTATACGTAGTCAAATATTAAACTTAAGTTCAAATATATAAATAATGGTGTACCGTTTTTACAGTTTTTTGAAAAAACTAGTAATTAACGTTTCTTTTTTATTTGAAATTATTCCAAATTGAATGTGATATATGAGAAACAACGTTTTTGCTACGATCGACCTGGTAGTAAAAGCAGTGGAATTTAAACGATAAAAAGGACAAAATGTTTGAGATTTTTTTTTAATAATTTGTCATCTCCATTTGACTATATTACTTATTCCGAACTGAACCTTCTCTGCTTGGCCGGTTATTGCAATAAAATAGCCCTGTATATATACCGTAACTTTATCGCATTACGAAGAAAAAAAAATAAACTTCAAAAGAAGTATGTAAGAATATAAATAACTATATTGTCACCCCTGAGGACTAAGATGGAATGCCTCGTTTCCAGTAAAAAATGGTCTCCGTATCTCTACACTCGGAAAACAGCATCACCATAGGAAAAACAGCAACATTAAGCTGCTATTTTACGCTGGGATTTTGTGAGAGCGTGATCTTTCCCCGGTCGAGCTGACCTATTCGTGCTACAACCATAGTATAGCTGCAGAATGGCTCTACCACGTATAAAAAAACAAAGTAACAATTTACAAAGTATTAAAACTAACAAAGCATTAAAACATTACTAATATTAACAAAGCATTAAAACATTCATCATAATTAAATTGTTGTGATTTTTGGGAAACGGCTTAACCGATTTAAGTGATTTTTTGAATAAGTTATGCTTCGGGGGTGGTCCCTTATATATTTATAGAAAATAAGAAGAAAGAAAGAAAGGAAAAATAGGGGATAAAGATTTTAATATTAGGTACATAAACCACATTAGAGTTTGCCTGTAACTTGTGATGTTAGAACACTCAAAAGATTAACTTTAAAAATTCAACTTTGAAAATTAACTTTGAATAAACAAGTGATAAAATTAAAATTTCATACAACTGACTACAGTACTATAAATAAAATGAGAACATCATCAATGTAGTCGAAGTCGTTTAAATACGCATTATTAAGGATAACTCAAAAACAACTTATCAGATCTTAATCAAATATATATGGGACCACATGAGAAGTAGCAGCTTTAACTAAAATAAAGAATCATCAAAATCGGTTCTTCTATAGAGGTAACATAAAAAATACAGTCGTATTGAGAACCTCCTCTTTTTTGAAATCGGTTGAAAATATGAACCGAATTCAAAATTAAAAAAATTAAAATCATAATATCTTCATTCAATTTCAGCTTCAGAAATCGGTGCTAAGACCTTATATACTTTTTTGTAGAATAGAAATTCGATGAGACGGTAAAACGGCACGATCGTAAAGAGCCCAGACGCAGGCCAGCGGCTTTACGTGCTTTCCGAGGCACGGGGGTGAGAGACCACCCACTTCAGCCTTCAGGCTGTTACTGAGAATTTCTTAACGGAAAAACTCAATAACTGATTTGTTTGGCGCGATACGGAATTCGAACTCGGGATCTTCTGAACAGCAGTCGCGTTTAAAACCACAAGACCAATAGGTAGTCAATGTAACCCTCCGACCACACACTCGTCGAGTGACATGTGAAGTAGCAAGGAAAGCAGGCACAGACTGTATATATTTTTTTAGTTTTGTAGTGAGTTTTTACATTCAATAAAAAGTTTCATTTTCCCATAATCCATTTATATTATGACAAATAATAAAGAACACTTTAATATTTTCTAATATTTTAAACTGCTTTATATATGCATATATATGATTTTCAATTATTTGAATATTCAAAACAGAAAGAAATATATAAAATCCATCTTAAATTAAAAAAAGGGTCAACCAGAATAATATAAATAATTAGGAAATAGTTGGCTCTCTTGTGATTGTATGCACTATAACTTAATACCTTATATCATATTCTATACGTGGTAGAGCCACACTACTGCTATATTATGATTGTATGGTTGGGGCAGGACCACGCTCTCACAGTATACCAGCGTAATGCTGTTGTGTTTTGTATGATGAGTGTAGAGAACCGGAAACCCGTTGTACTGGAAACGAAGCATTCCATCTTAGTCCTCACGAGTGACAACGATGTCCATGGGTCACAGCATCCACTTACCATCAGGAGGACTGTATATATATAAACCCCCCCCAAACCCCTTGTTTTTTTTTATACACTTTTTTTTTTTTTTTTTTTTTTGTTCTTTTTTTTTTTTTTTTTTTTTTTGTAAAAATTTCTTTTTTTTATAAAAAAAACAATTTTAAGTGCTTTTTTTTTTTTATTATATATATATTATTATATATATATAATAATATATATATACTATCTTTAAACTACTTGATGATAAAACGTCTTTTAATCTTGCAGGTCGTGGCTGGCTCGAGACAATGGTAGAGCTGCCATCAGTAGTCGGAGAAGAGCCTACTGCCCCTGATGTGGTTAGTAAAATTATTTAATAACCTAAATACATTAAAAAGCGTTCAAAATTTGAATCCAAAGTCATGCTACCGAAATTTCTGAACGGTCCCACATAAAACACAATATATTATGTTAAAACCACCTTGTCCTACACCAGGAAGTACGTAAAAAAAGTTACAACTTACATACCACTGCTGGGCATAGGCCTCCTCCCATTTCTGGAAGGGTTATAAAATAATTGTAATTCTAGTGGCTCTACCACAGATTTAAACCCAGCTCCTACATGCGTAAAGTTATTTTACATTGTAGACCCACCATAATGATTTTACTCCTAAATATCTTAAATTAGATCGTAATTCACAAGTTTAAAAATACTTGATGATTATATTATATTATATACTTCATATTTCATAATTTTGTTACCATCCTACAAAAAGCCGAAAGGAATGGTAACAAGTACCTTGATCCGATGTAATTATCTCTCTTTTTCTGATTTTCGTTAAATGAGGAGGTAATCACCTTCGTGAACAATTATTTTGCAGAGAAAAACGCCGAGTACTATTTGGACGGTTTAGATAGATGGGAGCGTCACTGGAAAAGTGTGTAGAGTTACAAAAAGAGTATGTAGAGAAATATTTTTTAAAGGTTGTGAGTATTTGATTGTGTTTGTTTCTCAGGTGAATACGGTAACTAACTTTGTACAATTTACATAACAATAAACTTCAAGGTCTGTGCACAGTGAAAACATACAAGTTTTTTTTTTAAAGAATAAGGATAAAAAACGTGTACGCAGTCCGCCTGATGGTAAGTAGTAAGTATATATATATATAAAGTATTTTTTTTTTACAGGCCTCCCCTCATTTCTGAGATGACGTGGTAAATCAGCACTTAAAATTGCAATTAACAATTTCATTGGTGCCGGTGGGGATCGAACCCGGGTTACTCGCGTTCTGTTATATTTACAGCGAGCGTTAACCATCTGAGCTACCACGGCTTTATAATATCCATATGTATATATGTGGTAGAGCAATAACACCATAAATTCTTTGGTGTTTATTATTATCATTTTATGAAGAAAGCTTTTGGGAGTCAGCCAAGATTGACTGATTCGTTTTGCAGTTATCTGCATCGTAAACGATAATACGTTGCGTCACCGGCGACCTTCTACCTGTCAGAACGTATAACGTACATCATACGTTGTTTCAAAGAAATACGAGTATACTTGTAACTCGGGTATAATAACTCAGCTTACATTTGACCGATTTTTAACACGCATTTATTCAGTTCTTTATTGCCTGCCTCGGTGGTGTAGTACTTTGATCATGAGCCATGAGGTCCCGGGTGTCTCACGCCCGTACCTCGGAAAGTACGTATATCGTTGATCTTGCGCCTGATCTCTCTCCGGTTGTGTCGGCTTACCTTCCCATCGGACTATGAAAGTGAGAGAATAGAAATAGTAATAGTGTGTGCTTGCGCATACATTTGGGCACTATAATCCTGTTCAGCGCCGATGGCTTGTCACCGTTGAGGTTGGCTGAAAATGCTGGTGATAGTCGATTACACAAGGGAGTTGTGCGAGGAAGAAAACTTCTTGAATATCGCACATTAGTGGACCGTCAGTCATCCAGATGATAAGAATAGTATCTCGAGTTCTGTCGCGGTGTACGATGGTGATATTGAACTGAAATTAGTTCAAACAATTCGTCTGAGCACTACCCGTGGTAAATACGATGGAATACGCAAATAGTGCCGTGGTAGCTCACCAATGAAGTTGTGCTCGGCGGTGAAGGAAAACATCATGAGGAAACCTGCATGTCTGAGGAATTAGAAAAAAATTTTTTTCGAAGACATGTGAAGTTCGCCAACACGCATTGGGGCAGTGCGGCGGACACTTACTTGCCCTAAAACCCTCTCAGAAATGAGGGGCGGCCTGTGCCCAGCAGTGGGACTTATATAGGCTGTAACTTTACTTTTTAACTTTACGCAAAGAGATGTAACAACATCTCTTCGCAGCGCCAGTGAGTCAAGCCAACCAGAAAGTGCTCGTTCGATAGGTACGAACAAATTTCTATTCCGATTATTATTCACTTGGATCTGTATGTATGTATTTAACCTGTATGTTCGAAAGGCGACTTTATTCGATACGCCGGTTTGCTCGCGAGATAAAATGGCGGGAATTGCAAATTTTTTGCTAACTTGCAAATTTTGCTATATTTTCACTTTGAGACATTATTTATGGATAAAACTTACAGGTATTCTTATTGAATGTATAAACTATCGAATAAAATTATTTTTAGTTGCTAGAAATTGTAATAAAATTCATAAATTACCCTGTAGTAGTAGATACTTCCTAAAATTACTACAAATTTGAATTCTACACGTTTGTTTTTGGAGAAATCTATATGAAAATGTTTGGAAATATGTATATTTTTATGTTTTATGTGTTAAATGTATGTAGCCGCCATTAAATTTTGTAATAAAACAAAATTTGTAATTAGCGTGTTGGCAACCGCAGAATTTATATTTTTATTCGTTATTAAGAAGACACTGCTGCACATCTACTGATTTGTTCCTATGTCGCCTCTTACGACACCCACGAGATGATATTGTGTAGTCAATTATCTTACATCGCCATTACACGTTACATACACAATGTAGTATGTGTAAATTGATGTATGTAGTATGTGTAAATTGATGTATGTAGTATGTGTAAATTGATGTATGTAGTATGTGTAAATTGATGTATGTAGTATGTGTAAATTGATGTATGTAGTATGTGTAAATTGATGTATGTAGTATTTTATGATTCAATTTATAATTAATGATTTATTCACTACACACAATACGATACAAATATAAATAAAAACAACAAACAAAACAATCAACACAAATACATAAACCAATACATTTG
This sequence comes from Parnassius apollo, assembly GCA_907164705.1. Classification (NCBI taxonomy): domain Eukaryota; kingdom Metazoa; phylum Arthropoda; class Insecta; order Lepidoptera; family Papilionidae; genus Parnassius; species Parnassius apollo. Next base: position 1,322,346 of record CAJQZP010001183.1, on the reverse strand, counting down.
GTTGCAATAACGAAGAGGTCTATTTTTCAACCGACTTCAAAAAAGGAAGAAGTTCTCAATTCGACTGAATTTTTTTATGTATGTTACCTCAGAACTCCTTTCTAGGTTAACCGAGTTTGATGATTCTTCTTTTTATTTGAAAGCTGGTGCTTCTCGCGTGTTGCCATATAAATTTGATTGAGATCTGGACCAGTAGTATGTGAGTTATTCTTAATAAGGCGTATTTATTTGATTTCGACTACATTGATGGCGTTCTTATTTTATTTATATTGAAGTCAGTTGTACAAAAATTTTAATTTTATCACTTGTTTTTTACCGGACGACATAATACTGTAGTGGTGTTTGTTAATAATTCACAGATCAGTTGTCTGACGTACGATATTTCTGCTACCATATTAGACTACAAAAATAAAGACGCTGCGCATACTTCAAATGACATACGTGTGTTGAAATAATGAACGAACGTGTCTGTTTCAATCTTTATTTTATTTATTTCAAGACATTCAGTATTATGAAGTAAAGCAAAAATGTCCATATATCCTTTTTAGTCTGCTATAGTTATAAATAAATTGCGCTTGTTTAGATATTGTAAGAGACATTTTAAGTTGATTATATATAATATGGCATAACATTTTACTAGTCAATAAAATACAGTATCTCTGATCTTGTTTTATTTTTGTACACCATTAATATTAGTGTACATTTTAAAGAAATTAATTGCCTATTAAGTTCGCAGTGCTGTGTGATGGTAGCGTAAGAGAAACCACCATTCACGTAAATAACCACACAAATAACCACGCAAATAACCACGCAAATAACCACGCAAATAACCACGCAAATAACCACACAAAAAACCACACAAATAACCACGCAAATAACCACGCAAATTACCACACAAATAACCACACAAATAACCACGCAAATAACCACACAAATAACCACACAAATAACCACGCAAATAACCACGCAAATAACCACACAAATAACCACGCATATAACCACACAAATAACCACACAAATAACCACACAAATAACCACGCAAATAACCACGCAAATAACAACACAAATAACCACGCAAATAACCACGCAAATAACCACACAAATAACCACGCAAATAACCACACAAATAACCACACAAATAACCACACAAATAACCACACAAATAACCACGCAAATAACCACACAAATAACCACGCAAATAACCACGCAAATAACCACACAAATAACCACGCAAATAACCACACAAATAACCACACAAATAACCACACAAATAACCACGCAAATAACCACACAAATAACCACACAAATAACCACACAAATAACCACACAAATAACCAAGGTAAAACCATGCTCCATTTATCACAAGAAGAAGCACTCATACACATTACACATATATGCAACCAGCAACATGATTTTAGGCGCATATGTACGACGGTCTGGTAGAAATAAAAAAGCGTGATTGCATATCAAGGAGTTGAGCATGGTTTTCGCATAATTTAAATGCACGAAACGCTCCGTCTTCTTTTTGGTCTCAGGTTACCATAGATAGTTAAAAAATGTAAAATATTAAAACAAAATTTAATAACCTATTACGAGTTTAAAATTATATTAGTTGTATTTAATACGTATAATATTTAATAGCAAAGATAATAAATAATATTCAAGTAATCCCTAGCTGTCTCTAAAGCCATTGACTTATATATGCTAAAGCGCATACTACATACACCCAAATGTGATTAAAATCTTGTGATTTAAATCTTGCCGTTTGTTTCCCAAATCTGCTGTACACGTGATAAAAATGTCAAATTGCAGGTATCTGTACATTTTATATTTTCAACCGACTTAAAAAAGGAGGAGGTTCTTAATTCGACTGTATTTTAAGCTATTGCATAGCTTCTATCGCGGGCCTTGAGCGCGGGGACCGAATCCAGAAATTCCGTAACGAAAAAAAACCTCACGTTCCCCATTCCGACGGGCACGGAGGTGTGGTGTTGAAAGCCGTGCATCCTCTAACGTCGTTTCAATTCGGCAGACTTCGGCACGTCGGAGGTGTTTGTGTGCGTGCGACTAGTCGTATGCGTGTACACTAGCTGCTAACTGAATGATAAAAATTCCTGAATAACCTACATGTATATTGTAAGATATTAAAAATATTTTAAACAATATTAACTTCTCATTTATACAATAAGAGAAAAAAAAATTGTTTTCTTATCGGTCACCACGCTCAAAAAGTGTAACTTGATTTAATATCAAAGACTTAACTGCATAAATAAAATAAATAATTAATTATAATTGCATAAGTTGATAAAAAATTCTATGCAATAGCTTTACCGCGGCAGTCCCCGAGTGCCACACGTCTTTTTTTCTAGGCTAATCGATTTTGATTTAGTTCAGAACTTTTTTCTAGGTAATTAAAATTCGATAAATCTTTTTTTATTTAAAAGCTAGTGTTTTTCGTGTGGTCCCTTATAAATTTGTTCTAGACCTGACTAGTAGTTTTTGAGTTATCCTTGATAACGCGTATTTAATTGACATCGACTGCATTGATGTTCTCGTTTTATTAATATTGAAGTCGGTTGTTTTTGTACAACTTTTTAATTTTATTACTTGTTGTGACAAAAAATATTGAGAGGGACTAAAAATAAGTAATTAAATACATTTTTATCATTTTTAGAATTGTCTGTTTGTCTGCCTGTTTTTTATGAACGTATCACATCTAAAGTACTAATAATTTTGAAAAGAATCGTTACGAAAACCATAAAGCGTATATTCTGGTAACATTTAGTCTTTGTTTTATCAAAATCAGTTAATTCTACCCAAAGTTAGATTATTATTTTGAAGTCTGTATACGAAAAAAGTTGTTCAGTGGTGACGTTGAGTCACTAAGTGCATTTTAATCAAATTTTGAATAAATAAATAACTCAGAGTTAGTTCTTAATTACACCACCGAGAGAAATAAACTTCGAACATTTCGCTCCTAGTATACTTCTACTATAAAGAAAGGCTACGAAACATTTATTCCGGTCATCAAGCACATTCGTTGTGTTAAATCAGACATAGAATATGTAGTCACAACCAGTCGGAAGGCTAACTGAAGCAATTTTGTTCTTATTTCAAATGAAAATAAGTTTGCTTTTGCTCTATCGATTACGAGTAAACAAGTTATTAGATTTAATATTAAATAGTTGTATACATTTCAGTTAAAATATAGATATAATAGTAGATTTGTAGATCTTGAGCAGGCCGCGGTCAGTCTTTGTGTTAACAAACAAATTATGTATTGTGTACAGAAGTGAGGGGCAGAATCGATAATCGACGGCCTAGACGGAAGTTTTTTTTACCAAATTGGCAATACATTGAATATGGACTAGTTAAGTGTAACTTTAACTGATGAGCATGTATGTTTTAATATATAGAGGTGAAAGAAGTTTTGTACGTGGTAGAGCCACGCTGCAGCTATATTATGGTTGTAGCACGAATGGGTCAGCTTGACTGGGGAAGGACCACGCTCTCACAGAATACCAGCGTAAAATAACAGCTTAATACTGCTGTGTTTCGTATGGTGAGTGTAGAGATCCGGAGACCCTTTTTGCTGGAAACGAGGCATTCTATCTTGGTCCTTAAGGGTGACAACGCATCTGGGTTTTGATTCTTAATCGGGGATTAGTGTAGATGTCTATGAGCCACATCATCCACTTACCATCGTGTGGACTGTGTGCTCGTTTGTCAACCTTATTTTATAAAAAAGCGAAAGAGGTGTAACAGAATCGTGTAAAATAAAATTCCGTAGTCTCTGCCTACACCTCTGGGTGACGGGAATGGCAGTGTACATACGAATGTATATGTTTTTTAAACTTTAAAAAAATGTAGGGAAATTAGTATTTTCTCCCTTATCGCGGAGGAAGATTACATACATTATTTAAAGACAGTATAAATAATTGTTTCTTGCGGATTCGAACCCGCGGTCCTCAGCGCCCCAACTTATTGCTAAGCCACGGGGCTATCAAAAGTACATGTTAATGCTAGATACTTCTACTTGATTACTTCGGTATATTTTTCGGCATTATATGCTGTGTGATTTAATATTGCAATTTGAAATAATATTCAAAAAATTTTAGTAGTTGACTGGACTCCCTTTGTGTCTATGAGTCCGTCCGGGTATGCACCAACTTCTTACATACTTTGACTTTTTTGCTGGGTTTCAGTCTGAAGGCTATGAAGAATTAGTATGATAACAGGCCCTGAGCCTCAATGAACTGAAGTGAGATCACGACATAAAATAATTATAAAAATCGGCCTGTTTACAAACCTTATGAACGATCCTTTTGGAATAATCTATATTGAAGTAAACTTCTTTACGCACGCTTGACTTGCGGAGTAAGCTGGCGAACGCGTGACGAAAGCGTTACGAAAAGTGTGATCGGGCGAGGCGAACGGGAGAGAGCAGAGCGCGCGCACATATTTTTCTCTCTTTCTCTCATAGCCAGTTATTTTTCGTAAATTTATTTCGTTTTGAACAATTTTATGTTAAATATTAAAATTTTATTAAATATTCTACGTTTGAAGTGAATAAAATTGTAAATTCATTTTAAAATCATGTTTTGTGAATTGTCGGGTGAATAATTATAATATTATGGAAGGAAGTCGATAATAAATTTAAATATTTGCAGAAAATTAAAATATGTATATGTGTAAATGTATATATTATACATATACGCATATATAAACGTTCTGATCTTATTAGGGTTCCGTTTTTTTCGTTTTTAAGAGACGGAACGCTAAAAGCAACAATACAAAACGGCGCAAGGTATCAGCCCTCTCCGCCCTTTCGGTGTTAGTATGTCACCTCTGAACGCAATGGGGCAAGAATTAATTTCCAACTGTTGAAGCATAATAAACTTTAGTGCTAGGAAATAAGGGACTTTGTACAACGTAGCTATAAGATTGATAGGCAGTCACCCGTGTGTATGCTCCCTATGGCCGTTCAATTTGTTCAATTAATTAGATAATTTGACGTCCAATTTATTTTAGTACCTATAATAACAAGGAATTATTAATATACATACAATGCACTTGATTAATGAATTTACGACCACATGACTTGATGATTAGAGTGCTCGGTTAGCTGAGCACTCACTCTATGTCGCTGTGTGTGTCAAAATCGAGTTCAGTGAAGGAAAAAATACTTATTTTTAATTTTACATTAACTTATTATGAAATTGATCTATCAATAAATACTACTACTTTGAAATAAACTTTTGGTACTAAAAATAACAACAAACTTTTTGCCTGAGGAACCGGAGACCCTTTTTACTGGAAGCGTGGAGTTCTATTTTAGCTCTCAGGGGTGACAATACATCTGCATTTTGATTCCTAATGATGGATAAAAATAGATGTCTATGAGCCTCTGCATCCACTTACCATCAGGTGGACTGTGTACTCATTTGTCACCTTTATTCTATAAAAACAAAGTGCTACGAATTTTAAGATGAACTTTTACGTCCTTAGCCACCACGGCTTTATATTCACTATAACAAAATATTTTAGTCCAGAGTTATTGGCTAGGTAACAAATTCACAATCATGCCTATAGATTACGAGCTCAGTTTAGAGATCAGTGCATTGGTACTCTTGCGGATTTTACTCGCGATCCGACCTCCGAAATCCATCCCACGTCCAATTTGTTTTAGTTTGTAAAGTAATACAGTACTCATATAATATACTCTATATAAATATGTATTTCTTGGTGCTCCATATAAATTTCTATGATTTCAAATCAGACATTAAAAATAACAAAGCATCATAAAATCTGGTTAGCTACAGACAGGCATATAATGAACTCCAGACCAATTTTCATTCTTGGTGAACGGTCTCAACGGAGACTAGTTATTCGCGTAAGACAGGATTATATTCCCTTAGTCTCAAAGTCCTATTCGGGACCAACAGCTTTACGTTCTTTTCGAGGCACTTTTCGACCTAATTATACACACATACATACGCCGCACGTACGCACTCATACGCAAACGCACATGCGCACGCGCACTCACGTACGCACACTTGCTAAGAGTAAAAATACATAATATTGTATTAATTTTTAGTTTTTTTATAAAATAAAGGTGACAAACGAGCTCAAAGTTCACTTGATGGAGAGTGGACGATGTGGCCTAAAGCCCTAAAGATACCTACATCTATTCTCGATTTCGAATCAAAATGTAGAAGAATTTCCCTCTGAGGAAAAAGATAAATGCCTATACTACTACGTATGAATCAAAATGTACTTTTGTACATTTTGATTCATAATCGAGGACAGATGTAGATGTCTATGGGCCACAGCAACTATTTACAATCAGGTGGACTGTGTCCTTGTTGATCACTCAATCCTATATTAAAAAAAACTACTAATCCTAGTGATAGTAGTGCTGCTGGGATAAGTGGTGACGAGGATAGTACACACAATTGAGGGAGGGTAGGAGGTGCTTTTCAAACTAGGTAAGACACAAAGTAACGCCTGATTCTATTAATTATTTTATTATATTATAATACAAATAATTTGTATGGTATTAATAAAATTTCCCTTGTTATAACCCTATAACTAAATTAATACACCTGTCGATATTAAATTACTCCTAGTAAAATGTAAAAGGAATACAATTAAGCTAAAAGGTACATTAAGTAACATCAGGGTAATGGCCGACATTTACATAATTGATTTTTAAAATAAAAAGGCAAAGTAAATTTAACGTAGCAGTTTTGAGAGGAAGGTTTTGAGTGAGTTAACTGACCTTGACAAGTATAAGCATTCGAAATTTTGTATTGAGTGCTTTTCAGTTTGTTTGCCCATTTTGGTACTTTTTATACGTGTTCCATTTTCGTACTTTTTATACGTTAGAGGCTCGCTGCAATGTATCATGGCTACAGAATGAATGAGTCAGCTAAATCGGGGAGTGCTCGTACTCATGTAGTAAAAGTAAAATTACAGCCTATATACGTCTCACTGCTGGACACATTTCTGAGAGGGTTTTTAGGGCAAGGAAGTGTCCGCCGCGTTGCCCCAATGCATATTGGCGAACTACACATGTCTTCATTTTTTTCTTATTCCTCAGACATGCAGGTTTCCTCCACGATGTTTTCCTTCACCGCCGAGCATGTGGTAAATCAGGGGATCGAACCCGGGTTACTCGCATTCTGTTATATTTACAGCGAGCGTTAACCATCTACCACGGCTCTTACTCACTAGTACTAGCATAAAATAGCAACATAATGCTTCTGTATTTCATACGGTGAATACATTAACGACGAGAAACCCATTTCACCCGTAATGAAGACATTCCATGTGAGTCCTTACGCGTTTGCGTTTTGATTTTTAATCGAGAGTAGTTGATACCATCATTACTAGGATACCTTGAAAATTAATCGTAGTTTTGGGGGCGCGACTTATCCCTTCGTCGGTGAAGCTCACGGACGACTGAGGGAGTGTTAAAATGAAAGTGATGCAATGGCTTCATAATACGCAAACTATAGATAGCTATATCGAGCACGCGGAAATAAACTACGTAGGCGATAAAAACAATATTTTTTTAACAAAAGTTTGCTATGGATTAAAATAATGGTTTGAGAACTTAGATATTGATTATTTAATATACCTTAAAATAAGTCCATGATCTTTTTCGTAAAAATACTGTAGTGTCATGGAGAAATGTAACTAATTAGAGCCTACTTTGCAATTTTTTTATCTAGAAAATTACATTTTATCGAGTGTTCCTTTTATGAAATCCGACCCATTCGTACTACAACCATAGTTCTGCAGCGTGGCTCTATCGCGTATTATTGGGTGCGTTTGGCAGAAAAAAGCGCTAGCAAGCGCTTACAAGCGCTAAAATAGTTTTCGGCCAGGACACGATTGCTACTTCAGTAGCGCTGACACAATCCGCCATTTTGCTTATTTAATTTGTTTATTTTGAAGTAGAGTTTAAAGTTGTTTTGTGTAAAATTAGTTTTAAGTAATATAATGACATGAATAGACATATACATGTTATTAAAAATTCATGATTGGTAAGTTTTTAATATGAATACTTTACAAACATATATTTAAATTAGGTTAGGTTCCCCGGTTAAAACTAACATCGTGTCCTGGAGGAAAATAGCTACTTACGATTTGACAGCGCTTACCGCTTACGATCGCCATTTTGCTTACAAGCGCTTGCTAGCGCTTTTTTCTGCCAAACGCACCCATTATATATTATAATTTAAATTTGCTACTTTTAGTAGTGTCTTAATTCTTGGTCGATTTATTTTGCAGGCATTTTGATTTAAATTAGATTCTTAGAATATTAAAATACAAAAATAAGATAGTTATTTTACTGTAAAAGTTACTACGTCATTACACTATACTTACATAATGATCTCCATAGAAAGATTTGTTGTGACGGCTTTTTGAAAGGTTTTCAACTGACTAAAGTGTCAAATGCCCAATTAGTCATTTGTCGAGATGGAAGGTCATAAAAATTAAACTTTTAATAGAAAATAAAAACTAACTTCAAGGAGCTAAAAAGGATAAAATAAATTCCACGTAATATCTTCTGCAGGATTAGGTAAGATTACTTTCCAAACTAATTAAAAATAAATGGGAGTGACATATCTGAGCGTTAAGTCACGTTGAGTCCCGTGACTTAGCGTTGATTCAGTTTACCATGTTTTTCTTACTGTCGTGAAATTTAGTAATTGAGATGAGCTGGAAAATAGAAATTTTGAATAAAGCTTAAATTCTGATGACAAAGCAAGAATATAATAAAAAAATGGTAAAAACTTGTTAGTTTTCTATAAGTTTGTCGGACTTAGCGTTGATTCAGTTTACCATGTTTTTCTTACTGTCGTGAAATTTAGTAATTGAGATGAGCTGGAAAATATAAATTTTGAATATAGCTTAAATTCGGATGACAAAGCAAGAATATAATAAAAAAGTGGTAAAAACTTGTTAGTTTTCTATAAGTTTATCGGTCGTAGAATGTCATCTTGGCTAACCCGCTGTAATCGGTGCTAGGACTCAGTGTCTTAATATTGAAGTGATAGTATTAAAGAGTTAACCTCCGACTTCAAACAATCCTAAAACTTTTTAAAAAAATCTTAGAACTAGTTATCCTATCGTAAAAATCCGCTTGGACGTGTGGATATTAGGACATTATTTTTACATAGATTTAGACCTAAATAACCAAAGGAATCGTGACGCAGGATACTTAAGCCAATCACAAGTACAAGTATTTTTTTTTAATTTAGAGTACGGAGAATTATTGTTCGTCTTCTTTAAATAATTTCTTAAAGAAAACGAACAATAGGAGTTGTTTCTAACAAATTCTTAATTCTAAGACTGCTAGTGTGATATTTATTTTTAAAAATACATTAGTATTTCTAACCGACGTCAAAAAGGAGGAGGTGCTGTATTTTCTATGTGTGTTAACTTACAACTTTTTCTAGGTGAACCGATACCGATGATTCTTTTTTATTTGAAAGCTGGTTTATCACGTGTGGTCCCATATAAATTTGATCAAGATCTGACCAGTAATTTTTGAGTCGATTAATCTTTAATGTTGCGCATTTAATTGACTTAGAATACATTGATGATGTTCTCGTTTTATTTATAAGTATAGAAGTAGGTTGTACAAAATTTTAATTTTAATCATTTGTTGTATATTAAGTTGTTAAAACAAATGTGCAATTTCACTAAAGCACATTTTTATATCCTGTTCTGTAATGACCTGGCTTATATAGACTACTCTAACGGTCTTTTCCTAACGAAGTTTTCTACCCCTGTCGAGCACGTGAAACCCAGAGGTATTAAATTTCATACTAGCAGTCACCGGTGTTACTTACGTGTGATTAGATACTGAAGTTGATTATAGTCCATTTATAAATTATAAACTAATAAATTACATAAAATAATGTGTTATTACTAAACGTGGTAGAGCCATGCTGCAATTATATTAGTAGTATAGTTGTAGCACGAATGGGTCGGCTCGACCGGGGAAGGACCACGCTCTCACAGAATAGGTGAAATAGTAGCTGTTCGTATGGTGAGTGTAGAGAACCGGAGACCCTTTTTACAGGAAACGAGGCATTCCATCTTAGTCCTCACGGGTGACAACGCATCTGCATTTTAATTTGTAATGGAAGATAGATGTAGATGTCTATGGGCCGCAGCAACCACTTACCATCAGGTGGACTGTGTGCTCGTTTGTCACCCTATCCTATAAAAAAAAAAAACAATCGTAATGTTGTATTATTGTTTTTAATATATGAGAGACAAGGGAACTATCGGAACAGTTCACCTGAACGGCATGGCGGCGGTCCATGGACACCAGAAATTAACTTCTAAAAATAAGCCAGGCACTTTGTCATCTCAAGGGGTGCCTCAAAATGCCTCGCAACTAATGCACATAGCAGGGTAGCTGCTGCTTGGCAAATAGGTGGTAACATTAACATCGAATACATTTTGTGTCACTGATATTTTACTATTTAAAATCTATCGAAATTCAAATTGTATCCACCCTACTTTACGAACGGCAATAAAACAATACCCACATTAGGCATCTTTGACCTTGTCACTTCGCAGGATTACAGGCTCAAGAGCAAAGGGCAAAGTTATTGTTTTCAAACGTTTAATTCAAAATTTTCGTTTTTGTTTTTTTGTAAAATATCAGTGCCATAAGCTTCTACTCTGTTCACATGTTACACTCTATTTTTCTTGACGGTAAAAAAGGTCATCCAGTATATATTTGTTGATATAATTACTAATATCAGCAATTTATTTGCTACTAAGTAGGTATATTTGCCGTAAAGTTATTAACATTTTATGGTAATTAATATTAATTATAGTACGTGAGGGTAATATGGTCACTTTCTTATAACTCAAAACCCTTTTAGGGTTCCGTAGTCAACTAGGAACCCTTATAGTTTCGCCATGTCTGTCTGTCCGTCTGTCCGTCCTCGTTTAATCTCTGTGACCGTTAGCACTAGAAAGCTGAAATAGCAATATGTGTATCGATCACGCCGACAAAGTGGTAAAATAAAAATTGGAAAAAAATGTTTTATTAGGGTAGCCCCCCTATATGTAGGTTGATTCAACCCTAACGTGTGATATATTGTTGTAGAGGTATTTAAAAATGAATAGGGGTTTACTAAAATCATTTTTTGATAATGTGAATAATTTCGGAAATAATCGCTCCAAAAGTAAAAAACAATGTGTCCCCCCCCCTCTAACTTTTGAACCATAAGTTGAGAAAATATGAAAAAAATCTGATAAGTAGAACTTTATAAGGACTTTCTAGGAAAATCATTTTGAACTTGGATGGAAACAACTGTACCCACTACCGGGAGCAGTTGCAGGAGCGCGAACATAATGGATACCCACCTTTAAACTTGTAAGTGGGAACACTTATTGTGACGGACGGGAAACTACGGAACCCTACACTGAGCGTGGCCCGACACGCTCTTGGCCGGTTTTTTATAGGTGGCTTTGTGATTGGATAGCTCTTCATAAGTCAATCAAATGATAAAGGGTCAAAAGTGCGCTGCTTTATCGACGCCATTTTCACAGTTGACATTATAGCAATCAATTTTAGTACTTAGTATGGTGTAGTATTGTTAGTTTTTTTAAGTCGATCTTTCCAAGTTTTCATAATTATTGCTAAATCATGTTTGTTTTTTTTTTTTTCTTCTTAATCTATAACTTATACTATATGACTTTGTGTTTTTGTCTGTGTCCTCCTCATAATTAAGGTTTTATTAGGCGACAAAGCTTAAGGTGAGGAGATATTATCCTCACGTTCTTTACTATTATTTGCTATGTGGTGATGTCGTAAGCGAATCCATCACCCAAAAAATTCCTCCCCTAAGAGTGAAAAATAGTAAACAATGTTTCTAATGCAACTGTTTGTGTTTAAACGACATTCTAGTTTTTATTTATGTATAGAACAAGGTTGACAAACAGCACACAGTCCACCCGATGATTAGTGAATGACCATATACGTCTACATCTATCCTCGATTAAGAATCGAAATGTAGATGCGTCGTCACCCGTGAGGACTAAGATGGAATGCCTCGTTTCCAGTAAAAAGGGTCTCTGGATCTCTACACTTACCGCTACCGCTTAAACACAGCAGCATTAAGCTGCTCTTTTGCACCGGTATTTTGTGAGTGCGTGGTCCGTCCTCGATCGAGCCGAATCCTTCGTGCTACAACCATAGTATAACTGAATAAATTATTTTATATAATAATAATAAATATTACATGTGGTAGGGCCTTACTACTATGATATTTATTATATAAATTGTATTGTTTATATACTATATATTATATTGTTCATAATAAATAAAATAAGCTACACCACAAGAGCATCATTTAAATTTAAATAAATATGTAATTCCTCCCTAGAGTTTAAAATAGGGTAAAATTTTTCTTATATAACTTGTTTGTAACTAGACATTCCAGTTATTATAATGATTTCTTAAATTTACGCAAACACTAAACATTGAATAAAACTATTATTTACGGATTTTGTCGCGTTTAATTACTACTTTAACTTATTATTATTATCCTTGCTGTACTACCGTATGTCAGAGAAGTCACAGACAAGATTGGCTACATCTTGAAGCGAGCTTCTATTAAAACATACTACAAGTCGCCGAAGAATATTAGTCATTTTTTACCATCCACCAAATGTAATATTCCCCTACAAAATGCAGGTGTGTACAAGCTAGATTGTGAATGTGGTGTCTCTTACATAGGTCAAACAAAAGGATCTATAAAAACCCGCGTGAAGGAACATATAGCTGACGTGAAGCACCGACGCTCATAATCGTCCCCATCATTACATTCGATTTGATAAACCACAAATCCTCGCAAAAGAATACTGATTTCTACCAAGGATGATACGCGAGGCTATTGAAATTAAAAAACATACTAATTTCAATAGAGAAGATGGATGGGTTCTGCCATCTGTTTGGGATCTTATAATTAACAAGATTAAACCCAAACCTAAGCATACCACTGCAAGACTTCATGATACTATAGGCTCTTTTGCGTAAATCGGACCAAAAATTGATATTAAAAAACTGAAGGTAGCCGGACTATGACATTGGGACGTCAAACATCCCAGTATCCCCCGTGACCATGGGTGCTGTAAAGCACCCGAAATGTCGGGATAACAAAAATAAGTTAAAGTAGTAATTAAACGCGACAAAATTCGTAAATAATAGTTTTATTCAATTCCAGTTATTACTTTGAGCTAAACTTATAATAAAAGTTATAACTGACTTCAAAGACCTTAAAAGAAATAAAATATTTTTCAAATAAAATTCCAAAGTCGTTGCTAAGAGTTAATGTTCCTATAGAAGAACTAAACTGAACTCCATGGAACTACACAGCGGTAATTTACATATTCTCATTCAATTTCAAGTAATAACATAACTACCAAAGCTTATAACTATGGTAACTACTAAGTATAATAAACAAAATTGTTTACCTCAATTTAGGTATCAACCTCGTAGGGATTGCTTTCAAAGTAAACACTAATTGTTATATTTATAATGAAAACTATCAACGCTATTAATATTACAAGAATTCTCCTTAACCACATATTGAAGTGGTAGAGCCATGCTGTACCACGAGTGAGTCTGCTCGACCGGGGAAGGACCACGCTCTCACAGAATACCAGCGTAAATACCACATTAATGCTGCTGTGCTTCGTATGGTGAATGTAGAGAGCTGGAGACCCTCTGTCCTAGAAACGAGGCATTCCGTCTTCGTCCTCAGTAGGGGTAACAACGCATCTGCATATCCGTATCAAATTCGAACCAATTACCACGAGGTGGACGCGGTGCTCATTTATCACATATATTCTATAAAAATGCAGATATAGTCTTGGATATAACAGTCTTGGATATACAGTCAGATAAGGACTTAGATAGAATTACAGTCAAAGAAAAAAAACTATTGTATAAAATTTAGGCTTATTTAAAGTGTTTAAAGTTCTTTTGAAAATCACGATTTTACACAGATTCGCAAAAACACCTTTTCAGAAACGAACTTATTAATAGTTTCTTTATTTTAATATATATAATCGGGATCTCGGAAACGGCTCTAAAGATTTTCATAAAATTTTGTGTCCAGGGAGTTTCGGGGGCAATAAATCGATCTAGCTAGGATTTATTTTTGGAAAATGTCCTTTTGTCCGTGTTTTCAGGCAATAAAAAAACTGCTACGTGTAATAGCTCAGATGGGGTGTTTTTCGGGCGTGAAATCGGAGTTCCGTGGTTCGCATCCCGTCTTGGGTTCGACAGTTTTTCCTTTTTTTTTCAAGTTCCCTTATTTTGTGAGAAAATTTATTATTTTGAGCCCTTTTTTTAGTATTTTTTAAAAATACGAAAATTTTATTTAAACTAATTGCACTCATGATTTTTTATTGAAATAAGCAGTTCAATTTTTTCTATTATGTCAATAAGATCAAAAAATATTATTCATGTAATATGTATCTAAATGTAATTTTAAAAGAAAACCGAGCAAAGCTCGGTCATCCGGGTACTAAACCAATAGAATGTCAAGTGTCTATTAAATTTTATTTTAAATGTCCTTTTTAACAATATATCAGTATGGCTACTGATGAGTGACTTTAAAGTGCAGAGTAACTTCCACCCATCAGTCTTCAATATATTGATTATATATATTGGAGGGTTTTTAACGAAATTTCCTTATTACTCTACAAAACACAGCAGCATTAAGCTGCTAATTTACTATGGGTATATGGCCGAGTGTAGTTATACGGTCGTACCGACGCATTCGCGCTGCAACCTTATTATAGCTTCAAGTTGGCTCTATCGCGTATACTTTAAATACGTGCATTTTATATTTTCATTGTACTACATAAGTAGAAAAATGGTTTAACAGATTACAACGTAAACCCTCTTAGGTGCCTATTCCTGCTGCCAAAAAGCTGTACTACCCGTCTAAAAAGTACAGAAAGCCAGAATAATGAGTAATTTTGAGGTCATTCCTACTTACCCTAAGAGGCGTTTAAGTATTACTTTGCGCAATTTGGGGAAGGGGGCGGGGTGTCTTGTAAAACGTTAGAATACGATTTTATTTTGCCTAAAATGTTTTATATCAGTTATGTCTCCGCTTCTAATTGCATTGCCAAGGATCAAAATAAATATGTTATTTTATTTTAAGAGTTTACTAGTAAAAAAAAGCTACAATAGGAGAATGCATGCTAAGAACAATGGTGGACGAAGCCAAAAATATATGTAAGGACATGGTCAAGTCAGAAAAACGGGGTTATTAAATGTAAGCTTACTACCAGTAAAGTTTATTAGGACAAATTTGAGCCCATTTTAACATATTTTAAACTTAAGCAAGTATTGTATTATGCGTAATTGTTCATTAAATAACGATATGAATAAAATGAACAATATACGCATGTAGTGTGAGTTAGAAATCTCTTGTTTAATTTATTATTACCGCAAACGCGATTAAAACAATAACAAAGGTATTTTAGCGACTTTCCGGTACTTTACGCAACATAATTGTGACTGTTAGATAAAAAAGGTAATGGGGGGGTACGTTACGGCGCGTTACATGGGGTGAGGGACGGTTAAAAATCTTCAAAAATTGAGCTACGTAATACTTGAACGCCCCCTACTGAGTTTCAAGTTTTCTCCAGACGTCCATCGATTGCAGTAAAACTTAACACATATACAGTAAATTCTATTGTCACTTCAGTATTATAAAAAAATATTGTATAATACTGGCTGAAAAAACCTTAATTTTTTTAATCACAAAAATATTTGACATGAATGAATGGACGGTTTAACTTCCGAATTTAACCTTGTCACTCACAAACCGAGACATTTATGATTATAAATCTCCCGATTTATCTTTTATTTCAAGCTTGAGAGATGATTGATGGATCTTTTTATCCTACAAGTCTTTGATCACGGGGAGGATACAAAATGAATGTAACGAGTCAACCCAATTTTCACCCTGACATATTTTATTTACTTTAATAATAATCGCAAATTAAATACTTATATGAACATGAAATAGTCGTGTCGTTTTCAAAATGACTTCAGAAAAATGATTTCGACTGAATTTCTCGGATCCATATTAATGTGCAGTCTTCGAGGCCTATATCCAGTAATGACTGTCACAAGCTGATTATGATATGCTCTGTTCAAACTTTTCGATTTTAATATTAAATAAGAAAGAAAAATTCACAGAGAAAATGAGTTCTCCTGATAGACGATCTATATACTATATAATACTAACGATAACTTTTTAAATAATAAAAATATTTTTATCATATTGTTTTATTATAAAAATTGTAATACTGAAATGCAAACTATGGTTACTTGAACAACAAAAGTTGGAGGCAGGTATGAAGTATTATATGTAACTACTAACTTAATTCCTACAATAGTTATGCTCTATAACAGTGATGTTCTTAATTCTTACAAAAGTTCATGATTCCGCTTAGATTTTCGAAAAATCTTTGGGCTAATACCATTGAGGGTCGTTGAAGTTTCTGGTAGGCCCAAAGGCGATTGTCTCCTTTACCTAAATTTACATAGCACATATGAATAAATATTTTAGTCTATTCTTTATTTGTAACGTTAATGCCAAATTTAAGTTAAGATACTGTGTTATTTAAAAATAGTCGGCTGTGGCAGAATACCAGCGGTGACCTAAAATCGCCACATAGCTGAGTCACAGGCCAGTTTGTCTCATTACTTTGATGTTACTTAAGTATATTTCTAAGTTAAGTTTGTGATGATTTTTATTTGTAAATTTTTAATAGCATGTGTGAACTGAGACAAATAAAAAAACTTATTATTATTATATTGGGGTATCTATATAGTTTTCTCATCTGGTTAGGTTCCATAAATATATAATTGTGATTGATAATGATAAATATACATAAATAACAATAAAATAAATACATAAAATATACATAAATAAATAAAACCCCAACCAGATGGAAGCCCTCGGCAGGGGAGACCAAACGGCCGAGGGTTAGAGGGAAAGGGAAAGAAACCGGCTGACAATGCGGGCGGTATCGAGGACCACCGTCTTCTGCATTTGAGCTTATTATTAACATTCTTTCCAAAGACATACCAAGGCCTATGTTCAGCAGTGGACCTGATAACTGTATAATGACTTGGTAACTGATGAATGTCGAAACGTGTTTCGTACTATGTATGTGTGAAGAAACTTAAAGTCCCTTTTAACTTGTAACGAAGCATTCTGTTATTATTCGGTACTTCGGTCCATAGGAGCGCAGAAATCTAAATAATAAGACAATATTATTTAGATTTCCGGGCATAGGAGTGACAACTTTTTTATATAGAATAAGCGTGAATAATGAACTCACAGTTCACCTGATGGTAAGTGAATGCTGTGGTCAGTAGACAGGACAGTCTTCGATTAGGAATCAAAATGCAGATGCATTGTCACCCCTGAGGACAAAGATGGAATTCCTCGTTTCCAGTAAAAAGGCTCGATGACGGTTCTCTACACTGAACCATACGAACACAGCAGCAATTAAACGCTGATATTCTGTGAAAGCGTGGTCCTAACCCGGTCGATCCGACCCTATCGTGCTGCAAATATAATATTATAGCTACAGCATGGCTCTACTACGAGTGTGTACCTTCTGACGAACTGTGTGCTCGTCTGTCAATGTGTCTGTCTTATTTTTTTTATAGGATAAACGAGACAAGCGAGCACACTATCCACCTGATGTTAAGTGGTTGCTGTGACCCATAGACATTTACATTTATCCTCGATTACGAATCAAATTGCGTTGTCACCCGTGAGGACTAAGATGGAATGCCTCGTTCCCAGTAAAAAGGGTCTCCGGTTCCCTACACTTAACATACGAAACACAGTAGCGTTAAGCTGCTATTTAACGTTGGTATTCTGTGAAAGCGTGGTCTTTTCCGGGTCTATGCTGTAGCTATAAAAGTAAAAAGTGAAATTACAGCCTTTATACGTCCCACTGCTGGACACAGGCCTCCCGTCATTTCTGAGAGGGTTTTAGGGCAAGGAAGTGTCCGCCGGCGGCGGGGATCGAACCCGGGTTACTCGCGTTCTGTTATATTTACAGCTAGCGTTAACCATCTGAGCTAACACGGCTCGCTGCTATATTACCATTAATACGAATATAGCTGCAGCTTATCTCTCTCTTTAAGCGGGAGGAGTTCGTCACGTTTGTCCGTTTGCGTCTTTAAGGATCTATAGATTCCAACCACACCTCCACGGCATAGGTACCTTTTTTATGCGTCATTTTATAATTAATTAAATTTTTATTCGATATTTAAATCCAATAGAGTACCTAAAAAGTTTATGTGACCAAAAATTACTACTGCCATTAGATGATGGTAATTTTTGTGGTAATTTGTGTAAGAATATCTACCACCCTATATCGTACCAAAGGTGCTGTAAGAGGCGATATAGGGAACCTAAAACAGGAGATCGGCGGAAGCATCTTCCCCATAACGACTCAAAATTGTAATAAAACTGCGGTTGCCAACCTGTCTGACGTGGCAATTATGGCAAATCTATGAGGCCTATATTTTGCAGTTGATTTGTATAAGCTTGTATACTAATAAGATAAGACCAAAAATTACCATCTAAACAAACTCCTGTATCCATCTCTTGTTATTTTTAACGTCCGCAAATATTTAAAAAAATACAGTTAATTTAGTCAACTTAATTATGTTCTGTTATAAATATTACACACAAAAACAACGGTCATTAGTTGTTGTAAAGCAGACAAAACCAAATAAGTAACACCTGTTCGTAAGTAAAATATATTTGACAGCCATCGCCCTCCTGCATTCGTTCAAAGAATTTAGGACAAGAGCGTTTTAACAGAGTCTGATATTAATTTAATGACACAGAGTAACTAAATAAAAATACAACTTGGTAGCGCAAGTGGCTGAGAGCTTGTCTGCGTCGCTGCGGGTTGTAGATTCGATTTACCCACGAAACTATTACTAACCTACAAATAATTGTTCCGAGCCTTACGTTTACCACTGAGAAATTTATGTATGGAAAACGCGTGAAAGGTACAAGAAAATTATTGTAATTATTATCGTAATTTAATTAGACTATAAGCTTTCATATAGTAATATAACTATCAAGTAGTACGTAACTCTTGGTCATTTTCCAACTTCAACCACAATAACACATTTTTGTTATAACTGTAGGAAGTCGTTAATTGCGGAGAATATCCGATCACTAACGTTTATGTAATTGGAGAACCTGTTTGTGACAGGACCACAGTAGAACGTAATAGACATGCTTATCGACGTCGACAGAATTCCAATCCATTACCCACTAACGGACAGAGTATTACGGATTACGAAGTGCAGGTAACTTGAACTATTTTCAGCGGACTTTAAAAAAGGAGATTGTTCTCAATCCGGCTTTAAAATTGAACATGTGTTGCACGATTTCTTCGCCAATTGTGAACTGGTTTTGATAGATTCTTTTTATTTTTATTTTAATGCACAAAGGTTTAAATTAGATAGAAAAAATGGAGAGTAAAATTTTTATAAAGTATAACTTTTTAGACAACGTTATAGTTGTTACCTTACAATATAAAGGGAAAATAAATGAACTTTAAAAATAAAAACCAACTTCAAACAACTAAATAAGGTATTGAAGAATTAAAGGCAAAAAAATTTTTGGAGTTATTCCTTAAGGTCAGCCATAATATACATACGGAATTTCGTTTCCGGATTTCGTTTCGGAAGTCCATATAAAATTAAGATCCCGTCACACACCTACGGTAGTTTTCCGTTCGAAATTTTGCGGACAAAACGGGATTACGTATGTGCGTAGCCGATTCGTTTGTTCCGTTCCGGAATTGCGTTTCGGAATTTCGCGATTTTCATTACTAGCCCGGTATAGGTATAACGGTACACAAATCAGCTGGGGAGCGAAATCGAGTGAGTAGGTAAATAAAAAGTGTTTTGCGTGTAAAGATGCCGATTTGTATACATAAGGATTAATGCCATTGAATGTATTCCCTAATGAGTAGAAGTAAATATGAATTTAAATATTAGAACTTGATAATAGTAGTTTAATAATTAAATTTATTAGTTAAAAAAGGTAACTGGTAATTATAATAGCTATAGAATAGAATGGAATAATTTCCAATACAGATTACTACATAACACTTATTTAAAGTCATTTTTTTGCTTACCACCGGCTCGGAAAATATTTCTGTCCTTGAAAGAACTAGCAAGAAACTCAGCGGGATATTTATTTTTGACATAGGTATAAAATTATAGAATAATTTTATACATTTATTTAAATATATATATATATATATATATATATATATATATATATATATATATATATATATATATATATATATATATAATATATGGGTCGGCTCGACCGGGGAGGACTACGCTCTTACAGAATACCAGTGTAAAATAGTAGGTTAATACTGCTGTGTTTCGTATGGTAAGTGTAGAGATCCGGAGACCCTTTTTTACTGGTTACGGGGCATTCCGTCTAAGTCCTCAGGAGTGATAACGCACCTGCGCTTTTATTATTAATCGAGAATAAATGTGAATGTCTATGGGCCACAGCATCCACTCACCATCAGGTGGACTGTGTACCCGTTTGTCACTTTTATTCTATATAAAAAAAAATTAATAGGGCCAGCATAGTAGCGATCACCTTATTCCAAGTGGCTATTTTCATTCATGTATTCCTTAATATTACAATAACACTTCTTCCAATTTTTTTAATAAAACCTTTAAACTTGTTGATTAAAAAAAGTGTTAAAATATTAGCTAGTTTTTTGTATTAAATCACAAAGATACTAAGCTGGTATTGTTATGTATATCTTAGTTTCAACAAGTTGAATGATTTCTTTTCTTTACCTACTACTACCATACTATATACTATATTATTCTTTACTATATACTAATACCAATAATATCGCACCGTTCGAAAAAAAATGTTATTATTTATCTCGTTAAGAACAGAATAACAAACAATTCTAAGTTGTTAATACTTTATTAATTCAAAATGGTCTTACATAATTATATTACTATTATAAATTCTGTGCTGCAAAAACCAGTCGCGCTACGGAGCCAACAGACACCATTTTTTTAGTTTTATTATGATAATTTGATCGACGTTACATTGAGAAAGCAAAGACTGCGTTTATCATATCAACGAAATGTGATAACGACGCAATACAGTGCTAATGCATTTATTTAATGATATCGTGCTGTTGAACACATTTCCCGGTTACAGGAAACTGAGTGAATCTATTCGTGACTAACAATCATTATGGTTTTCAATGTCAAATACAAATTTTTATAGCTTTACTTGATTCGTACCCGGCTCGGAGGACCAACGTTTATGTAAAGTTTCAGTTCGCATCAAAATTGCTAGTTAATATTCATCACAGATAGTAAACATCTTCCGATGAAAATAGATATATTTCCATATTATATTCTCTGTTATTAAAAATATTAAACTTGTCTGAAATGTAAAATACGACTTTAAGGAACTAAAAAGAATTTAATGATTGTCACATAATACTTAGACTTCTTAGACGATTCCCGCCGACACCAATGAAATTATTAATCGCAATTTTAATTGCAGGATTACCGCTTGCTCGGCGGTAAAGTAAATCATTGTGGGAAAATCTGCATGTCTGAGAAATAAGAAAATTAGAAGAGGCCTGTTCTCAGCATCGGGACATATATAGGCAGTAACTTTTAACTTTTTAACTTTAACTTATACTTGGTATACCTAAGACTTAAAACCGCAGACTACAAAAGCTATTTTACGTGTAAGCTAACCAATTAAATTTTTAAAATAAGTTTTAACTTTTTATAGAAAAGTAATTTTTTTGCCCTTTTGTGTGGACTGGACAGTATAAAGAGTTAGGAAAAATTAATGTCGCAGAAGTGATTGACAGTTTCTGCTAGGAATGACTTCTACGGAATTTTATTGACCAAATTGGTGATACATTATTACATGGGCCAAATTAAGAGTATCGTCAACCGACGAGCATGTATGCGTAGATGATGAAGAAGCGAAAGAAGTGTGTCAGTATCTTGCCAAGTGAATGTCCATAGTTTCTCCTTATCTCTTAGCGATTCATAACTCTCTAGGTACCTCAAGGTAGTAACAATTAGAAGGTCGTACATTAAATATTTCATTACTTAATTTATAACACAATTTCTACTTTAAATTTAAGTGGGACCATCCTTACGGTATATAAATAAAAATAAGTGAGCTAGAATGTTGGCCCACCTTGTATCTAAATACTTCCATTAATGAATTGCCACTAGACTTAATAAAAATACGGTAAATTAAAACTGTCTAAAATTAGGCTTAAGTAATATTATTTGTTAAATCAATCATGCATATTGTAGTATATAATAACAGAATGTAGTAACTTAATATTAATACGTAGTTTATTTTTAATTCCCGGCGTTTTGGGTGCTTTACATTACCCATGGTCACAAAGAGGACTAAGATGTTTGACGTCCCGATGTCATAGCCCGGCTACTTTCAGTTTGGAATATTATTATTTATTACTTTTTATTGCAGTATCGTTTGGGTTGAAATTAAATTTTGTTAATTATAGAATCCCAAGCAGATAGCAGCACCCATCCTTCTTCTCTATTGAAATTATGATGTTTTTTTTTTTAAATTTCAATAGCCTTCCGTATCTTTCTTGGTAGACATCGGTGTCCTTTTGCGAGGATTTGTGGTTTATCAAGTCTGGTGTAATGGTGGAGACGATCTTAAGCATGTTCATAGACTGCACACATCATCTCGAAGCATCGGTGCTTCAGGTCAGCTATATGATCATCTAAAAAACCTGAGTGAAAGAACGTGTAGTGTTCGCGTTAATATAAAGAATCATTCATACATAAATTTTTTCTATAATACGACTCTCTAGCGTAGATAAACACCTAAAGTTTTGCATACTAGTATTGTACTACTCCTATAATATAACATTTTTTATAGAATTGGGGTGACAAACGAGCACACAGTCCAACTGAAGGTAAGTGGATGCTATGGCCCATACACATCTACATTTAACTCGATTAAGAATCAAAATGCAGATGCCTTGTCACCCCTGAGGACTAAGATGGAATGCCTCAATTCCAGTAAAATGGGTCTCCGGTTCTCCATACTCACCATACGAAACACAGTAGCGTCAAGCTGCTATTTTACGCTGGTATTCTGTGAGAGCGTCGTCCTTCCCCGGTCGAGCCGATCCTTTCATGCTACAACGATAACACAGCCACAGCGTGGTGACTCTACCACGTATAAAAATAAATTAACGTATATAAATATTAAAAAAACGTAAATCAGCTTTATAAATTTAAAAAAAAAACATCATGCAATATGTATAGAAAAAAGTTGGAAGAGAGAACGAAAGGAAAGAAGGAGTCCCTTTCTTGGAGTCGGTTAAAACAATACAAGCTGTTAATAATATCCTCCTAACAGTACGTTTGCACTGAGAAATATCCTACACGTAATGTTTTGAAACAAATCGCATAAAGTAAATCACACAACATGTTTTGTTAATGGTGGCGTTCGCACTCACAAAAACTGTGTAAAATTTTCCACAGATATTAAAACTTATCTTTCAACATGACTAACTGTTTCTGTAGTTATAAAGATATAATATAGTCAAAATATGTAATGTACAATAAACTGTCAAAAATATTTCACTGCAACATGTTCTTTGACTATGCAAACGCTTTTTGAAATATTGGCAGAAAACAGTGTTTAAAACATGTTTTTTTTTTTGTGAAAATCGCGTCAGTGCAAACTCACGGTAACGGCGGCCAGTCTCAACAGAGACTAGCCATCCGCGCATGACAGGATTATAGTGCACGGACGTGTGCGCGAACATAGGTATACTCTCGCTTCCCTTACTCTCATAGTACGATGGGATGTCAATCCGACACTACGGGAGTCTGGAGGAGGATCAAACGCAGGACCAACGGCTTTACGTGCTTTCCGAGTCACGGAGGTGAGACACGGCAAAAATTCTGACTCCGGGATGTTACTGAGAAATTCTTAACAGAAAAACCGCGCTTGTAACCACTAGACCGATGAGGCAGACTATAAATAATCGGTAAACAGTGCTGTTAACAATAGTATATATCCCAGTGGTCATAGATTTTAAATGTAAGGCCTCAAGATATCCAATACTACTCAGTTATTGATACTAGGTTTTTTCTTACTTGTCTACTGTATCGTAAAAGCAGTTTACATACATAATTTGGACAGTGATTTGTAGGTCATACAAACACTTCTTTCGTGTGAGATTAGAACTTGCGACCCTCAGTGCCGCAAATCTATGCTAAGCCACTGTGCCACGGAACCGTCAAATATGAAGTATGATGGAATAAAGAGCTCTAGCTATATTCATAAAACGGTACGAAATCTATTTCTGTGGCCTACCTCCATCAGCATTGTGGTGGTATACTCGGCAAAGCGCGAAGAAACGAACAGCCTTAAGTATAGGAGGCCGGCATAACGTCTCGGTCGCCCCGCTGTTTAAAATTATCCATGAGCATTTTCTCACTAAAAAAAGAAGTGGTAGACGGCAGTTGTCGAATGATGGATTCGAACCGTACCCACTTGTTTGGAGTTTCGCATTCCGTAACCTTCTATGAGGGCCTATGTTATGCAGTGAGCTTTTATAGACTGCAATTCATGGATGGAAGATTTTTTCCGATTGACTTCATTTCCGGTGTTCCATGAAACGTTGTTTAAGTGGAAGAACAGTTTTTTTTTTTTGCTTTTTCATCAATAAATTTCATTATTGTCATAGTTCGCATAACGAAAACTTGATAGTTTTTATCTTCATTTTCTTTCATATTTTCATCTTTTTCACCAGCCCGTTGAAAGTTCACGGCTAGAGACGGGCCTGTTCCGTTATATTGTTAGTTAGGGCTTGACGAGTGCTGTTCGATTCAAGACCGCACCTTTGACGCTTCTTTGAACAATTTACCCCCTTACCCCTTTCGTTAAATAAATGCGCCTGGTACTTTATTTTATTTATTTTTATTTAATTGTTTTAAGAGTACTTACAGTTATTTACAAAAAATTTTTACACATGGTGTAGAAATTAACCATTACAATGCTTTCACATGTAGATTAAAATTAAGAAAAAATGTAGAGCCGCATGTTAAGAAAGTTAGCGATAAAGCCAGCCAACAATTATCTTTTAATTTAAACTAGTATGAAAAAAGACTTATAAGTTTTATATCCTACTAGTTATTAAGAAATTCTGTCGCCAAAATTAGCTTTAAAGTAATATTACTATTAAAGGCTATATAGATGATATATTTCTTATACGTGGTAGACCCACGCTGCAGCTATATTATGGTTGTAGCACGAATGGGTCGGCTCGACCGGGGCAGGACCACGCTATCACAGAATACCAGCGTAAAATAGCAGCTTAATACTGCTTATAAGTATATCTTATGGTGAGTGTTAGTGTTAGTTACGCTAATAAGTATATCTTATGGTGAGTGTAGAGATTCGGAGACCTTTTTTTACTGGTAACTAGGCATTCCATCTTAGTCCTCAGAGGTGACAACTCATTTTAATTCTTAATCGAGGATAAATGTAGATATCTATGGTCGACAGTTTCCACTTACCATCAGGTGGACTGTGTGCTCGTTTATCGAAAAAAAAAGAATATATCCGCTTCAGTACTATCATTAATTGAATTAGAAGCAATTATTTCAAGATAATTATACCGCCAAATTATGACCAGCATTTACGACGTCCAAGGAATAAAATCTATAAGTATTCATATATATCTATAAGCATTCATATATATCTATATATGAATACATTTATATAATTTTTACATGATATACATTTAATAAATCTGTAGAACGCAAAAAATACTGGACAAATTTCTTTGAAAGTTGGTGGGTAGGCAGTAAATGATGGCTTATAACATAATATGGGCATTTTTATCCGCTTACGTAAGAATAAACAAGGAGGGTTTTATTTTTCCTTATATTTTTAACTTTATTGTTGTAATGTTTGTGGTGGTTTTATTAGACGTAATAAGTATTTAGCTATACGTATTACGTATTTTAAGTCTGTAGAAAAGTGTGTGTCTGTGAAGATGAAACTCATTGCGTAACCAACCAGAAAGCGCAGAACCAAGTCTGCCGGGCCAGCTGGTAGACTAATAGATTCAGTATCCCGCTATCAATATTTTACTCAATAACCAAATTCGAATCAAGTTATAAGTAGAGAATACTGAAAGACGAATTTAGACTAAATAATTGAGTAACGTGATTTTGTTCTATTTTTCTGTATGATGCTGTGTTTCGTATGGTGAATTTAAGGAACCGGAGACTCCTTGTTGTAAACCAAATATATTATAAACACTATTGGCGCCATCTACCCTTACCATTTGTAAAGCGCCATCTATGGCTCCTCTTTACTTTCATAAACTACTTACCTAACTGGAACAAACAGTTCACATAGAGAACGTGCTTACTTTAGCGACACGGAAAGGCGGCCATTACATTACATTATCACATTACAATAAAAAGGGTTGTTACAAAGGTGCGCGAGAGCAAATACACTTACCAAACCAAAACGTCTCCAGTGTTTCCTTCATAACAAAGTACCAAACACTCCTTTTACTGGAAACGAGGCATTCCACATTCATCAGCGTTGACAGTGCATTTGCATTTTGATCCTTGATTGATGATGTATGAAGAATGAAGATGTCTATGGGCCACATTCGCTTACCATCAGATGGACTGTGTGGTCGTTTTCAACCCTTATACCATTTTTAAAAAAAACGAGACTATTACAGACTTCACCATTTATATTAAGTTGCGCCTTAAATAAATAAGTCTTTATTGTTTATGTTAAAATTGACATTTCCATGGCCCCGTGTGATTATAAGTTGCTAATAAAATCTATAAGCACCTTAGCTGTTCCGTTTCAATAACTCTTGAGAACATAAAATGGTTTCATTGGCTGCACTTCACAACCGCCGTGGGAATCGTTTTCAAAGAGAACTGAAATTACGCTTTCAAGTACAAACAGTTGGTTACGGGGATAACAGTTTCTTTTATTATTGCTTTTAAACTTTGCTTGATAAAGTAATTCTCAAAGCGGCATAGAATAAAGCGTACAGAAAATTAATTTAAACACAAATATTCATGTTCATGTTCAATGAATTAATAAAATAAGGCAAAAAATTATGATAGAAAATGTGTTATTTGACGTTTTTGGATCCATTAGAAATTTTAACGACCTTTAACAAAAAAAGATACCAGTTTATTGTTATAAATAGGCTAAGGATTTTTTGAAAATTTGAAACGGAACCAAGAAATGTCAAGAGAAAAGAGTTGTTTTGATATTCGTGGTCAAGACATTGGTTCTGGTAATGTAATATTTAAAAAAATAATTGTATTAGAAACTAGCTGTGCCCGCGACTTCGTTCGCGTGGAATAAGTACCTTTGCTATTCTAAATGATTATGTTTTATTTGTAAATTAAACTGTCGCAAAGACCTAGAAAGGCACTAAGCTGAATAAAAACAATCAGTTAGTCGGTCAATCAGACAAACAAACGCACGAATAAATAAAGGACCCACAAATGAACCGAGAAACGACTAGGGCAAACTGTACGCTTGTGTTTTATTTTGTGAATAAGCAACAAAATGACCGCAATAACGTAATCCCTAATTTGCTCCCGAATTTCTCTAGCCAATACTTGGTATCCAAACAACAAATAAGAGATTGCTCTAAATAAGAAAGCACAATCAATAATTATTGATATAAATTTTTTTTTAATGAAAACCGTAATCCAATGCCTACCTAAAAGTAAGTACCTGCACTAACAAAATAAATGAAATTGCCTAGTACCTATCTATATTTTGTCTCATCCTGCAAACAAATGAAAAGTTAAACTAAACTCAACCTAGGAAAGTTTTTTGACCTTTAAGTAATAGGTGTAATCTGGCTTAAAATCAGTTGGGTTGTCTATAAAGAATTTCTCAGTAGCAGCCCGGAGTCAAGAGTTTGGCAGTGTTTCATCCCTATGCCTCAGAAAGCACGTAAAGCCGTTTTATCTGTATCTGATCTCACTATATTTTTATCGGATTACTAACTCGGACACAATGATAAATGGACAATTTTTAATATTTTGTACATAATGATCAATAGGGCCAGATTTTTGTAAAGTTATATAATAGGTATTATTCATAATTATTATCATAATTTTCCCTACCACCATGCAATTAGAAACCATTTTTCCGCGCAAACCATGTAGGGTCAACTCATCTAATTCTGTGACAAAATAGAATGTGGAAAAAAAACAGGTTAGACGTTATAAATTTTATTTTTATTTTTAATAGGAACATTAATCAGTCTTCTATTTATCATATGAGCAAGTGTAATCTTAACACATATGAATTAACTCAGCGTAAAATGAGCTTAATCAAATCGCGATAACTTGTCTAATAATAAAAATCGAGAAACACCATAATTCGGTGATAGTACTTCTCTAATTCTATTATAACCAAATTAAGTGAGTATTTATTATTTTTTAACACAAAAAATAAAATTAATAAAAAATATAAACATATTGAAAGTAATAATTATGTATTTATTAATCAACGAGAAACTATCAAAAGTGGGGAAAAATAAAAAAAACAATATTGGACTTTATAATTGTTTTCTACTCTTCACCACTGGACTCGTCAATACTACAACTATCACACATAAAAATTTCTTGGTTGTCATTTATAATTTGACTTTGGCAATGGGTATGATAAGGATTAGTACAGAACGAGCATGTTATCCAGTCGGCTCCATTTTGTAACTTAACATCTTGTGAGTATAGCCCATTGCACGTACTACAAATCCAATCATCATTCGAGGTGGAATATTTTGATCCCTTTGATGTTTGAGAAGATTGTTTGACATTTTCGTTTGTTTGTCTTCGTGATTTTGGTTTATGGTATTTATGCTGAAGGAATAACTGCCGCCGTATATCTTCTTTTTTGACATGTCTTACAGATATTGTTGCAGATGATGTTGTGGCAACCGGTGTTAAGCACTGAGCTTTATTAAGTTATTCTTTTTTATTTACTGCGTTTAGATACAATTATATGATCATAGTACACTATTTTACATAATTTAATTACAAAAATTCCCTTGATCACTCAACGCCACCACTGAACAGATTCGTAACTATACTTTGTATCCATACTTCAGAACATTAATCATAACTTTTGAAAGATAGACGATTTTAATAAAACAGAGGATAATAATAATGTAAAACGATGATACGCTTCACAATTTTCCTAGGGATTATATTGAAATAAATCAGTACTTTATACATGATACTGTTACGAGCTTAGGGTTCGTGACAATAAAAATTGCCGATTGAATTACCGAAATTAATACTTTAATTCACTTTACACTAATTAAACTTAAAACACTAATAATTAATCACACTGATTCACTTTATTCCGCTCCGAAGCTTCGCTTGTCTCGCCAAATTCAATACTTCCCCCGATCACACCTTGCAGCGCCTATAAATACACATTAGTACCGAATCATACATTCAAGTAAATATGCGCACCAATCGACAAAGCGCCGAAAGTTCGAGAGTCAGCTTCCAGAAGCTTAGTTCTTCGTTTCGACAACAGATGGCGCCGTCGGTTGAAAGATTAGTGATGTCATTTTCTGGAAAGCTCTCCCCTCGCTCCGTTACCCGACACTAGATGGCGCTAGTGCCAGATGTCAACTTAGCCGCGTAACACTGCCCCCTCCTAAGACATGCTCGTTCCGAACATTATCGGCTCCATAATAACGCGCCAGGCGATCCACATGGACGATCTTAGGAGTCCCCCTTGCTCCCTTCTGTTTCCGATAGGTTACATCGTTGATCCTGGTCACAATCCGGTACGGGCCGTCCCATTTAGCTTAGAGCTTAGGAGATTTCCCTTTGCTGCAGACCGGATTGTGAAACCATACTAGTGAACCTTCGTCGAACCCTTTGTTGTTCATTTTGCGATCATACCGGGTTTTCGTCTTTTCAGACATTTGCTGACCCGATTGTCTGACGTGCTCATAAATGTCATTCATTTTGTTCCGCAAGTCATTTGCATAATCGGTTATGCTGCGTGGGGCATCAGGTGGTATCCCGGTGATCAGGTCTGCAGGTAGCCGTAATTCTCTTCCTTTGCGAAAGCTGGTGTCACTGATGTCCTTTCGTGAACAGCGCTTCGATATGACAGCAAAAATGGTTGTATGTACTTATCCCAATCTCGTTGCCGGTTGTCTACAACTTTTGCTAGGTACCTCTCCAATGTCTAATTAAATCGTTCTACCATTCCATCAAATTGCGGGTGATAAGAAGTCGTTCTTGTTTTATGAGTACCCATAACTCGGTAAGTATCCTGGAATATTTGAGACTCAAAATTCCTTCCTTGATCGCTGTGAATCTCTAAAGGTACTCCAAAACGACAGAAGACTTCATGAACTAGTTTATCTACAACTGTTGAAGCTTCTTGATTTGGAATGGCGAAGACTTCTGGCCACTTAGTGAAGTAATCCATCACAACCATGAAATACTTGTTACCGCTTCCACTCTCCGGAAATGGCCCCGCCACATCAATGGCTAATCTCTCCCATGGTGCACCAACATTGTACAACTTCAATGCACTACTACGAGTCTGAGGTCCCTTTACAGCCGCACAACTTGTACATTTGCGACACCAGTCCTCGACATCGTTTCGACAGTGGACACAATAAAACCATTCTCGGATCTTCAGTAGAGTTCGTTTAACTCCCAGATGGTCTCCTGAATTATGGTACAGCTGTAGAACATCCGGTACTTTAGCTTTAGGGACAACCATTTGTAAATGACAGCTGTCTCTCCGAACATTTTCCCATTTACGACACAGAACTCCATCCTGAAGGAACAAGCTGTCCCACTGGGCCCAATAGCTATTAGTGGTCGAACTCATCGCTGAGACGTCGCTCCACTTGAGCTTGGGAGCACTGGCCTTCATCCATTCCAGAATCGGCTTGATGTCCAGATCTTCCTGCTGTGCATGTAGTAAGCTGTCCTTACACTCGTTGCTGAGGTGGTCTGTTCTGAGCATCCTCACGGATACCACTTCCTTACTCTCTTGCCTAGTACAATGGTTGCAATCTTCAGGACAAGGTCTTCTTGACAATGCATTTGCGTTGCCGTGAGATTTCCCGCTGCGATGTTCGATCTCAAAGTCGTATTCCTGCAGTAGTTCAATCCACCTCGCAACTTGTCTTTCTGGATTTTTAAACTGTAATAGCCATTTTAGTGCGGCATGGTCAGTTCTTAAGTGAAATTTCCGCCCCAGAAGATATTTGCTAAAATGCTGCAATGACTTTACCACAGCTAGCAATTCGTGTCATGTGACACAATAGTTCCTTTCCGGTTTTGACAACGACTTGCTGAAGTACGCTATCACACCGCCGAGTCCGGTATCACTTGCGTCTGTGTCACCTATAAATTCTTTGCTTGCATCAGGGTATCCCAAAATAGGTGTTTTGCACAGACGGTCCTTGAGCTCCTGGATATTGCAACTTTCATCCCAGCAGAAATGTCGCTTCTCTTCGGTTAGCTTATGCAGAGGTTTGGCTATATCTCCAAAGTTCTTCACAAATCGCCGGTAATAGGAGCACAAACCCAAAAATGCTCTAACCTGCGTCTTGTCTTTTGGAACCGGCCAATCCTTGACAGCGGCGATTTTCTCTGGATCCATACGGATACCTTCCTCCGATACTACATACCCCAAAAAGTTAACTTACCGTTTGAATAGTGAACATTTATTCGGACTCAACTTGAGGTTGGCACTCTTCATGAGCACGCGTTCCAGGTTTTGAAGGTGTTCCTCAAACCTACGGTCTACGATGATGATGTCATCCAAGTAGACCAGACAGGCATCGCCAATTAGCCCGGTAAGTACAAGTTCCATCAACCTTTCAAACGTTGCTGGAGCATTGCACAACCCAAACGGCATTACTTTAAATTGCCACAGACCCTTTCCCGTCGAGAACGCAGTTTTCTCCTTGTCCTTAGGGTCAACTTCAACTTGCCAGTAGCCACTTTTTAGATCCAGCATGCTAAACCACTTTACTCCTGTAAGCATGTCCAGCGTGTCATCAATTCTTGGCAAGGGATAACTGTCCTTCTTCGTAACGTCGTTCAGACGGCGGTAGTCAACACAAAACCGCATGCTGCCATCCTTCTTCTTCACCAGCACCACTGGTGAACACCATGGACTAGAGGAAGGTTCAATAACACCATCCTTCACCATTCCTTCAATCATGGTTTCCACTTCCTTTTCACGTGCTACCGGCATTGTTCTTGGCCGCTGACGGATAGGCAACTCTTCTCCTGTGTTTATTTTGTGTTGAACTAAGCCAGTCTTTCCTATGTCAGCATCGTTTGATGAGAATACATCGGCATACTTGAGTAACAACTTCTTCGCCTTGACCATTTCGTTCGGGGAGAGAACGCTGCAACAGTCTTCCAAAAGTGTGGTCACTCTCGTTTGTGCATCCTTGATGGGGTCTCATTCGATAGATATTGGCATCGACGTAACCAATCCACTTCCTCACAAGTACCAACAAGCGTGCCTTTTTCTATAATCTGTTCCCGGTCACAAAGGTACAGCACACGTACTACTGAAATGTCAGTGGTCCTGACCAAGGTTCGAGCTACTTTCCATGGAAGGTCATTGTTTGCCCTTTCCACAAGTACACAACGGTGAGCTTGCCCAGCG
This sequence comes from Parnassius apollo, assembly GCA_907164705.1. Classification (NCBI taxonomy): domain Eukaryota; kingdom Metazoa; phylum Arthropoda; class Insecta; order Lepidoptera; family Papilionidae; genus Parnassius; species Parnassius apollo. Next base: position 1,289,464 of record CAJQZP010001183.1, on the reverse strand, counting down.
TTTCGAGGAAGACTAACCGGAACAATCGCTTCCGATCTCGGCGGAAGAACAATCTTCTTAATGCTGTACACGTTCCCTGGTAACGCACCTTCCATAAAAAGTTCCTCCTGTCCACATTTCAAAACACCTTGCTTAACGTCGATCTCACAACAGTTACTCCTCATAAAGTCTAGGCCCAGGATGCAGTCGTCCATTATATCAGCGACGATGACATTATGCAGGTAGATCACGTTGCCTAGCTTCAACTCCATCTCCTTCTCTCCACGGACGGGTATACGCTGACCGCTGGTTGTTACCAAATTAATGCGTTCTCGGTTGTATGCGAAGTCCCCAAGGAACTGACTTATAAGTTGGGAACTAACAACCGTACGAGAGGCTCCAGTGTCTATGGTCAGTTTACACGGCATTCCGTTGACCTCGCCCTTGATGATTAGACTGTTCCCATCATGGGTTTGTGAGATCGAGATCCTTGGGGCTCTTTTAACATCAGCCAGCACCCGCCCCGCAGTTCTGGCTTTTACTCGTTTCCCTGCTGCTGCTGGGCGGTGCTGTTGGCCGCACTACCCTCCTGAGATCGTTCACCTTCCCTTTCTAGGGGTTCGCTTAGGGCAGCTGGATCGAAGATGGCCCTTTTCCCCACAGCCATAGCAACTAGGGCTGTATCCTTTGTTGCGGTCGAGAACTGTAGCTGCTGCAACCTCCCTGACGCGATGGGAACGATGATCCTGTCGCACGGCTTCCACCTCCAGTGCATGGGCTAAGGCGTCCTTAAGCGTCTCGTGGTGCCCGAGCCTCACAGCAGCTCTGACTTCCAGGTCGCGGATGCCGTCGATGAATGTTTGCACCAGGTTCCCTTCAATGAGCGCAGGTACAGACCGGTATGCTTTTCGCACCAGCTTCTCCACCTCTAGAGCCCACTGCTGCAGGTTTTCGTTGTTGCGCTGCACGCGATCTTTAAGCTGCGCACGAAAGACGTGTTCCAAGTGAGCTTCGCCATATCTCGCCTCCAATGCCTTACGAAGTTGCTCATAAGTCACTTCCTCACCGAGAGCTTCCAGAACTGTTAAGGCCTGATCGCGCAGGCCTAGTGTGAGAGCAGTCATGGCCTCGCTTTTATTCCAGCCATTCGCCTTCATAACGGCTTCAAACTCGATTTTGTAAGCTGACCAGGAAGAAGTCCCGTCAAACGGTGGCACATTGAACCCACGTAGCGAAGGTGTTGTAGCTACTACGGGAGCTGTAATTCCATCCCCCAGTTTGAGGTCGTCTAGCGTTTTCTTCACGTCAGCCACCACGTTGTCAACCCGATTGTTCACTTGGTCAATTCGGGTTTCAGCTTTCTCGATTCGGGTTTCAGCTTTCGCGATTTGGGTTTCAGCTTCCAACAGGCGGTTATCATGCTGAGCAACCCTATTCTTCACCTCGTTTATCTCCTTCCCGAAGGTAGCGTGAAGGTTCCGGCCTGTTCATCCTGTCCGCTCTGCAGCTGCTCTTTCAACTGACGGACCTGTTCCGCTGCAGCTGCTCCTGTAGCATCGCCATCAGAGCACCTAAGTCAGGTGCTGCAGATGTAGGAGTTACTGACGGTCTCGCAGTCTCCGTGGCTGGCAATTGGCCCTCCGACGTCTGCGGCGTTGCACCACCAAATCTCCTCTGGTCCGTCTCCTGCTGGCGTTGACTTCGGGTACGGACACCCTCCGATTCCTCCTTCGGTAAAATCGGCCTGATTTGATCCCACTTCTGACACCAATTGTTACGAGCTTAGGGTTCGTGACAATAAAAATTGACGATTGAATTACCGAAATTCACACTTTAATTCACTTTACACTAATTAAACTTAAAACACTAATAATTAATCACACTGATTCATTGTAATATTAGGTTAGGTTTAGGTTTAAAGAATTTATTCTCACAAAAAGATTACATAATCCACTTACATGAGAACAATAATATAAACTTAATCTAGGTAACGGTCACCGTATTCACAGTTCCATCGTGACACTCTCCGAAATTACAAGTCAGTAGCTTTCAAGAATGTAGTTGTGCAATTGAGACTTGAACTTGTTAAAGGAATCTATATTTTTAATATGAGAAGGTAGGCTGTTATAAAAGTGTGCTCCCTCAAAGGTAATATTTTTTTCCCTAATTTGGTACGTGTCTTTGGCAATACGAGCAAGCTAGGTCGACGAAGACAGCATTTGGATATTTGTGACTTTTTGGTAAAGGACAAACTAGTTTGGATGTTTTTACTTGATCTTCCTAATTAGAATGCAAGTGCTATATATATAAAGTTGTCGAATGTTCATTATTTTTGTGTCATCAAAAATTTTACGAGTCGATGTTAAGTATGGGTAGGAGAAAAGTATTTTTATTGCTTTATTTTGAGCTCTTTGTAGTTCCTGCAATTTCGTTTTGGCGGCACTGCCCCATATTTCTATTAAATATAATATATGAGATTTGATAAGTGAATTGTAAATATTGAAACGTAGTTTCCTAGGTATACATTGATTTATGTTACAGAGTGAACCCGTTAGCGACGATAATTTGCTTTTTATATATTCTATCTGTTTGTTCCATGTTAAATTACTATCCATTCTCAGACCAAGATATTTTTCACAAGTTTTTTGTTCGAGTGGAATGTTGTCATTGTTAAAGGAGCATGCGGGGGAATTATTTTATTTTTCGACTTGTAGATAATATAGCATGTTTTTAAGATGTTGATTGTTAACAGGTTGGACTGAAACCATTCAAACAACATGTTAAGGTCTTCTTGAGCTTTTGAGATGATTTCGTCCATATTTGTACCGAAATAGAATAGGCATGTATCGTCTGCGTACAAAGTTAAATGGCCGTGTAGTCTTAAATCCGTTATATTGTTAACATAGATAAGGAAAAGAAGCGGTCCCAATATGGACCCTTGTGGGACACCATATGTAATGGGTTGGGTATTGCTTTGGTTATTATCTATTTTGACTATCTGTACTCTATTTGTTAGGTACGACTCAAACATTTTAAGGGCACTACCTGTGATACCAATGTGCTCTAACTTTTTTTAAAAGTAACTGGTGACTTACGGTATCAAAGGCTTTTTTCAGGTCGATGTAAATGCCTAGAACAATCCTTTTCTTATCCAGGTTTTCTTTAATTTTTGTTGTTAAATCTACTATTGCCGCAGTTGTATTGCTTTTTGACCGAAAACCGTACTGACGTGGAGATATAAAGTTAAATGAATCCAGGTAACTTGATAATCGGTTATGTATTACTTTTTCTAGGATTTTCGACAATATTGGTAGTACAGAAATAGGACGATAGTTTCCTGGGTCAGTTGTGGGCCCGGATTTGTAAATTGGTGTTACTTTTGCAACCTTCAAAGTATCGGGAAATTCGCCGTCAGTCATAAGTTTGTTTATTGAATGTGCCAGGCCTTCAGAGATTATATCTTGCAAACATTTTAGGACTTTTGTGCTGATTTTGTCTATTCCACTACTAGTATTGGGATTTAGGTTGTGAATAATTTTATTTATTTCATTTGCATTACATGGGGTAAAGGCAGACAGTTTATGATCGTTTATTTTTTGTTGTATGAAATCAGGATTCAAAGTACTATCGTGATATTTGTTAGGTATTTTGTTTGCTAATAGAGAACCTATAGTAGAAAAATATTTGTTAAAAATATCACAAACTTCATCTGTGTCGCTAATTAGTTCAGAGTCTATTAAGAGCTTTGGAGGAGCACTACTTTGTTTTGTTTTGTTATTTGCTAGGTTATTTATAAGAGCCCACATCTTTTTAGGATTATTAGTATATTTTGTAAATAGTTTATAGTAGTAGGAATTTTTCGTATTTTGTATCAGTTTAGCTATTGTGTCTCTTTTTTGCTTGTATTCTTGTTCTAGTCTCTTGTCATCCTGATTTTTTTTGTGTTGCAACCATAGGTAGTTCCTTTGGGTAATCCCAGTGATTATATCACTGTTAATCCAGTCATTTTTAGGCGGGTTCAGTGTTTTCGTTTCCACTACTCGATTACGTGCTAGGCATTGCTTTATTTTATTTTCAAGATATTCGTAAGTGTCTGCAGTGGCTTCCGTTTCATATGATTCCATTTCAGTATACATTCTTTTGTAATCTATTGCCTCATAAGTCGTTCTTAAATTCTTGTGTGGTTCATATTTATTCAATTGCAGGAAGATCTGTTTGTGGTCTGTCATGGACGAGTTAATAATAACAAAATTGAATTGTTCACATTGAAGATTTGTGCTGACATGGTCTATGATAGATTTCTTCGTCTCTGACTCTCTAGTACAATATTTTTTGTGAATTTTATTTAATAACTTGAGGCCTGATTCTCTTATTGTATGTTTGTACTTAGTTGAAGTTTTGTCATTCGTAAGTAGGTCTATGTTGAAATCTCCGAATATAATTGATCTCTTTTGTTGTAGCAATTGTGCACCATATATTTTTAAAAACTTTTCAACATTGGTATGTCCGGGTTTGTATACCACGCCAATATTGATTCCGAATTTTTCTAGGTGTATCCATAAGAAGTTGTTTCCTTCTAGATACGTCGATTCTATAGAGTGATGTTTCAAGTTGTTGTGTATGTACGCTGATACTCCTCCACCTATGATATCGTTCCTGTAGTTATAATAATGAGTGTAGTTATCGATCTGTAATTGTCGGGCTTGTTCTTCATTTCGTATCCAGGTTTCTGTTACTAATATTACGTGTATAGGTGTTGGTGTCGATTTTAGAATACATTTAAGTTCGTCTAACTTTCCTTTTTTTCTGATACTTCTTGCATTTAGGTAGAGAAATATTACTAGTTTTTACGGAATTTATCACGTATATTTAACTTTTTAAATACCCAACGTTTCGAACGCTTTACAGCACTCATGGTCACGGGCGGGACTGAGATGTTCAACGTCCATATGTCATAGTTAACCGCGGTTACCATAGATTAAAATTTAACTTTTGTTCCGATCTATACCATATGAACTTATGGTATCTTGAAGTCTTGCAGTTGTATGCTTGGGTTGGGATTTAATTTTATTTATTATCGGATACCAAGCAGATGGTAGCACCGGGCCATCTTCTCTATTGAAATTAGGATGTTTTTTGATTTCAATAGCCTCGCGAATCATCCTTGGAAGGAATCGGTGTTCTTTAGCGAGGATTTGTGGTCTATCAAATCTGATGTAGTGACGGGGGCGATCCTGTACGTGTTCACAGACTGCAGACTTCCCGGAGCATCGATTCTTCACATCAGCTATATGTTCTTTAACGCGGGTTTTTATTGATCTTTTAGTTTGTCCTATGTAGGAGAGACCACATTCACAATCAAGCTTGTACACTCCTGCATCTTGCAGAGGGAAACTACACATTGAAATAAAACTAGTATTATTTCAATGTGTAGTGTTCGCGTAAATATAAGAAATCATTACACACTGATTCACTTTATTCCGCTCCGAAGCTTCGCTTGTCTCGCCAAATTCAATACTTCCCCGATCGCACCTTGCAGCGCCTATAAATACACATTAGTACCGAATCATCCAGAACATTCAAGTAAATACGCGCACCAATCGACAAAGCGCCGAAAGTTCGAGAGTCAGCTTTCAGAAGCTTAGTTCTTCGTTTCGACAACAGATGGCGCCGTCGGTTGAAAGATTAGTAATGTCATTTTCTGGAAAGCTCTCCCCTCGCTCCGTTACCCGACACTAGATGGCGCTAGTGCCAGATGTCAACTTAGCCGCGTAACAATACGTTAACAAACAAACAGACAGACAATTCTATAAATGATAGAAATGTATTCAATCACTTATTTTTAGTGCCTCTCAATCAATTTTGTTACAAAAATATAAAATAAACAGACAATGTTTATTGTATGTATGTATAGAGAGATGTGTCAACTCCAAAGAAAAATCGATTCGAGTTAAAATAAGCTTTACCACCTCCCTTTACCAATTGCATTTTCCCATCCCTACTTATTATAGTTACAATAGTACAGGTTATTTGTGGCGTAATAGAATCCACTAGCCCATGTCATCCCGTGAGGTTGTAAGAGGTGACAATTCAAAATAGTAACCAACTGCGATTACCAACCCGCTTGCCAAACGTGGCAACTATGATAAATATCGCTAATATGAGGCAATTTTTTATACAAGATAAGGGTGACAAACGACAGTTCACCTGATGGTAAGTGGATGCTGTGGTCAATAGACATTTACATTTAATATCGATTAAGAATCAAAATGCAGATGCGTGACCCCTGAGAAAACGATACTCCGGTTCTCTACACTCACCATACGAACCACAGCAGCATTAGGCTGCTATTTTACGCTGGTATTCTGTGAGAGCGTGGTCCTTTCCCGGTTGAGCCAACCCATTCATGCTACAACCTTAATATAGCAGCAGCGTGGCTCTACCACGTATATGAAGCAATTGATGAAAGTCCAATTTTCAGCAGTGCATATTATGTGCAATAGTAAAAGTATTGTTCGCACGGTATCTTCCTTTCACGGTACTTTTTGAACCACTAAATATTCCATCCATCCGTAACAGCTTGTACAGTCCACTGCTGAACATAGGCCTCTCACATAGATTGCCTCGTAGGGGGCGTTTCAGCGTAATCATGAGGATGATGCGACAGCCCATCACCTGTACAGTTTTCCTCTGTCGCCTCTTACGACAGCCACGGAATGATTTAGGGTTAGTGGATATTCTTACAACGTATAACGGTGGTACGCTATTCTAGTAATTATTATAGTAATTAATAATGTTAACAATAATAAATTATTATTCCAAAATCTTAAATTTACTATAGTCGCCCAAATCTAAGAAATACATTTTGACAGCTGTCAGACTTATTGCACCAAGCATGCCAACCAAGAAATGGGAACGTACAATATTCGATTCTTTAAAAAATCGATATCCATTATTTAGAATTGGTAATCGTTTACAGTTTGGTTTGAATAAATTCAAATGGATAATTTGAAACACAAGATTTATCAGTTTCTTCGTATTTATTGTTACTGCTTATTTCTAGAGACACAGTTATAAAATTTTATGATTGAAACTAGATTAAAAATAAATTTATTCAATAACTTTCAGTACAGCTAGGAGAGCTGTCGTTGTTTATATTAACTATTATTTGATTTTCAATAGTGCAGTCAATATTAATGTATCTTTCAGAGTCATCATTTATGACATGGGCACATTCTTCAACGAATATAGAAGAAACAGTTTAAACAGTTAAAGCCGAGACACAAAATAAGAAGACAAACACAAAATTACAAAATTACGCACAGTAAGCTCCCGAAATGGGTGAGATTGAAATTACGTAGTGGTTTTTTCAGCGCGTTCTTGTATGAGTTTTATTGCCTACATAAATTTACATTGACTGAAATGAAAGTAAAAAAAATAAACTTGCTTTATTAATGATTCATGTAATTTTAGGAATTTTAAAAATAAAAATGTAATTAATAAAAAATACAATACATAAAAAAAATTAATGATTCGATTATTTGAATATTTTTATCGATTATTTGAATATTTTTGCCGAATATTCGCATAAAAATGAATTTTAATCATTACACAAGAATCATTGACATTGACAGCATTGAAAAAGCCCAATCATTCAACAAATTCTGCAAATTCATTGGAGATATTAAAAAAGAGATGAATTTGTATGAAGCTGGAGGGGTTAAAGGTGAACTCCTTCAGTTTGTACCAACTGTTTGTCGACTGTGGTTCCGACTAGTGTAGAGGCAGAAAGAGCATTTTCGGCCGCGAGGTACTCTCGGCCTGTAAAATCAGGAGTCGTCTATCAGATGAAACCCTTGATATGCTGTGTTTTTTGGGAAGCTACTTTCAAAAATAACTTATCCTTTTAATAACACTGTCTAATAATACTTACATATCCTTAAAAATTACAAATGCTGCAGAAGGCTGAATAAGTGTTACATTTCGAATTATTTCGAAGTGTTCTTTTTGTTTTATTTTGAGTTTTTTATTTTAACACTGCAGAAGGCTGATCTTTGTTATATTTCGAAGTGTTATTTTTGTTTTATTTTAAGTTTTTTGTTCTTAATACTGCAGATGCAGAAGGCTGATTTTCAGTTTATATAATAAGAATAAGACTGACGAATATTATATTATAACGTAATACTGTGTTTTATTTTAAAATAAATGATTATAATATGCCAATTACATGTATGTTTTATTTTTATCTTATATATTGAAAATCAATAAACAGAATTAATAGTATTAGCGAATGTTTTTAGTAAAAATACCCAATTGGGCGAGATCTCGCGAGACCGTAAAGCCAGTCTCGCGAGATCTCGTCTAGGTCTAAAATCTCGCGAGATTGCATTCCCTAATAGCGAAATATCATTTAAACGACGTCAAGTAAAATTATTGATACTGGTTATTTTTTTAACATCTTGCTTTGTTTGAAAGATTAGAATTTAAATAAGTGATAAAAACTATACACGATGTAATATAATATAAATAACTTCATAATTCTTCGGATTTATGTAAAAGGTTATTTTAAATCGTGTGAGTACGCTTGTGCAAAGTTATTGCGGAATGATTAAGGGGAAATATAATCTCAAATGGCTTAGCAAGATCCTTCGTTATGCCGAAAATATTTTGAAATAAATGTATGGTAAAGTTGAGAATTAATGTTAAGGATTATGTTAGACGAAAACACGATTTCGTAAAATTTTCTCGATAGAAAAAAAAATCCAAAATTACCTCCTAAATAAACAATAAACCGCTGTTATTCATAAAATACTTTAAATAAGATCATGAAACTTTGCCTGCTAACTGAACTAACTATAAAGCAGTGCTTATGCTATTTACTTTTTTAAATATCATTATTTTCACTGTAAAAAGAAATTACCTAAACTATCGGCCTTTTGAAGCGTGATTCCTGCCAGTGTTGCCGTTTTAGCGACTTTCTCGCTAGATCTAGCGAATTTTAACAATGTTTAGCTAATAAAAAAATCGTTTTAGCGAGAAATAATTATTTAGCAACTTCTAGCGACGTTTGGACTTTTTTGAGAAGGCGATTTTTTATAAAGTGATTCATTTCAAAAAAATTATATACTTTTATCGTATGTCCAATTTTGTAATCTACCGCTGGTAACACTGTATATGTAATATAATTCTACGGGAATTCCCGAATAAAAATAACAATTCAATGTCGTTCGTTTATTTGTCATCTGTTTCGTTTATTACAACCACTAAAAATACTGCTCACGTTACCAATGTTTCATTCCGCACGCTCCTTTCTTTAGAGTTCTTACTTTGTGACTGTTGTGTGAAAAAAATATTACTTTTCAAGATTAGGAAAAAGAAGCACTACATCTAACATTACAGAAATGAGTGGGAGAATAATGAAGAATTTAAACATTGCCTGAAACCCTTACCAGGTGACTCAAGTAATGAATTTTGTAGTTATTGTCGCTCTGATATGTACGCGAAATTAAACGACCTTAAAAAGCATTTAGTAACGAAGAAACACAAAACAAACAATGCGAATTGCTTTCCCAAAATAAACAACTGACATTTTCTTCCACCGCAATGAAAATATGCAAAGGTTGTTCAAGAGCTGAAAGCTCTTTGTACATTGCTGAACTATACTGATTGCTGATTTCTGATTAGAAATCGGTTATGTATTAAAAAAAAGAATTGCGTATGGTATTCCTGTATATGTTATCAACCAAGTAGAGACATTGACTTCAACTTCCGCTGAAGTTCCTTTTGAAGATCTGGATCCATACTTCGCTATTGATTTTGAAATTAAGGTACAAGAACGTACTGAGCTAATTGTTTTATTTTTAATAAGATGACTAATGTTTAAAAAATTTTTAAACGTAGTAAAGATTGGTTTTTTATATTTTTTTATTTTGTACGTAAATTATTTTTGTTTTGGTTGTCATGTCATTTACCTACACTATAAATAACTGATTTATATGAAGTAGAGTCCGCTCTTTTTAAGGTTTTTCTGAATTTATGGACACTAAGTTATTCATTGTATACGGTTTGGCAAGATTTTTTAGTTAGCCCAATGGTGGTACCTAGGAAAATGTACCTAGGGACATCTAGCGGATTTTAAGAAAGAGAAAAATGCTGTTTCTGGCGGATTTTTTCTGTTAGTCTAGGGACTTTAAAATTTGTAGAACGGCAACCCTGATTCCTGCCGCACGGTCACTTCGCTTCGGCCTTTGAACGGGGAGGTTGTGTCGCTTACGATCAGAATATACATTACGCAACAGGACGACGTAAAATTAAAATGGGAAATAACCGCAATAAAAATAAGAAGCGACTGGCTTGGCGTTAAGAAACAGGCATAAATATGATAAACCTAATGAAATAAGTGTCTAACGACCTTTCTACTTACAGTATTAGTGATTACAAACATGTCGGTACATAGCATACGACGCGCGGGCAAGTGGGGACGAAATTAGAATTTGAGCTGACTTACTCTATCCCCTTAATGGGAAACGTCAAAAGGTATTTCTTAGATTTAGTTGACTATAAATCTGAATACTTGTTATTGCTCACCTCTAGTGTGGTACTGCTCTAAGTTGTTATAGTCTGTGTAACCTGTATGTAATCGTAAACTTTGCAACACTAATCTCTAGTCATGGTTATAAAAGCCAGTCAGAATGCCCAGCCATGCTCAGTTTCCTCGCCAGTCAGGAATTATAGCGATCGGACATTATCCGATTATTTCTAAATTAAACCACATGTCAGCCCCGACTTAGAGACCAGTCTATAAGCCTATGGCAATTCTATTGTTCCGGAATCTTCACGACACCCACATTGTAATGGGATAATAATACAGACGCTAGTGAAATAAAATGAAATGAATGATTTATTTAATACAGATTATTGTATAATACATACTTATTGAAAGTCATTTTGTTATTTACCACTGGTTAGAAAAAAACCTCTGTCCTGGGAAGAACCAGCAAGAAACTCAGCGGGACATTTATTTAAACATATTTCAATTTACAATAAATTTATTTTCTACAATTTTTAAATGAATTTTTATAGAACCAGCGTGGTGGCGATCACCTCATTCCCAGGGGTTATTTTCATTTATGTATTCATTTATATTATAATAACCCTTTGTGTACAATTTTGCGTTAATAAAACATTTAAACTTGTTTAATGACAAATTTTGTACATTTTCTGGGATTTTGTTGTAAAAGCGTATACATTGCCCAATTAATAAATTACTAATTCTGTGGAGTCTAGTATGGTATTACAAGCTTATGTTAATTTGTTCCTAGTGTTTAAAGTATAAACATCTTTATTCTTATGAAAGCTATTTATGTTTTTATGTACATACATTATATTTTCATAGTGAAATCTTTATACAAGTATAGTGAGAAATATCTATTAATGAGAACATGTTATTTGCTTCTTGTAATTAAAAATATTTTTTACCTAAGTTTTGTATTAGCTATTGGTTTTCCATAACATAAAAAATTAAATAAAAAAATTCTGAACACACGATATGAAAAATTTGTCACTGAACTCCTCCTGAGCGGTTGGACTGATTTAGATATTTTTTATTTAAAATTGGTTGGGTCCAATTGTAAATCTAAGGTAGTTGGCGCTGTTGTCAAGATTCAGAAATCAATAGTGCAATGCCGGAGCGAATCGCTCGTATTTTATAATAATAAAGTTATATGCGTCTCAGTGTGAACTGCTTGTTGATGTTGTATGTCATTGTAAACAAAACTCGGCGGTATAATCCCGTAATTCCTCAACGTTTTCTTGTAACGATTCGTTTTCAGTTTAATTACACGTTTTATTGATGTAATTCCGCTCTTTAACACCAGTCGTTCAAAGTTTAACGACTGTGTTAAATGTTGAAAATAGTTTACTTGTCACAATAAATGTCTTTTTTAAATGATTATAATTATAGCATCTCCTTTCTGAAGTTATTTTGCACGCCTTTCTGCTGAAAAATAACAGTTCACTCACTGTGTGTAATTTAAAGTGCAGTCCTCAGCTTTCATCATCATCATCATTATGGCCCATCAAAATTCCACTGCTGAACATAGGCCTCCCTATGCCACAAAGTAAAATGCCACAAAGTACGGTCCACACAGCCACTTGCATGCATCGTCTTCCAGCATCTCTTTCCAGGGCGTCACTCCATCTAGACCGAGACCACCTAACACTTCGTTTACCTTTCTTCCCCATCGATTGCCGGTTCTTCGAGTTATATGACTGGCCCATTAACTGCCACTTCAGGTTTGCACTGTGTCGGTAACTATGGGTTTGCTGCAAATATTCTCAGAGAAAATCTGAACATAATAATAATAATAATGTCCTCCAGACCGATTTTCGGTCAGATCAGCCTCAACGGAAACTATAACTAAACTATAACGGATTATAGTGCCCAAGTGAATGTGCAAGGAGTGGAATAGAGTGCACCTCTATTCCCTCACTCTCATAATCCGATGGCACGGTAAACCGGTACGACTAGAAAGAGATTAGGCGCAGGACCAACGGCTTTACGTGCTTTCGGAGGCACGGGGTTGAGACACCGCCAACTTCCTGACTTCGGGCAGCTACTGAGAATTTCTTGACGGAATAACTCAATAATTGTATTTTTTTTTGGCCCGACCCGGATTTCCAAACCAGGACTTCATGATCAGCAGTTACACTACTACAACCACCAAACTAATGAGGCAGTCCCGATGAACATAATAAATCCTCTATGGCTTTAATGATTGAAATCAGCAGCGGGTGTTCAAATATTTTTTTAGACACAAACAAGCATGCAGTCCACCTGATGGTAAATAGACAGTGTTGCCCATAGAAACTTACATATGTGCTGAATTAAAAATCAAAATGCAAATGTATTTTTACCCCTGAGAACTAATATGGAACGTCGTCAGCAATAAAACAGTCATTGGTTTTCAACAGTCGCATACATAATAGCAGCACTATGTTGCTTTCCTACATGAGTATATCTTCAGTACGAAAGACCACGCTCTCACAGAATACTAGCGTAATATAGCGTAAATTTTCAATCCTACCGTGTTTCGTATGGTGCGTGTCCCTGGCATCAAGGCATTCCATCTTAGTCCTCAGGGGTGACAACGCATCTTTTTTTAGGGTGACAAACGAGCACACAGTCCACCCGATGGCAAGTGGTTACTGCGGCCCATAGACATCCACATCCATCCTCGAATTACAAATCAAAATGCAGATGCGCTGTCACCCGTGAGGACTAAGATGGAATGCCGAAACACAACAGCATTAAGGGGAAATATAATCTCAAATGGCTTAGCAAGATCCTTCGTTATACCGAAAATATTGCAGCATTAATTTTGAAATAAATATATAGTAAAGTTGAGAATTAATGTTAAGGCCCGGTTATTAGTAAATTACTGATATTCAAAACAATTTCATGGACTCTAATAAAGTTTCCAAGACCCAAAAAAAATACATAACAAATTTAAGGATATGAGGTTTACGAATCTGCGGTTGAAAACATTATATTTCAAAAAAATTTTCGATAGAAATTTTATCTAAACTTTAGTCTTTTGAGTTTTATTATTTTGTTTCATTTTCGAAATACCACGTAAATTACTATAAAAATTAAACTACAATATCCAAGCATATTTTTAACAAACAATTCTGCGGTTCGTTTTTTTAAAATTGTTATTTACTTTTTATAAATCTAAATAATATATAATCAAATGCAAGATCTGCTCACGCTAGTCGCCCGCCGGGCCTTGCCGAAGCAGGTCCTGTGTCTAATTTTCGCGCGCACCGCCGTTCCGATCTCGAAAATATTGATCGCGAGTAAGCTTAAGATTAAAGTTTTATATAAAAAAACATTAATGTTAGTATGAATGAATACCTGTCGATTTATTTTCACTTTTTAATAAAAACAAATAAATTAAGAAATGCAACTTCACGTAAAAACAATAGTTTTATTTTTACTTTATATGTCACAGTATAAGTATAACAGTAAGACCACTGAATGTAGCAATTGTGACCTTTTTTTGTTTTCGGTGCAAAAGCACCACGGACCAAAGGCATATTTAGATCACAAAAAAACCTCAATGAAAAGTGTGTTAGTGAAAAATGACATTTAAATACAAATTATTATTTTACTCATCTACATATTATACATTAGGTATATAAAATAATTGATCTTCGCCACATCCTGCACATGTATTTTATAAACACCGGTAAAAAGTACCTAATTAGTTAATATTATAAAATTTATTAAAAGTACCTATTAGTTAATCCTGGTCATATACTATCTGTGAACATCCAATTCGGTGCAGCGGTTTTGAAGGATATTAGGTAACAAACAAACATCCAAACTCTCCCATTTATAATATTGGCGTGATTAGTGACAGTGGCGCGGACAATGGAAATCCATTGTTCGCACCACTGTCAGCCAGCTTTATAGTTTAATAGGCTTTATAGGCCTTATAGTTTCTCTCATTACTTGCTGACAAGTGCTGTTTTAATAATTGGACAATGTATTTTTCAGACAACAGAGTAATTTGCCCAGCAGTAGCACAACTACACTGAATTCCAATGTACATAATATAACTAATTATGTGTAAGTAGCTATTTAAAAATAAAGAAGAAATATCGAAATTTAAAAAAAAATCGTTCTGCTATACAAATTGTCAGTCAAGTAACATATTTTCATTTCAAGTAACATATCATCATTTGGGAGATCGATTTTTTTTCTGATTCCGATATGGGTTTCTTTAGGAAAGTTGTTCAGTTTCACGGGTAGATGAACCCAAGGGGGGTTCATCTACAATTTTAATTTATCTATTTTTTCCCTGAATTTATTTTTCAGGCCAACTGAAGACAATAACGGTTCATACGCTATTGAGCCTAAAAAAAGCAATGAAGAATTTCAGCATGTTCTAGGACGGCGATTCATTGATATTAATTACCTCTTAGAAGATTTACAATAAAAAAGCTTGTCATAATTAATTGTTTGGATTATTTATCGATCAAATTCATCCACGTATCGGTGCAACTCCGGACGGACTGGTAGGAGATGATATGCTAGTCGAGATAAAGTGTCCCATTACAGCTTCTAAAAAATTCTTCTTTTCTTGAAAATTCAATTAGGGAAAACAAAATTCAAATTCTCAAATACGACAAAAAATCAGGCACAGTGACCGTAAACAAGAAGACTACCTAGTAACTAGCACTACCAAATTCAGGGCCAGCTGCTTGTTACGGGTAGGAAAGTTTGTTTATTAGGAATTTGGTCAGGTGACAATGAAACAATTTTCACAAAATATATTGAAAAAGATGATGATTTTCGGAAAACTATGGAGCCAAAGTTAGTACTTTTTTTATAAAAATTGCTTACTCACAAAAATTGTTAACAGCAGATATGCACGTGGGATGGCGATCCGAGATCTAAAACTGGAATGTGACTCCATGTCTGTAATTGATGTACCAGACAAAGAAAATAACAGACCTGATTTATTCAGGACTGACCATCAAACGTCTAACGAGCCTGACAAAAATTTTGAAAGGATTCACCAACTCAGTATGGAAGAGTTTTAGAAATTGTTTCATAGTTGATTGATTGGTTAAGAGTAGTTTTAGATCATTATTGTAATTATTTAACTTTGGATACTTACGCATTTGTAAAACTTACATAAAATTATTAAAAAGAAATTTAATTTAACATTTTATACGAAGTTTTTTTCTGAAATAATCGAAATCGGTAAAAAAACCAATATACGTATAAATTTAATACAACATCATACAAAATATTAACTAAAGAAGTAATTTGTAACTACTCAATACAAACTAAAAACAGTTCAAATCATAAGAAGTGGTCCTACTGCGAACTATTTTGTACTGTGATCTGTAGTAGCACGGTGCCGGGATCAAGTGAGTTCATTTTTTTGGGGTGTTTGCGTTGTTTATTACGCGCGCGCTGGAGATGCGCTAAATACCTAAAGCGTCAGTATAAGAGCGCCTTAAGGATTATGTTAGACGAAAACATGATTTCGTAAAATTTTCGCGATAGAAAAAAAAATCCAAAGTTACCTCCAAAATAAACAATAAACCGCTGTTATTCATAAAATACTTTAAATAAGATCATGAAACTTTGCATACTAACTGAACTAACTATAAAGCAGTGCTTATGTTATTTACTTTTTTTAAAATACCAATATTTTCACTGTAAAAAGAAATTACCTAAACTATCGGCCTTTTTAAGCGTGATTCCTGGTTCCTGCCGCACGGTCACTTCGCTTCGGCCTTTGAACGGGGAGGTTGTCGCTTACGATCAGAATATACATTACGCAACAGGACGACGTAAAATTAAAATGGGAAATAACCGTAATAAAAATAATATGCGACTGGCTTGGCGTTAAGAAACAGGCATAAATATGAAAAACCTAATGAAATAAGTGTCTAACGACCTTTCTACTTACAGTATTAGTGATTACAAACATGTCGGTACATAGCATACGACGCGCGTGCAAGTGTGGATGAAATTAGAATTTGAGCTGACTTACTCTATCCCCTTAAGCTATTATTTTACGCTTGTATTCTGTGAGAGCGTGGTCATTCCCTGGTCGAGCCGACCCATTCGTGCTATAACTACACTACTAATATAACTGCAGCATGGCTCCACCACGTATAAAATCTGCATCTTGATTCTTAACTTAGGATAGAGGAATATGTCTTTGGACCATAGCATGCGCTTAACATAAGGTGGACTTAGTGCTTGTTTGTCACCCTTAGTCTATAAAAAAGAACGATCATAGTCGGGCTTTTAACTGTAACAGTTAACTAGCATCTAATATACCCATGTAAAGTCTACCAATATGCATTGGAGCAGCACTGCGACTTATTGCTGCCCTAAAAACCCTTACAGAAATGAGAGGAGGCCTGCGCCCAGCAGTGGAGTGTAGTGGAAGTGTACTCTCAAACATGCAAAACATAACTAACATACAAAACTAACATGCAAAATATATACATTTTGGATTTGCTACAAGCAACACATTATATTGATAGAGTTTAAGTTACATAAAAATTATAACTATAAAGAACAAACTTAGAATTTTTTTTTTTCATTAAAGTAATATTCATAACATGCGTTGAAGTGTAATGCAAAAAGAGAGTCTACGCTCAGCATAACAAGATAACAAGACTTGTGTAGGACAATCGTGTGCCTCTGTGCTACGCATATAACCCGCGCGCAGGTTTGCCGATAGCGCCATGACGTCACTATCTATCGTCGATCAGTCTATCGAAGCACAGCTAAACTATAAACAAGGCCTAAAAAGAATAATTATTCCCATAAAACAGATTCTAAAGCCGGAGGTTTAGTTCTTATTGTTTCGGGGGAGTTTAAGTTTTCTATTAATATTAAAAATAAATTATTAAAATTAACGTTAACGATTGTAGAAGTCATCTTGGTTAACCACCCACTGAGCAGTGAAGCGCAGGATTTGGTCAACGAAAGTGGGAAGAATAATATCCACAAAGACTATTATATCTCCGGTGTAGTTCCGATTTTTAAAAGTCCTAGCTATGATCGAAAATCTGCTACAAACATCCTATAAATATAAACATTTTTTGATAACATATAACAGCTTATGCAAAGTGTGTTCATGCTGTTGATATTTCTAAGGGCTGCTGCGAAGTTGTGAGGGAGGAAGAAGGCGACGGCGCTCCCGCTCCCGAGGGCGAAAGGCTTCCAGGAGATGGGGCCAGCTGCTCCGCTCCGGAGGACCAGGTATTTAATTCCTTCCATCTTTAAGTTAAAGCCCTTTATTTCACTTGAAATTTGTTTAATTCACTACTCTAAAGACATTTAAATTAAAATAATAATAATAATGTCCTCCAGACCGAATTTCGGCCACGGCGGCCTACCTCAACAGAGGCTAGCCAACGGTGCAGGACAGGATTATAGTGCCCAAGTGTATGCGTAAGCACAAGTGCACACTCTATTCCCTCACTCTCATAATCCGATGGGATGGTAAACCGACACGACCGGAGAAAGCAGGCGCGAGACCAACGGCTCTTACGTGTTTTCCGAGGCACGGGGGTGAGACACCGCCAACTTCCTGACTCGCGGCAGCTACTGAGAATTTCTTGACAGAAAAACTCAATAATTGAATTTTTGGCCCAACCTGGGATTTGAACCCAGGAGCTCATGATCAGCAGTCACACTACTACAACCGCTAGACCAACGAGGCGGTCAAAAATAAATTGAAATAAATTAGTCTTTATTTAGTAAAGTAGTAGCTCAGGCCGCCTCGTATTCTAAGAGGTTTTTAAGCCATGTTATACAACATCGTAAGGTTTTATATTTACTTATAAACGTGAAAATGAAACAAGTTATTACAATAACTTTTTTCATTTGGAAAATGCTTTTCTCGTGAGAAACAAACCAGGACATTGGCGGCGGTGTCTTTCCAATAACAACTAGAGATTAAAAAAACTACGGTTGCCAACACGGCAGCCAAGCGTAGCAACTATGGCCAATGTTGCAACGTTTTAAGGAGTCACACATTACACCGATACGATAAGGATAAGTTAAGATAAAGATAAGTTATCTTGTGCGCACTATTTTAGACAGGTCGTATAAAGGAACTATTACTGGTCAAAGTGCATTTGTGTTGACCGATACACACTCTTTTTGTTTGTCAATCTAACTTTTGTTTATTTCTTATTTATTATATATATATATATATATATATATATATATATATATATATATATGGTCCTTCACCGCTGGCCGTATGAGGACGCTCAAAGTCGCTCAGCGAGCTATGGAGAGGGCTATGCTCGGAGCTCCGTGCCGAACGGATTTAAGCTGAAGTGGCAATGGGCCAGCCATATAGCTCGAAGAACCGATAACCGATGGGGAAGAAAGGTTCTCGAGTGGCAGCCTCGTACCGGTAGGCGTAGTGTAGGGCGCCCCCCCCCCCCCACTAGATGGAGTGACGACCTGGTAAGACATTCAGGAAGTCGATGGATGCAGGTGGCTCAGGACCGTGCTTTGTGGCGTTACTTGGGGGAGGCCTATTTTCAGCAGTGGACTTGTGAAGGGCTGTAATGATGATGATGATGATGATGATGATGATGATGATGATGATATATATGCATATATATAATCGGAATCTCGGAAACGGCTCCAACGATTTTCATAAAATTTAGTGTTCAGGGAGTTTCGGAGGCAGTAAATCGATCTAGCTAGGATTTGTTTTTAGAAAATGTCTTTTTGTCCGTGTTTTCAGGCAATGAAAAACTACTACAATATAAGAAGGTAAATTTTGATGCCGTAATTATCACCGTAATAGCTTAAGTGGATATCGAGCGGTCGCGAAATCGTAATGCCTTGGTTCGAGTCCTGCCTTCGGTCCGATTTTTTTCCCTTTTTTTCAAGTTCCCTTCTTTTGTGAGAAAATCTATTATTTCGAGCCCTTTTTTAGTATTTTTTTAAAACAGGACAATTTTAATTAAACTAATTGCACTCATGATTTTTATTCAAATAACCAGTTCAGTTTTTTTCTATTATGTCAATAAGATCAAAAAATATTATTCACCAGTATGTAATTTGTATCTAAATATAATTTCAAAAAAACCGAGCAAAGCTCGGTCATCCGGGTACTATCAATACTAAATGTCAGAAAAAATATTACACAAACACTATATATCAGAAATATGTCGACGTAAAAGTAATAAATCGTATGTATTAGAGAATATAATAAAGTTTTTTAAAAGACAATCTGGATTTGGTTATCGATAACAGTTTCATTCCACTATTCATTTTTGTTAAATATTGAGCGATGCCAAAGTAAGTCATTGGAGCTGAATGGTTTTCCTACACTCACCATACGAAACAAACCTTGAAACCTTTTTTCATTTGAAATTAATCATTGTAAATGAAAAGTAAAAATGAACCGTGTAGTATCGCATTTACAGGTGAAGAAGAAGTAAAAAATATACTTTAAAACCCTATTCTAACCAAACATATACAATTACAAAACAATTACAATAAAAAAATATATATTATCGAACCATCCGTGGTATATTTTTGTTATTTCTTCATCTTTTTACCTTAAAAATATAATGCTAGATAAGGACCTCCCACATTGTTGGAAAGATTTGCTTTTTACGTCTTGTAGGTGGCTTTACAATTACAGTACCAGATGGCTCGCACCTTGGATGTTGCTGGATATTTTACATCTAGCTGAATAAGATGGTTATACCGCCATCTATCGGAAACCATTATAGTATCTTTCTGGTATGTCTCAAAGTCACCTCTTACGACACCCACGAGACGAAATGGGTTGTTGAATTATCTTTTGTCACCACCACACGGTCACTTTTTCCTTTTTACAAACGAACAACGTTTGTGATTGCAATACCGACGGCTTGCAAATTTAACGTTGCTTTGTATTTTACGTCTGGCTAAATAAGATGGTTATACCGCCATCTATCGGAAACCATTATAATATATTTCGGGTACGTCACACAGTCGCTTTTTACGACATCCACGGGACGAAATGGATTGCTGAATTCTCTTCCCCCATAACCTCAAGGTCAGTTTATTTTGTTTTTACAAGCGTACTTCTACTTACTTCATTAATCAAAACAAACCTCTGTGAAATATGGGCCGTAATAAATTACATTATATTTGCTTTACAAATTTACGATACGAAAGTACTTAGTTACGAAAACTTACGACCTTCATGTAACATAACGAATGACAGTTGGGGTAAACGAATTATTACGCCAAATAAGACTGCCCTAAATCAAGAGTCATAAAACAGTTTGTGAATATAGCCCTTCAACGACAGAGGCAAAATATTATTTTTACAATTTTTTTATTACCTCTTTTTCGTGTAGTAAGTCTGTTCGGGTCGTAGGTATTTAGTAATTGATTTTAAACTAACTTCCCGATGAGATAGATGTGAAATTTTTAACATACCTAACTCAAAATAGGATGACAATGTAAGAATATAAAAACGTGGTACATTACAATTTTTTCTATCTCAATAATTATTTATGCATAAATAATTCTTTCGGGAGC
Organism: Parnassius apollo; assembly: GCA_907164705.1. Lineage (NCBI taxonomy): Eukaryota > Metazoa > Arthropoda > Insecta > Lepidoptera > Papilionidae > Parnassius > Parnassius apollo. Next base: position 1,268,379 of record CAJQZP010001183.1, on the reverse strand, counting down.
CGTGTTAGCTCAGGGCTAAGCACTCGCTGTAGATTTTACAGTGTGCAAGCTACCGGGTTCGATCCCCGCCAGCACCAATGAAATTGTTAAATGCAATTTCAAGTGCTGGCTTACGACGTGTTCGGCGGTGAAAATATCGTGAGGAAACGTGCATGTCTGAGAAATTAAAAAAATATTCAAGAGATATGAAGTCAATACGCGTAACAACATTGGAGCATCGCGACGGAAACTTCCTTGCCCTAAATCCCTCACAAATATGACAAGAGACCTGTGCCCAGTAGTGGGACGTTTAAAGGCTGTAACTTAACTTTACTACGCACTTATTTATAAATTTGTACCGATGAGATGAGATCATTTAGTGTATTTTTAGTGATCTTAACGTTTTCCTCCTTAAATTCCCGGATCCCAAACAAGGCTCTGAAGATACAAAAAAACTGTTAGCGAAAAATATATTCAAATACGACAAACGCAGACTGTCACGAGATATACCAAAACACTAGATACTCAAAAATTATGATAGTAATTGTTATTATATACTGGTTGACCTTTTGGCACTGATATTTTACGAAAAATAAATACAAACATTTTAAATTAAATTAATTAATTAATTAAAATATATCAAAATACAAATCGTATCCACCCTACTTTACGAAAAGCAATAAAACAATAAGTTTAGTGGGCATCTTTGACCTTTTCACTTTGCAGAGTCACAGGCTCAAGGGCAAAGGGCAAAGTTATTGTTCAAAAAACATTTTTCAAGCGTTTAATTCAAAATTTTCGTTTTTGTTTTTGTAAAATATCAGTGCCATAGGCTCCTACTCTGTTCACATGTTACACCCTATTTTTTTTCAGACGGTAATACAGGTCATCCAGTATAATCATCGATCTAATACTAGTATCGATCTTTTCACATATACAGCTTTATACGTGGTAGAGCCATGCTGCAGTTGTATCAGTAGTATAGTTGTAGCACGAATGGGTCGGCTCGACCGGGGAAGGACCACGCTCTCACAGAATACCAGCGTAAAATAGTAAATTAATGTTGCTGTGTTTCGTATGGTGAGTGTGGAGAACCGGAAACCTTTTTACTGGAAATGGGGCATTCCATCTTAGTCCTCACGGGTGACACTAAACAATCAATCAAACAATGACTACTAAATAATCGAGAATAATCGAGAATAGATGTAGATGTCTATGGGCCACAGCAACCACTTACCATCAGGTGGACTGTGTGCTCGTTTGTCACCCTATCCTATATAAAAAAAAAAACCTTTTCATACGTCTTAACCAATTGGAAAATACATCTGACCTATCTCTTTTAGACGTCGTAATCTCCATTTTTTTAATACGTGCAATGATATTAACATTACTAATAAGCTAATAACCCCTGTAACCACTCCTGGTAAGCTCAAAAGGAGTGGTTCACGACAGTAGTCGAATAGCAGATCGATCCTGCAACCTTTTCGGTTTGCAGTTTGTAACTGACGCTTCAAATTTATAAGCAGCCGGTGCGCTTTGCCTTTAAATCTCTTCTTTTAATATTCATTGATTTTTGGAAACAGATAAAATCACAAATTGGAAACAGTAAATCAGTAGAACATGACGGGTTAGGTAGGATTTATTTGAAAGACAGGAATTTAAGGCGCTCTTATACTGACGCTTTAGGTATTTAGCGCATCTCCAGCGCGCGCGTTATAAACAACGCAAACACCCCAAAACAATGAACTCACTTGATCCCGGCACCGCGCTGACTACAGACCACAGTACAAAATAGTTCGCAGTAGGCGATTACCACCACTTCTTATGATTTGAATTGTTTTTAGTTTGTATTGAGTAGTTACAAATTACTTCTTTAGTTAATATTTTGTATGATGTTGTATTAAATTTATACGTATATTGGTTTTTTTACCGATTTCGATTATTTCAAAAAAAAACTTCGTATAAAATGTTAAATTAAATTTCTTTTTAATAATTTTATGTAAGTTTTACAAATGCGTAAGTATCCAAAGTTAAATAATTACAATAATGATCTAAAACTACTCTTAACCAATCAATCAACTATGAAACAATTTCTAAAACTCTTCCATACTGAGTTGGTGAATCCTTTCAAAATTTTTGTCAGGCTCGTTAGACGTTTGATGGTCAGTCCTGAATAAATCAGGTCTGTTATTTTCTTTGTCTGGTACATCAATTACAGACATGGAGTCACATTCCAGTTTTAGATCTCGGATCGCCATCCCACGTGCATATCTGCTGTTAACAATTTCTGTGAGTAAGCAATTTTTATAAAAAAAGTACTAACTTTGGCTCCATAGTTTTCCGAAAATCATCATCTTTTTTCAATATATTTTGTGAAAATTGTTTCATTGTCACCTGACCAAATTCCTAATAAACAAACTTTCCTACCCGTAACAAGCAGCTGGCCCTGAATTTGGTAGTGCTAGTTACTAGGTAGTCTTCTTGTTTACGGTCACTGTGCCTGATTTTTTTGTCGTATTTGAGAATTTGAATTTTGTTTTCCTTAATTGAATTTTCAAGACCTTTTTTTAGAAGCTGTAATGGGACACTTTATCTCGACTAGCATATCATCTCCTACCAGTCCGTCCGGAGTTGCACCGATACGTGGATGAATTTGATCGATAAATAATCCAAACAATTAATTATGACAAGCTTTTTTATTGTAAATCTTCTAAGAGGTAATTAATATCAATGAATCGCCGTCCTAGAACATGCTGAAATTCTTCATTGCTTTTTTAGGCTCAATAGCGTATGAACCGTTATTGTCTTCAGTTGGCCTGAAAAATAAATTCAGGGAAAAATAGATAAATTAAAATTGTAGATGAACCCCCTTGGGTTCATCTACCCGTGAAACTGAACAACTTTCCTAAAGAAACCCATATCGGAATCAGAAAAAAAATCGATCTCCCAAATGATGATATGTTACTTGAAATGAAAATATGTTACTTGACTGACAATTTGTATAGCAGAACGATTTTTTTTTAAATTTCGATATTTCTTCTTTATTTTTAAATAGCTACTTACACATAATTAGTTATATTATGTACATTGGAATTCAGTGTAGTTGTGCTACTGCTGGGCAAATTACTCTGTTGTCTGAAAAATACATTGTCCAATTATTAAAACAGCACTTGTCAGCAAGTAATGAGAGAAACTATAAGGCCTATAAAGCCTATTAAACTATAACGCTGGCTGACAGTGGTGCGAACAATGGATTTCCATTGTCCGCGCCACTGTCACTAATCACGCCAATATTATAAATGGGAGAGTTTCGATGTTTGTTTGTTACCTAATATCCTTCAAAACCACTGCACCGAATTGGATGTTCACAGATAGTATATGACCAGGATTAACTAATAGGTACTTTTAATAAATTTTATAATATTAACTAATTAGGTACTTTTTACCGGTGTTTATAAAATACATGTGCAGGATGTGGCGAAGATCAATTATTTTATATACCTAATATAATATGTAGATGAGTAAAATAATAATTTGTATTTAAATGTCATTTTTCACTAACACACTTTTCATTGAGGTTTTTTTGTGATCTAAATATGCCTTTGGTCCGTGGTGTTTTTGCACCGAAAACAAAAAAAGTCACAATTGCTACATTCAGTGGTCTTACTGTTATACTTATACTGTGACATATAAAGTAAAAATAAAACTATTGTTTTTACGTGAAGTTGCATTTCTTAATTTATTTGTTTTTATTAAAAAGTGAAAAAAAAAACGACAGGTATTCATTCATACTAACATTAATGTTTTTTTATATAAAACTTTAATCTTAAGCTTACTCGCGATCAATATTTTCGAGATCGGAACGGCGGTGCGCGCGAAAATTAGACACAGGACCTGCTTCGGCAAGGCCCGGCGGGCGACTAGCGTGAGCAGATCTTGCATTTGATTATATATTATTTAGATTTATAAAAAGTAAATAGCAATTTTAAAAAACGAACCGCAGAATTGTTTGTTAAAAATATGCTTGGATATTGTAGTTTAATTTTTATAGTAATTTACGTGGTATTTCGAAAATGAAACAAAATAATAAAACTCAAAAGACTAAAGTTTAGATAAAATTTCTATCGAAAAATTTTTGAAATATAATGTTTTCAACCGCAGATTCGTAAACCTCATATCCTTAAATTTGTTATGTATTTTTTTTGGGTCTTGGAAACTTTATTAGAGTCCATGAAATTGTTTTGAATATCAGTAATTTACTAATAACCGGGCCTTAAAAAATCGAGTGTCCTAGTAATCGTGTGTGACGCTGCGTTGTCGTGATGCTAGAGAACCTTTACGGCACCTGTTGGGTTCCGGTTTCTGGTCGCTTTACACGCATTTACTGAACATATACGCAGGTACGATATTTTATCTGCGTATAAAACTTAATATTTTGAAAGTATCACATATTACGCTGATCGGTAATATACGAAATGATACATTCACTCGAAATATTCCAAATTTACTAGACGTGTTTTTTGGAACAAATTGTTTAGGTTCACCACATACTGCATACGGAACTCCGTTTCGGAATTCCTAAAAGGAACGAACGGGTCGGCTACACACATACGGAATCCCGTTTTGCGTGCAAAATTTCGCTCTACACGCGCCTGATGGCATACTTAATGTTGCCATCTTAACTAATATTATTTTCTTCATTTAAACTTACGACTAGAATTATATAATTATATCAAATTATACATACATGACCGAATTGATTACCAAAGTTCTGTTAAAAACTGTAATGTTAAGCTTAAACTTACAAAGACCTAATTTTTAACTCTGTAGTTATTGCTTTCATCCGCGTAATAAATATATTTCTTGAATGTCACTTTTTATTCTATGGTAAGAGTTACTTTAATATAAATTATTACTTAGTTAATAAGCATTTGAAAATTTTTAATTTATGCGAGCGAGCTTTAAGCTTTACTTTTATTTTCAGTATTTTTCTCAGCAAACCCTTTCACTTGATACCCATATCATGGGTATGCATAAAAATTACACTAATCCTCCATTGTTGGGAGTCCATTATATTGGATTTAGAATGACATCATTTATCTAACCATGCAGTATCATCCAAAACTAGTGTATGCAAAATTTCAGCTCAATCGAAAATCGAGAAGTTGGTCCGATTTAACTTCCAAATTATTTTTTTTACATAATTACAGGTGAAGATATTACATAATTGGTTTAATGAACATTGATATTTTGTCTATAATAAATTTTTAAAATGGTATTTTGAAACAGAGATGGTATAGCGCTATAATATTTATAGTAAAGAACGAAACTAAAATTCTATGCAAATTTTTTAAGTTTTTTATTAGCCTAGCGCAGTCTCAGAATATATTTTGCCGTCCAATATATCTGCGTTCTATCAATACCATTCATTTTGACTGGCACTTTTTGTAATTGTAGTCATATTTAACATCAATATCAACTTTCATTTCCAACCAAAGTTTATTTATGGATGTAATCTTCAAACGTATTTTTAACTTCACGACGTAAAACGTACGTAGCGCCCGTATCAAAATCGTCTAAATCATAATTTTTTTCCTCCTGCTTCTTTTTTTCTGCGTCACATTTTTAAGAATCTTCTACTATTTTTTTTTTTTTTTTTAATTTTTAAAAATTATTTTAATATGACAAATATTAAAATAATTTATTAAAAATTAAACCTCACTATCATTAAGAGTCACCCTTAAGGCCGAATACGACGCGAATGACCTTGCTCGTTTCGCAGCGAACCACGCGCCGCCAGTACCTACGCTTTGTTTATATAGACATGTATAATACCTATAATCAAAGCCGTACGGGCTTTGATTATATTTGACGAACTAGCGCAGATGCAGAGTAATGAACAACACAGAGAGCATTGCTTACTTCTTAAATAAATTTTTCTTATTTATAATATTAGTTCCTATAGATTATAAATTCTGTACTTTATTCGTTATAAAATATTGTTCGAAAAGTTATTGAATTGATAAAGATTTTTTTTTCTTTATTGGTGCATCGTACGTAAAGAACCTCATATAACTGAAAATGTTTGTTCTTGTGAGTCTTATAAGATGCCGTAATGCAAATTGCATAACTAATAAAGAAAAAAAACTAAAAAGTCGGTGATTGCCCCATATGGGGATAGGTACTGTGTATGTAAATTCTCACAAGACTACTCCGACTGGTCAATCACTTCACATCCGAAGTATTTCGGTTTTTCTTAATTATGTACTTATCCCATGCTTTCGGACAATACATTGACTGACATTATTTGCGGTCTCTGTGCTTGCACTACTCTGTACATTATTTTCCGATTGGGTCTTGATATTTTACATTTTTAGTGTTTCTCACTTGAAACTAGAAAAGTATAAATGATCAGTTTGGCTAATGTAAATGAGTAAAAATGCAACCTATTAGGCAGCCTCAAACAAAAAATTACCTTACAAAAATATAAGTATTAACCTCAAAATACAACATTCGAGCAGCGTTCATGCGATAAACTCTCTTTGTTTTACCGCTTAGGTAACATTTGTTTCTTTTCCTACCCATATTTACATTTATAGTCACTTAAACGCGTATAAAACACTAAATTAACGATTTTCGCTACAGACACATCGACTGTTGTTACCTTACGTCACACGTCGAAGCGCCTGGTAATTTATTACGGCAAACTTTTATCTGGCAATATACGATATTATTATTAGGTGCTTTTAATTAAAATGAATTATGTTAATAAATAATATTTTGTATCGAAAATAAAGACAGCAGGCACCTTCGGAATCACAATACAAACATTTTTACGTAAAAGAATTTTTCCTAAATTGAAATTCACAGAGTTTTGGAAGAACAATAATTTTTAAATATCATTTCTTAACATTTTTTTATTTGTTGGTATATTCATTTATTTTAAAATTTTAAAACTGCGGTCACCTTGTGAAGGAACCGAACAAACCTACAAAAAATGTTTTAACGCTTAGAATTACTTCAGGTCAAAGTCGTAGTGAAGAGAAATACATTAAATTTCGCGAGTTCTCTTCGTATTCGGCCTTAACTGACATCATTACTACCGCAATTTTGCAGCATTTAATTTTACTCATGTTTCTACCACAACCAACTTTCATTCCACACATAAGGTCTAATTAACTAACACAGCATTGTGAATTGCCTTACATACCTTTTTTTAAACATTCCGACTTCCCACAAAAGAGTGAAGAGCCCTATTACTTTATGTTCTGCAACACTCTTCGTCCTAATATCCTTCCCATGTCTACCATCCTTACAACATATCTGAGATGTATCCAGGATGTGCTCTAGATCTTCTAGTAGGATGTTTGCAACTCATCTAATGATTTTTCTTTATTTTTTATTTCACATATCGTTTTGCTTTCTTCTTTTTCAAAAACCATCACTACACAACAAAAACCTTTCTTTTACTATGTTTATTAATGTAATCATCATTTGCAACTTGCCCGTAGACGACAAAAGTATCGTTAACGACTTGATCGTCGGCGTACAAGGCAGACTGTCTATGAACAGATTGAACAGCCACAGGGAATCTACTTAACCCTGTCTGACTAATCTACGTTAAATAAAAAAGTTTCTGTTTCTGTTTATGGATCCTAAGCCAGTCTGGGTGGTCCATTTGATCTGGACAAAAGCAGCCTAGCTGTTTTACCCAAATAAGAACAGCGTTTGTCATAAAGCAAACCTGTCCAATGCCATAGGTGTGTCATCCAAGTTTAAAAACGCATAGAAATCTTTCTGGTTTCGACCAAAAACTTATCCATGATTATGCGCATAGTAAAAGTTGATATGCGTGTATAGAAAAAATTGCACATTTCCTTTCTAAATCCAGCTTGCTCATCCCTCATTCCGTCAGTTTCCTTCATAATTCTTTCAATCAACACCTAAGCATACACTTTGCATTTTCATTTTGCTTAGTTAATTATTAGCTATTGTACAAAATCTTACAGAAATAATTCTATATCTTATAAAATATGTACACAAAAACAAAATTGTTTTATTAAAATAGCGATGTAAGGGTTATTACACTACGAAAGAGTACATGATTGATAATAACCCCTGGGAATGAGGTGGTATATATATATATATATATATATATATATATATATATATATATATATATATATATATAATGAACTTTTATTACACACTAGCTATGCCCGCGACTTCTTTCGCACAGTATATTTTTTAGTAATTTATTATACTTCCCCCATGTGAAATCGGAATTTCATGGGTTTTTTCCCTAACCCTAATTCATTTTCAAAAATATAATTAGCCTAAGTTTCTTCATATAAAATTAGCTATCTGCCAGTGAAAGTCACGTCAAAATCTGTCTAGCCGTTTCGGTAATTAGCCAAAACAATCAGACACACAGACAGAAAGACAAAATTTAAAAAAAATAGTTGTTTAGCTAGAGATACCGCATATACTTTCAAATGCATTCAGTAAAAAGCTGTTATGTTGTACATTACAAACAGAAACGTCAATTTTATTTATTTGTATAGATAACTGTATATTTTAAGCAAATCTCAAGGGCATTGCGTTTAATTGCTGACAATTTTCGTGCGGCGAGCACACTTAGTAACTTCACGAATTGTAAATCAATTTTATGTGGAGCGTCAGTAAGTATCTACACATGGGTTAATGGATCGAAATAAAGAGCAATTACGCTCGTCAGCCACAATCTAATAAACTAGGCCTTGAAAGCAATTAATAGAAATGTACCTTAAGTAAATCTACTTCAAATGATACAAGTTACTTTTTTTATAATAATAATAATGTCCTCCAGACCGAATATCTGCGGCCTGCCTCAACGAAGGCTAGCCATCGGCGCAGGACAGGATTATAGTGCCCAAGTGTATGCGCAAGCACAGGTGCACTCTCTATTCTCTCATAATCCGATGGGATGGTAAACCAACACGACCGGAGAGAGATCAGGCGCAGGACCAACGGCTTTACGTGCTTTCCGAGGCACGGGGGTGAGACACCGCCAACTTCCTGACTCCGGGCAGCTACTGAGAATTTCTTGACAGAAAAACTCAATAATTGATTTTTTGGCCCGACCCGGGGATTCGAACCCAGGACCTCATGATCAGCAGTCGCACTACTACAACCACTTGACCAACGAGGCAGTCACTTTATTTGTAGGAGATGGGGCAAACGAGCAGACGGCTCAACTGATGTTAAGTGACTCTCGCCGCCCATGAACAACTGCAATATTAGGGGAATTGGAAAAGGTGCGTTAACGGCCTTTCAGAAAGGAGTAAGCTCTTTTGTTGAAGGTCCGTAAGTCGTATCAGTCCAGAAAAATCGCCGGTGATAAACTATTCCACAGATAAGTTGTACGAGCAAGAACTCCTAGTGAAACGTACGGTGGTGGACCACCAAGCATCCAGATGGCGTGGATGGTATCGGGAGATTTGCCGCATTGTGCGTTCATGAAATTTGGCGGCTGGAATTTATCCAATTCCTCAGGGATGTAACATCTCTTTGCAGCACCAGTGAATCGATCCGATCGCGCTCGGTCATTGACGATTCGAGCCACACTGCGCTGGATGCAGTCAAGTGGAAGAAGCTGGCACTGGGGATCCCCAACCCAGAGATGGGAACAGTATTCCATGTGAGGCCGAACTTGCGCCCTGTAATGTTGCAGGCGGTGTTATGATATCATAGCAATATATCAATATACCTACTGGATTTAACAGGTTAAGAGTAACTGCGACTTGAAAGCCGTGGGTTCGAATCCACCATTCGACTACTATGATTGTCAACCACTCCCAACACACGCATTTTAAACGTTTTTATAGAATAAAAGATGACAAAGGAGCACACCGTCTACTATATGGTAAGTGACACAGACATCCACAGCTAATTTCGATTGAGAATCAAAATGCGGATAAATTGTCACTACTGAGGACTAAGATAGAATGCCTTATTTCCATTAAAAAGTTCTACGGTTCTCCACAATAATCATACAAAACACAGCAGCATGAAGCTGATATTTTACGCTGGTATTCTGTGAGAGTGTTGTCCTACCTGGTCGACCCGTTCTACAAACATAATTATGTTTGGCTGCATCGTAGCTCTACCGCGTAAAAACTGTGATAGTTGGTAACAAAGAAAACCGGATTTGAATTTTACAGAAACCCTAGCGGGCCCGGTAGACGTTATCCTGTCTTAAAAATAAAAAATAAAACCTACCGGGTCCAATTGTGCAACTACACCAAACAGCCAAGAACACATCCACTCAAACACAAACAAAAAAAATTATCAAAATACTCGTAGGTCAAACCGTTTGAGTTCAGAACAAAAATACGTATAGAAGAATTATGTATAAGATTACTCCGCCTTAGTTGCTGGTTTAACGCCTTGTTTTGTTTCAGAATCGCGTTAGTGAAGACGGCTCGACGAACAGTCCACGAAACAGCCTCGATCCTTTTCGAACGGAGAGCGATCCGGGTAAATAAAACACATTTTAAATTTTTACTTTTATTTTTTTTAAGAAAATAATATTAGCACTATTAATACTCCCTTTAACACTCACAATAAGCCTTATAATGCTTATAGAGATAGAGCTTTTTTTACCCATCGCCAATTCCGGCTTGCCCATTGCCAATTTAGTTCATTAATCCGTTCGGATATGTCGGTTACTCTGGTTCTATCTACTGCGGATATCATTATTCCTAAGTTTACCATGCAGAGAAACTCCGAACGTAGCTCCTTCCATAGCTCGCTGAGCGACTTTGAGCTTCCTCATACGGCCGGCAATGAAGGACCACGTCTCAGATCCATAGGTCATCACTGGCAACAAGCACTGATTGAAGAATCTAGTTTTGAGATTTTGAGTTATACCAGATTATGAGTTGAATCAGTTAATTGACTTCGTCGATGGTTGAAGTTGGACTTACCTAGTCGTAGAGTGACGATAAAGATGTTTATTATGTAATTTAAGACTGCACAAGACAAGGTAGGCAATGTCGCATTTTAATCAGATTTAGTAATGCGCCTATGATCAGCGTACTTTTAGATTTCTAACATGGTAATGTGCGCGTTTTTTCTATTGTGTTTAGTAGAATTTAGTGCTTTACTTAAAGTTAAAGTTATAGCCTATTATACGTCCCACGGCTGGGCACAGTAAAGTAAAAAGTAAAGTTACAGCCTATATACGTCCCACTGCTGGGCACAGGCCTCCCCTCATTTCTGAGAGGGTTTTAGGGCAAGGAAGTGTCCGCCGCGCTGCCCCAATGCGTGTTGGCGAACTTCACATGTCTTCGAAATATTTTTTTCTTATTCCTCAGACATGCAGGTTTCCTCACGATGTTTTCCTTCACAGCCGAGCACGTGGTAAATCAGCACTTAAAATTGCATTTAACAATTTAATTGGTGCCGGCGGGGATCGAACCCGGGTTACTCGCATTCTGTTATATTTACAGCGAGCGTTAACCATCTGAGCTACCACGGCTCTTGCTACGGCTACGGCGGCTGGGCACAGGCCTCCTCACATTTCTGAGATGGTTTTAGGGCAAGGAAGTGTCCGCCGCGCTGACCCAATGCGTGTTGGCGAACTTTACATGTCTTCGAAATAATTTTTTCCCATATCATATATATCATAGGTTTTCTCACGATTTACTTTGGCAAACCAGCGCTTAAAATTGCAATTTAAAATTTCATTGGTGCCGGCGGGGATGAACCCGGTTTGCTCGCATACTGTGAAATCTACAGCGAGCGCTAGTAGTTACGTTGTACCAGTTCTGGCGCACTTGTAGAAAGGTTGTACCAGTTCTGGCGCACGACGTTCGTCGACTCACAATCCTAAAAAAAAAAAAAAAAAAAAATTGCGTAGGATGCACGGTTCCGGAGATGTGCAGATCAATTAACTCTTATCTAATTGATATCCACTGCGAGCCTCAACCGTCATTAGCGCTCCATTGTCCTTATCTACTTATCTATTGTTGATTGACTACCGTCATTATCTATTATTCGTCCAGCGTGTGGGTCGGCTTATGCTATTGTATTATACTCCTTTGTTCCTATCTACAACACTAATCTGAATCATCAATAAAACACATTACCTAATTTTGTTAAAATTTTTATTTATAAAATACAAAATCTTATTACTTATTATCTATAAAATAGGAGCGAAACATCTCATCCACTAACATATCGTTGTACAATGTGTTCTCTGTAAATATACTCGTTAAACTATGCATTGAACATCCCTGAAACTTATATAGCAAATACATTAAGCAATATTCGCCACAAACTGAAGTCCTATCAACATTCCAGTTCCATCTTTTAAACACATTACCTAATTTTGTTAAAATTTTTATTTATAAAATACAAAATCTTATTACTTATTATCTACAAAATAGGAGCGAAACATCTCATCCACTAACATATCGTTGTACAATGTGTTCTCTGTAAATATACTCGTAAAACTATGCATTGAACATCCCTGAAACTTATATAGCAAATACATTAAGCAATATTCGCCACAAACTGAAGTCCTATCAACATTCCAGTTCCATCTTTTAAACACATTACCTAATTTTGTTAAAATTTTTATTTATAAAATACAAAATCTTATTACTTATTATCTACAAAATAGGAGCGAAACATCTCATCCACTAACATATCGTTGTACAATGTGTTCTCTGTAAATATACTCGTAAAACTATGCATTGAACATCCCTGAAACTTATATAGCAAATACATTAAGCAATATTCGCCACAAACTGAAGTCCTATCAACATTCCAGTTCCATCTTTTAAACACATTACCTAATTTTGTTAAAATTTTTATTTATGAAATACAAAATCTTATTACTTATTATCTATAAAATAGGAGCGAAACATCTCATCCACTAAAATATCGTTGTACAATGTGTTCTCTGTAAATATACTCGTAAAACTATGCATTGAACATCCCTGAAACATATAGCAAATACATTAAGCAATATTCGCCACAAACTGAAGTCCTATCAACATTCCAGTTTCATCTTTTAAACACATTACCTAATTTTATTAAAATTTTTATTTATAAAATACAAAATCTTATTACTTATTATCTATAAATTAGGAGCGAAACATCTCATCCACTAACATATCGTTGTACAATGTGTTCTCTGTAAATATACTCGTAAAACTATGCATTGAACATCCCTGAAACTTATATAGCAAATACATTAAGCAATATTCGCCACAAACTGAAGTCCTATCAACATTCTAGTTCCATCTTTTACAATTTCGTACAGGTGCCCGCCCATATGAATCAAAATATCCACCGACGTCATTCGTATCGATATATAAAGCTACCTAATGTGACCCTGGTTTATCATCTGTACCCAAATTGCATATTACCTAGTCAGGTCATGAATTCTATCACATGTTTAATGTAAAATAATTGAAACAAGTTTATTCATTATGTAACCATTTATATACCAAAATGAACTTAACAAAACATAGATTCTTATGACACTATAGTTTATTCAAAATGACCTCCGTAATTTTGAATACAGGCCTTCAATCTGCGCGGCCAGTCGTCTATCTCACCACGAACGAGGTCCATGTCATATCGGCGGCTGCCTTAATTAAAGATGTCTTGAGTGACTCGAAATTGGGATGAGGCTTTGAGCACGCCTTTTCCTCCAAGTGTTACCATATCTTGTAATCTAACGGATTCAAATCTGGACTGGTCTTTGTGTCGGATGAAGTCGATTTCACGCGCCGCCAGCCAGTCTTTTTTTTTTTTGTTTTTTAAAGAACGTTACCTCCACACTAGGTTTTTCTCCTGTATCGTGGGGGGCAGTTTACAAACACAAATTTCACAAGGACAAACATCCAAACTCGGAACAATTACTTGTAGGTCGTACAAATACTTGTTCCGTGCGGGATTCGAACCCGCGACCCCCAAGCGCAGCCACTCATTGCTAAGCCACTACGCCACGGAGCTGTCAAAAGTCTTGTGTGCTCTTCGCTCTATGAGCTGACGCCGAATCTTGTTGGAATACCCAGTGCCTGTTATTGAACATGGTATGAGAAACAGGTTACACAAGGTTCGTCAGGACTGTATTTTGATACACAACTGCATTCGTTTTTAACCTTTCTCACAAAAATGTACCTCTGTTAAGCCCCAATAAGAAACTCCCAACCATACCATGAGCGAGGATGGAAAATGACCTCGTTGGACACGCGGAATACGGTTGCTCGCTTCTTCACTACTGTGTGCGTACACCTTATCATTTTGTTTGTTGTAGCTCTCTTCTACGGTAAAATTTTTTTTATCCGAAAAAAGAATTTCCCGATATTTTTTCCCGCGTACCGCTTCACCAAAGCGCGGCATCTCTTCAGTCTCAGATCCATTAGACGAGCATTCAAACGATGTCCTGTTTTTCTTCGATATGCCCGAAGCCCTAAGTCTTCATTTAACGCCGTGGTTCTGCTTAACCCCATCTGAAGGGCCAACAGTTTCTGCTTACGTTTGGGATTTCTTTGAATTCGCACCTTTACAGCTTTTATCACTGCTGGAGTCCTAACAAATCGAGGGCGACCACTTCTTGACCTGTCATCTACACTAGAGTCTTCATTGTATCGTTTGATGGTACGATAAACGAATCTTTTGGTTATATTCAAATTTTTCAGTATATCAAAAAATTTAATAGGCGCGTAATCGCAACTGCAACACGGTCTTTTTTAAGCGTCCACTCCATATGTAAAAATGAGTAAAATTCTAAAAGTATACAGTTTTATTTTCATGAACAATTCGAATTCAATAAACTTTTTTGTGGCCAGCATTCTAAAAGAAAAGTTTTTACTGTGTGACAATACTTATGACCTGACTAGGTATATACGTTGGTACGTGGGTGTACATGGGCAGTCTGTTAGCAGCATAAACATTATTTTCTAGACTGGGGTGAATCTTTTTCAGATGTTGTTGTACATCTAGTGTATCCGTGATATTACTGCTATTAGTAGATTACTACAGTACAATCTACTCAATGACTAACATAGGAATGATCAATTATGTGATTTCTAAATATTAAATTGCATTTTTTCTGTTATACAAAACGTATTTGAGTCATCAATACACTGAATAAGACGCAACACGAAGAATGTGAGATAAGGTTGTTGACGCATAAAGTTATTATCAATTCTACTGTAGAAATTCTTTAGATTAGAATTATTACTTACTGGTACTATATAAGACCAAGCAACTGCAGTCATGGAGTTAGTGTATGGTCGTTTGACCGCAGTGTATCTATCAATAATACATTTGTGTTACTTCAACGCATCAAAGGCCATAGATGTAAGTGTTTAATCTATTGACAAACTTACTTTTCTTTCTGTTATTTTTTTACGTGGGTATGATTTTGAACGACAGGCCTGTTGGTCTAGTGGTTAGTGACCCTGACTGTTATGCCAAAGGTCGTGGGTTCGATTCCCACCCAGGACAAATGTTTGTGTGATGAGCACGATCATTTGTTCTGTGTCTGGGTGTAATTTATCTATAATATTTATGTATTTAGAAATATATAAGTATGTTTATCAGTTGTCTAGTACCCATAACACAAGCTCTGCTTAGCTTGGGACTAGATGGCGTTATGTGATAGTTGTGGAATATTATTATTATTATTGTTATTTAGTGTTAACAAATTATATTTAAATATTTTGTGTGTGTATATGATTAAGCCGTGGTAGCTCAGATGGTTAGCGCAAGCTGTAAATTTTACAGTACGTAACGCGGGTTCGATCCCCGCCGACACTAATTAAATTGTTAATTGCAATTTTAAGTGTTTATTCTATTGACACACTTACTTTTCTTTCTGTTATTTTCTTACGTGTGTATGATTTAGTGTTAACAAATTATATTTAAATATTGTGTGTGTATATGATTAAGCCGTGGTAGCTCAGATGGTTAGCGCAAGCTGTAAATTTTACAGTACGTAACGCGGGTTCGATCCCCGCCGACACCACTTAAATTGTTAATTGCAATTTTAAGTGCTGATTTACCACGTGCTCGGTGGTGAAGGAAAACATCGTGAGGAAACCTGCATGTCTGAGAAAATTTCGAAGGCATGTGAAGTTCGCCAACACGCATTGAGACCGCGCCGCGGACATTTCCTAGCCATAAATACAAAGACAATAGCAGAAAGTAAAAAGTTAAAAAATACTTTTTTTAACAATGACAGTCATTAGTTGATCATTAGTGAATGTGATTCTGTTTTCTTAAATTACAGGAAGAAAAGAGCAGAAGGAAGAAATGGGGTGATGGGAAGTAATGAAGAATGAATTGTTATGTGAAATTTGTTGGAACAAACATATTTTAGTCACGTGTAAATACTTTTAACATTTTGGTTCAAAATGACACAAAATCTAAAAAATATTAGATACATCATCGACATGGACGGATTTTACATTACATATCCTCATAAACATTTTTAATGTAGAGAAATGGCTATTCTAGACGTAAAACTATCTAATAAAAATGATTCGTTTATCGATCATTATTTGTTTCAGCCAAGTTATCCTTTCAATTATTTGTCACCAAAAGACAAAAAAACTGTTCGTTATTGTGAAATACACGTGCACGGCATTCCATATTTTGATGTGACCGAAGAATTAAAATGTGCCTACAAACAAGAGAACATCATTCCCATATTAAATTGGTATATTAGAAATTTGTGCAAAGACGAAGTGATCGCATACAAAGGTGGTTCAACAGAAAAACAATTTTTTAAAAATGTTGACGACGAATGATAGAATTTTTAATATTGAAGAATACAAATGTCCAAAATACAATGATTTGGTAAATGTCATAAATTTAAACAAACGTTATGTGTGTAATAATCATATATTTGCAAAAAATAATCACAAAATTTTACATTGTTCTTGTGACGAAGTGTGGGTTTTTTACAAGTGGTTATTACTTGAAAATAAAATTTTAAATTAATCATAAATTTTGTTTGATTTCCAAAAAAACATTAGACAAAATTGGTTCAACAGAAAAACAATTTTTAAAAATGTTGACGACGAACGATAGAATTTTTAATATTGAAGAATACAAATGTCCAAAATACAAATAAAATTTTAAATTAATCATAAATTTTGTTTGATTTCCAAAAAACATTAGACAAAATTGGTTCAACAGAAAAACAATTTTTAAAAATGTTGACGACGAATGATAGAATTTTTAATATTGAAGAATACAAATGTCCAAAATACAAATAAAATTTTAAATTAATCATAAATTTTGTTTGATTTCCAAAAAACATTAGACAAAATTGGTTCAACAGAAAAACAATTTTTAAAAATGTTGACGACGAATGATAGAATTTTTAATATTGAAGAATACAAATGTCCAAAATACAAATAAAATTTTAAATTAATCATAAATTTTGTTTGATTTCCAAAAAACAATTAGACAAAATTGGTTCAACAGAAAAACAATTTTTAAAAATGTTGACGACGAATGATAGAATTTTTAATATTGAAGAATACAAATGTCCAAAATACAAATAAAATTTTAAATTAATCATAAATTTTGTTTGATTTCCAAAAAACATTAGACAAAATTGGTTCAACAGAAAAACAATTTTTAAAAATGTTGAGGACATTTGTATTTTTCAATATTAAAAATTCTATCATTCGTCGTCAACATTTTTAAAAATTGTTTTTCTGTTGAACCAATTTTGTCTAATGTTTTTTGGAAATCAAACAAAATTTATGATTAATTTAAAATTTTATTTGTATTTTGGACATTTGTATTCTTCAATATTAAAAATTCTATCATTCGTCGTCAACATTTTTAAAAATTGTTTTTCTGTTGAACCAATTTTGTCTAATGTTTTTTTGGAAATCAAACAAAATTTATGATTAATTTAAAATTTTATTTGTACGAGGGTGGATTGAAAAGTACTCGGCCTAACCAAGAAAATAAACACATACTAAATCAGTTATATTTTTATTTTTCTACATAATCACCATCAAGTTCAATACACTTTGCCACCTCCCCTTCCAAGCATTTAGACCGTTGAAAAAAAATGATTCTTCCTTAGAGTCAAAATATGCGTCTACAGCTGCTTTGACCTCGTCGTTTGTCGAAAATCTTTGACCTCCCAAGTGCTTTTTTAGGTTAGGGAACAGAAAGAAGTCTGATGGTGCCAGATCAGGTGAATACGGCGGATACGGTAACAGTTCAAAGCCACAGTTGTGAATTTCAGCCATTGACTGTACTGACGTGTGAACACGGGCGTTATCTTGATGAAACAGGACTTTTCTTCTGAGCATTCCTCGACGTTTTTCTTTTATTTCCTCTCGTAAACGACGTAGTAAGGTGCAGTAGTAATCAGAGTTTATAGTCTGACCCCTTTCAAGATAATCAATAATAATCACACCTTTCGAGTCCCAGAATACTGAAGCCATCACCTTATTTGCCGACAAAATCGACTTAGCCTTTTTAGGGGTGGTGAACCAGGTCTTCTCCACTGTTTTGATTGTTGTTTTGTTTCCGGTGTACAGTAATGAACCCATGTTTCGTCCATAGTAACAAAACGATTCAAAAAATCATCTGCATCGGCTTCAAATAACTCCAAACAGTCGCGTGAAATAGTCAACCGCGTCCTTTTTTGTTCAACTGAAAGCAGTCCCGGAACCCACCTCGCAGACACCTTGTGGAAACCCAACTCGTTGACAATGATGTTTTGAGTTCGTTCATAAGAGATGCCTATAATCTCGGCTATCTCTCTAATTTTTAATCTGCGGTCTCCCATTATTAAATCAAGTACTTTTTTAATATTTTCGTCAGTAGTTGACGTCGAAGGCCTTCCAGAGCGGGGTTCATCTTTCACACTCTCTCTACCACGCTTAAATTCTGCTATCCATTTTTTGACGGATGAATATGACAGAGCACAATCGCCTAATGTACTGACCATGTCATCATGGATGGCTTTTGATGATAGCCCCTTCTTATGGAGGTACTTAATGACGGCACGCTGCTCGATTTGCTCCATTCGCGGAAATTATGTCCGATTACTTTGTTAATAAATTTATAAAATCACAACTAATTATCGCACACGTTTCGAACTTCACATAATGAACTAGTCTGAACTGAACTAAATAATGTGGTTAGATTTGATTTTTAGAATTGAATGGATCTGTGTTAGGCCGAGTACTTTTCAATTCTTCAATATTAAAAATTCTATCATTCGTCGTCAACATTTTTAAAAATTGTTTTTCTGTCTAACCAATTTTGTCTAATGTTTTTTGGAAATCAAACAAAATTTATGATTAATTTAAAATTTTATTTGTATTTTGGACATTTGTATTCTTCAATATTAAAAATTCTATCATTCGTCGTCAACATTTTTAAAAATTGTTTTTCTGTTGAACCAATTTTGTCTAATGTTTTTTGGAAATCAAACAAAATTTATGATTAATTTAAAATTTTATTTGTATTTTGGACATTTGTATTCTTCAATATTAAAAATTCTATCATTCGTCGTCAACATTCTTAAAAATTGTTTTTCTGTTGAACCAATTTTGTCTAATGTTTTTTGGAAATCAAACAAAATTTATGATTAATTTAAAATTTTATTTTCAAGTAATAACCACTTGTAAAAAACCCACACTTCGTCACAAGAACAATGTAAAATTTTGTGATTATTTTTTGCAAATATATGATTATTACACACATAACGTTTGTTTAAATTTATGACATTTACCAAATCATTGTATTTTGGACATTTGTATTCTTCAATATTAAAAATTCTATCATTCGTCGTCAACATTTTTAAAAATTGTTTTTCTGTTGAACCACCTTTGTATGCGATCACTTCGTCTTTGCACAAATTTCTAATATACCAATTTAATATGGGAATGATGTTCTCTTGTTTGTAGGCACATTTTAATTCTTCGGTCACATCAAAATATGGAATGCCGTGCACGTGTATTTCACAATAACGAACAGTTTTTTTGTCTTTTGGCGACAAATAATTGAAAGGATAACTTGGCTGAAACAAATAATGATCGATAAACGAATCATTTTTGTTAGATAGTTTTACGTCTAGAATAGCCATTTCTCTACATTGAAAATGTTTATGAGGATATGTAATGTAAAATCCGTCCATGTCGATGATGTATCTAATATTTTTTAGATTTTGTGTCATTTTGAACCAAAATGTTAAAAGTATTTACACGTGACTAAAATATGTTTGTTCCAACAAACTTCACATAACAATTCATTCTTCATTACTTCCCATCACCCCATTTCTTCCTTCTGCTCTTTTCTTCCTGTAATTTAAGAAAACAGAATCACATTCACTAATGATCAACTAATGACTGTCATTGTTAAAAAAGTATTTTTTAACTTTTTACTTTCTGCTATTGTCTTTGTATTTATGGCTAGGAAATGTCCGCGGCGCGGTCTCAATGCGTGTTGGCGAACTTCACATGCCTTCGAAATTTTCTCAGACATGCAGGTTTCCTCACGATGTTTTCCTTCACCGCCGAGCACGTGGTAAATCAGCACTTAAAATTGCAATTAACAATTTAAGTGGTGTCGGCGGGGATCGAACCCGCGTTACATACTGTAAAATTTACAGCTTGCGCTAACCATCTGAGCTACCACGGCTTAATCATATACACACACAATATTTAAATATAATTTGTTAACACTAAATCATACACACGTAAGAAAATAACAGAAAGAAAAGTAAGTGTGTCAATAGAATAAACACTTAAAATTGCAATTAACAATTTAAGTGGTGTCGGCGGGGATCGAACCCGCGTTACGTATTGTAAAATTTACAGCTTGCGCTAACCATCTGAGCTACCACGGCTTAATCATATACACACACAATATTTAAATATAATTTGTTAACACTAAATCATACACACGTAAGAAAATAACAGAAAGAAAAGTAAGTGTGTCAATAGAATAAACACTTAAAATTGCAATTAACAATTTAATTAGTGTCGGCGGGGATCGAACCCGCGTTACGTATTGTAAAATTTACAGCTTGCGCTAACCATCTGAGCTACCACGGCTTAATCATATACACACACAAAATATTTAAATATAATTTGTTAACACTAAATAATAATAATAATAATAATATTCCACAACTATCACACAACGCCATCTAGTCCCAAGCTAAGCAGAGCTTGTGTTATGGGTACTAGACAACTGATAAACATACTTATATATTTCTAAATACATAAATATTATAGATAAATTACACCCAGACACAGAACAAATGATCGTGCTCATCACACAAACATTTGTCCTGGGTGGGAATCGAACCCACGACCTCCGGCATAACAGTCAGGGTCACTAACCACTAGACCAACAGGCCTGTCGTTCAAAATCATACACACGTAAAAAAATAACAGAAAGAAAAGTAAGTTTGTCAATAGATTAAACACTTACATCTATGGCCTTTGATGCGTTGAAGTAACGCAAATGTATTATTGATAGATACACTGCGGTCAAACGACCATACACTAACTCCATGACTGCAGTTGCTTGGTCTTATATAGTACCAGTAAGTAATAATTCTAATCTAAAGAATTTCTACAGTAGAATTGATAATAACTTTATGCGTCAACAACCTTATCTCACATTCGTCGTGTTGCGTCTTTTTCAGTGTATTGATGACTCAAATACGTTTTGTATAACAGAAAAAATGCAATTTAATATTTAGAAATCACATAATTGATCATTCCTATGTTAGTCATTGAGTAGATTGTACTGTAGTAATCTACTAATAGCAGTAATATCATGGATACACTAGATGTACAACAACATCTGAAAAAGATTCACCCCAGTCTAGAAAATAATGTTTATGCTGCTAACAGACTGCCCATGTACACCCACGTACCAACGTATACCTAGTAGAATACCTAGTCAGGTCATAAGTATTGTCACACAGTAAAAACTTTTCTTTTAGAATGCTGGCCACAAAAAAGTTTATTGAATTCGAATTGTTCATGAAAATAAAACTGTATACTTTTTAGAATTTTACTCATTTTTACATATGGAGTGGACGCTTAAAAAAGACCGTGTTGCAGTTGCGATTACGCGCCAATTAAATTTTTTGATATACTGAAAAATTTGAATATAACCAAAAGATTCGTTTATCGTACCATCAAACGATACAATGAAGACTCTAGTGTAGATGACAGGTCAAGAAGTGGTCGCCCTCGATTTGTTAGGACTCCAGCAGTGATAAAAGCTGTAAAGGTGCGAATTCAAAGAAATCCCAAACGTAAGCAGAAACTGTTGGCCCTTCAGATGGGGTTAAGCAGAACCACGGCGTTAAATGAAGACTTAGGGCTTCGGGCATATCGAAGAAAAACAGGACATCGTTTGAATGCTCGTCTAATGGATCTGAGACTGAAGAGATGCCGCGCTTTGGTGAAGCGGTACGCGGGAAAAAAATATCGGGAAATTCTTTTTTCGGATAAAAAAATTTTACCGTAGAAGAGAGCTACAACAAACAAAATGATAAGGTGTACGCACACAGTAGTGAAGAAGCGAGCAACCGTATTCCGCGTGTCCAACGAGGTCATTTTCCATCCTCGCTCATGGTATGGTTGGGAGTTTCTTATTGGGGCTTAACAGAGGTACATTTTTGTGAGAAAGGTTAAAAACGGATGCAGTTGTGTATCAAAATACAGTCCTGACGAACCTTGTGTAACCTGTTTCTCATACCATGTTCAATAACAGGCACTGGGTATTCCAACAAGATTCGGGGTCAGCTCATAGAGCGAAGAGCACACAAGACTTTTGACAGCTCCGTGGCGTAGTGGCTTAGCAATGAGTGGCTGCGCTTGGGGGTCGCGGGTTCGAATCCCGCACGGAACAAGTATTTGTACGACCTACAAGTAATTGTTCCGAGTTTGGATGTTTGTCCTTGTGAAATTTGTGTTTGTAAACTGCCCCCCACGATACAGGAGAAAAACCTAGTGTGGAGGTAACGTTCTTTAAAAACAAAAAAAAAAAAGACTGGCTGGCGGCGCGTGAAATCGACTTCATCCGACACAAAGACCAGTCCAGATTTGAATCCGTTAGATTACAAGATATGGTAACACTTGGAGGAAAAGGCGTGCTCAAAGCCTCATCCCAATTTCGAGTCACTCAAGACATCTTTAATTAAGGCAGCCGCCGATATGACATGGACCTCGTTCGTGGTGAGATAGACGACTGGCCGCGCAGATTGAAGGCCTGTATTCAAAATTACGGAGGTCATTTTGAATAAACTATAGTGTCATAAGAATCTATGTTTTGTTAAGTTCATTTTGGTATATAAATGGTTACATAATGAATAAACTTGTTTCAATTATTTTACATTAAACATGTGATAGAATTTATGACCTGACTAGGTAATATGCAATTTGGGTACAGATGATAAACCAGGGTCACATTAGGTAGCTTTATATATCGATACGAATGACGTCGGTGAATATTTTGATTCATATGGACGGGCACCTGTACGAAATTGTAAAAGATGGAACTGGAATGTTGATAGGACTTCAGTTTGTGGCGAATATTGCTTAATGTATTTGCTATATAAGTTTCAGGGATGTTCAATGCATAGTTTTACGAGTATATTTACAGAGAACACATTGTACAACGATATGTTAGTGGATGAGATGTTTCGCTCCTATTTTATAGATAATAAGTAATAAGATTTTGTATTTTATAAATAAAAATTTTAACAAAATTAGGTAATGTGTTTAAAAGATGGAACTGGAATGTTGATAGGACTTCAGTTTGTGGCGAATATTGCTTAATGTATTTGCTATATAGTTTCAGGGATGTTCAATGCATAGTTTTACGAGTATATTTACAGAGAACACATTGTACAACGATATGTTAGTGGATGAGATGTTTCGCTCCTATTTTATAGATAATAAGTAATAAGATTTTGTATTTCATAAATAAAAATTTTAACAAAATTAGGTAATGTGTTTAAAAGATGGAACTGGAATGTTGATAGGACTTCAGTTTGTGGCGAATATTGCTTAATGTATTTGCTATATAAGTTTCAGGGATGTTCAATGCATAGTTTTACGAGTATATTTACAGAGAACACATTGTACAACGATATGTTAGTGGATGAGATGTTTCGCTCCTATTTTGTAGATAATAAGTAATAAGATTTTGTATTTTATAAATAAAAATTTTAACAAAATTAGGTAATGTGTTTAAAAGATGGAACTGGAATGTTGATAGGACTTCAGTTTGTGGCGAATATTGCTTAATGTATTTGCTATATAAGTTTCAGGGATGTTCAATGCATAGTTTAACGAGTATATTTACAGAGAACACATTGTACAACGATATGTTAGTGGATGAGATGTTTCGCTCCTATTTTATAGATAATAAGTAATAAGATTTTGTATTTTATAAATAAAAATTTTAACAAAATTAGGTAATGTGTTTAAAAGATGGAACTGGAATGTTGATAGGACTTCAGTTTGTGGCGAATATTGCTTAATGTATTTGCTATATAAGTTTCAGGGATGTTCAATGCATAGTTTTACGAGTATATTTACAGAGAACACATTGTACAACGATATTTTAGTGGATGAGATGTTTCGCTCCTATTTTATAGATAATAAGTAATAAGATTTTGTATTTTATAAATAAAAATTTTAACAAAATTAGGTAATGTGTTTTATTGATGATTCAGATTAGTGTTGTAGATAGGAACAAAGGAGTATAATACAATAGCATAAGCCGACCCACACGCTGGACGAATAATAGATAATGACGGTAGTCAATCAACAATAGATAAGTAGATAAGGACAATGGAGCGCTAATGACGGTTGAGGCTCGTAGCGGATATCAATTAGATAAGAGTTAATTGATCTGCACATCTCCGGAACCGTGCATCCTACGCAAAAATGGACCGCAGATGCCAAAACTTTTTTTTTTTTTTTTTTTTTTTTTAGGATTGTGAGTCGACGAACGTCGTGCGCCAGAACTGGTACAACCTTTCTACAAGTGCGCCAGAACTGGTACAACGTAACTACTAGCGCTAATCTGTTCTACCAACTTAGTTTGAGTTTACTATAAGAGACAATAAATATATAGGACAATAATTTTCACTGTGTTCTCGTGCAAACCATCGCGATGATGAGGATTGGTTTTCGAATTTTGTTGTAGTGTACGATGGTGGAATTTAGTGACTACATAAGAGAATCTGTCAAAGTTTGTACACAATCTGTCATTAAACAAGTTTAAATGTTTTATGAAAGAAAAATTGTACAAAAAGGGTTATTGTAATATCAAAGAATACATAAATGAAAACAACCCCTGGGAATGAGGTGATTGCCATCATGCTGGTTCAATAAAAAATTATTCAAAAACTATACAAAATAAATTTCTGTAAAGTGAAATATGTTTAAAAAAGGTCCCGCTGAATTTCTAGCTGGTTCTTCTCAGGACAGAGGTTTTTTTTAGGAACCAGTGGTAAATATAAAATGTCTTGCAATAAGTATTATGCAATAATCTACATTGAATAAAAAAAACATTCATTCATCCAATAAACTACCGCATATCTAATCTTGTCTGTCGTAAGAGAGGACAGGGGAAAATTAAAAAGAGATGGGCAGTCACATTTTCCTGATAAGAACGCACTTGTAATAAAAAACAACGGTCCCCAACTGCCTGCCAAGCGTGGAAACTTTGACAAACATCCCCCCATATAAGGGAATCTATTGGGAAGGCCTATGTCCAACAGAGGACACGGACTGTAACTAATAAATTAATGATGAATGATATAATATATCGTTCCACAGCGATCCCATATAAATTTGAACCAGTCATCGTTCGATGATAACTGAAATCGGTTTTTATATATTTTTTTTTTTTTTTTTTTTTGGATAAGTATAGCTATTCAGCGGGGAAACGCAGCCAGCGTTCTTAGCACGATACCACGAGCAGGACTTTATAACAATTAAAATTTTTAGTTTTAGTTGTTCTTTATTATAGTTTTTTAATATTATGTGTAAATTAAAAATAATATGTTATAAAAAGATTCAAAGTAATAAGAATATCTATTAATAACGTTTTCTACTTTTTTACAGTATCAAACGTATCCATACTGAGGACGGGAAAGTATTACAAAGGAATTTTCTGTCCGTCTATAACGAATAGCTTTAAGGTAATAATGACTTTAATATATGTTCTGATTCTTTTTACAATTCTGTACAACAATATTTGCATACTCAGTGACGGCTAGGGAGAGGCCAGCTCTCAAGTTTCAAGGGGATGCCATGAGTCCTCGCGGTGCCTTGACCCACGAATTGATCTTATATCATAGCTAAACCTGGTTATACATTCAAGGGTATTCCACTATTTACCATCAGTTGGAGTTGTAGTCAAGCAAAGTCTATTTAAAAGTTAAACCCGAACCTACCATCTTATTGTTAAGTAAATAAATGTACGCGACACCTAATAGTACTACTTGTTTGGACAACATATATATTTTTAATGTTAGTTACATTTCCCCTGTATCGTGGTGGCAGTTCACACACATAAACTTCACAAGGACAAACATCTACCCGGAACATATATTTGTTGGCCATACAAATACTTGTTCCGAGCAGAATTCGAACTCGCTGCCCTCAGCGTCGCAACTCATTGCTAAGCCACTGCGTCATGGATCCGTTTATTTACAGTGACTGATGACTATAGACCGCCTGATTCAGAAACACGATTTTCTGAAACATCTACGTGATATACTACGCTTTAAACTTTTATCTGAAACATTTCTTACCGGAGAATAAGAGGCTTATATAATGATTTTACTTTTATCTGATTTTAACCACGGAATTTAAAAAAAAATTACAAAAGTTTTCCTCAGATACGTTAAGTTGAAGTTGTGTGAGTGTTATATGTTTTTTCGCTCATACTTTTTTTATAGAATAAGTCTGACAAGCGGTCGCAAAGTTCACCTGATGGTAAGTGGACATAGACATTTATATCTATCCTCGACTAAGAAACAAAATTCTGATACGCTGTCACCCTTAAGAACTAAGATAGAACTCCTTATTACCAGTAAATAGTGCCTCCAGTTTTCTACACTCACTACCTAAACTTAGAATTTCACACTGTTATTTTGTGAGAGCGTGGAATTACTTTGATTGAGCCGACCCATTCGGAGGCATAATATAACTGCAGCTGAGCTCTATCATATAATAATGTAAAATACTTTACCATCATCACCTTCGTTAACTTCTCTCTCAGACGTGAGACTAGCTGTCTTTGTCAGTTACCATAGGTAATTTAGTTACGACAATCATTAAGTTTACACAGAGTATAAAAGACTAAAGCTGTTTTTCAGGATAAAACAATAGAACTATCATATCAGCGGTACTCGCGGAGACAACGCCAGAAGTCACTCATAATGGTCAACGTGGTCGATTTAGCACTTAAGGTAGGTACGTAGATTGTTATGTTCATTTAGATTAGAAATAAAGTCTATCAAACTGAGATTGCGCAGAGCTTGGCATACTTTTGCATTGTTAATTTATTTATCTATAAATATTTATTTTTATTGTCACAGTTGTGTGCAGTGTGTGAAATTTGAATTCAGTCTTTGGTAGATTTCTATGGCCTCGTCCTTCAATCAGTACATTGTGTACCCTGCTGATTGAGGTTCGACTTTGAGTTGGCATTTAGAAAAAATATGGTATTTCGTCCGTCTTCCTCCGGCGTTCCGTCTTAAGCCCCCTCGATCTTTGACTTGATTGATAAGATAAAAAAGATGTAAGGGAATCCATGGTGGATGTCATAAGAGGCGACTATGGGAAAAAACTTATGGCTTTCGACGGAGACACAACTATCTCGCTTATGCCACATATAAAATATTCATATTTGTGACGATCAGCAGCGACAAAGTTGCATGATGTGTGTGATGTGAATCTACCTGCCAAGCATGACGATGAAAGCAAATTTTGCTTATGACAGGTGACCTCTATTTTGAAAATATAAATGAATTTTAGAGGCTGATAAAAAAGATGATGATAAAGATGTTTTTTTTTTATAGGACAGGGTGACAAACAAACACACAGTCCACCTGATGGTAAGTGGTTGCTGCGGCCCATAGACATTGTGGCGGCGTTAATTTCTGAACGCACCACTTCAACTAAACACTGTAATGTAGATCTGGCAACATTGTGAGAGACAATTATTATGACGCAATATCTACAGACATATACGAGGTCTCTCAGTGTTTTCCACTCAATTCCTTGTTTTAATTTAATATTCCTTTAAGATTGTAACGTGTGAGATGTTTAGTATAACTGAGTGATAATAAACGATTATTATTTTACGCATAGACCTTTATTGGAGTGAAGATTAAAAGTACTAAGTAGTACCTATACTACTACAACTCCACATCTATCCTCGATTACAAATCAAAATGCAGATGCGTTGTCACCCGTGATGACTAATGTCGCCTCTACACGTTGGCCAATACAGTGGCGAATGTAGTGGCGAATATATTGGCCGAGAGTTGGTGACGGCGTCCACACGTTGGAAGGTCGTTCAGTTTACTTCGGTTCGGGCCAATGTGCGGACGAACGACGGCTCCGTGGCGCAGTGGCTTAGCAATGAGTAGCTGTGCCGGGGGCCGCGGGTTTGAATCCCGCACGGAACATGTATTTGTATATCCTACAAATAATTGTTTGGGGTCTGGATGTGTGTCCTTGTGCAATTTATGTTTGCAAGCTGCCTCCGCGATACAGGAGAAAATCCAAGTGTGGGGGTTACGTTTTTATAAAATAATTATAAACGAATACTGAATATTAATGGGGCTGTAAATAGAAATACGATATACGATTAGCTTTATTTATTCTATGTTTTAAAATTGGGTTTTGATTTTAAAGTTTAGCAAAATATGTACTTGCATTTCTATCAGACATTTGATGTATATAAAAACACCTTATAATTTATTTGGTAATTTAATTATTTTTTGAGAAAGACAAAAACAATAGCAATAAATATAATTAACACTGACTTAATAATAGGTACTAATTATAACTTAGAACATAAATGAAAAACTCATGACAAGGAAAGTGGCTCAGGACCATGCTTTGCGGCAGTCTGTGGAGGAGGATGTTCAGTAGTGGACTTGTGAAGAGCTGTAATGATGATGATGATTCGAAAACTTGCACGATTAAATTATAAGAAGTCGACGTTTTTTTTTATAGGATAGGGTGACAAACGAGCACACAGTTCACCTGATGGTAAGTGGTTGCTGTGGCCCACAGACATCTACATCTATCCTCGATTACGAATCAAAATGCATATGCGTTCTCACCCGTGAGGACTAAGATGAAATGCCTCGTTTCCTTTAAAAAGTGTCTCTGGTTCTCTACACTCACTATACGAAACACAGCATCCTTAAGCTACTATATTACGCTAATATTCTGTGAGAGCGTGGTCCTTCCCCGGTTGAGCCGAGCCATTCGTGCTACAACTATACTTTTAATATAACTGCATGGTTCTACCACGTATAAACGACGTGCTTCATTTTTTTTTTCATTTTAAAATTGTTCTCGTAATAATCTGATTGTAAATAAATGTTCGTTATTTTTTTTGATAAATAGTTAATCGATTAAAACAAATGTTTAAAAATAATTAAATCGCGCTAATTAAAGTAGTAGGAATGTTTAAAGTTGAAATTGGCACTAAAAGGCTGGTAATTGGGGCATCCATCCTACAAAGCTTGAATATAAAATTTAAATCAGATGCGTGTAATCACTCTGGGAGCTTGTAGCAAACTAAACGCGCGGCCAACGTGTGGACGCGGCGACCAAACTCTGCCAACAATCCTTTGATCTTTTGTAAAAAACCGACACCACACGGATCTCGCGCCAACTTGCGGGCCATCGTTCCAATACATACCAATG
Organism: Parnassius apollo; assembly: GCA_907164705.1. Lineage (NCBI taxonomy): Eukaryota > Metazoa > Arthropoda > Insecta > Lepidoptera > Papilionidae > Parnassius > Parnassius apollo. The sequence continues at coordinate 1,238,419 of CAJQZP010001183.1, read as the reverse complement.
AAGCCCAAACACCCCGTCTACACGTTAGCCAATGCTATTGGCCACTACATTCGCCACTGTGTTGGCCAACGTGTAGAGGCGCCGTAAGATGGGATGCCTCGTTTCCAGTAAAAAGGGTATCCAGGTTCTCTACACTCACCATACGAAACACAGCAGCATTAAGCTGCTATTTCACGGTGGTATTCTGTGAGAGCGTGGTCCTTCCCCGGTCGAGCCGACCCATTCTTGCTACAACTATACTACTAATATAACTGTAGCATGGCTCTACCACGTATAAACTTTGTAATTGTTTCAGTAAAATTGACAGCTAAATAATTGTTAACATGTATAGGCTGGTTGGATTAGAGAGGAGCGTCGGCCTAGAACGTTCGTATGTGAACTATCCGCATGTATAACGGCGCCTCTACAGGTTGGCCAACACAGTGGCGATTGTAGTGGCCACTAGCATTGGCCAACGTGTAGACGGGGTGTTTGGGCTTCATTGGTATGTATTGGAACGATGGCCCGCAAGTTGGCGCGAGATCCGTGTGGTGTCAGTTTTTTACAAAAGATCAAAGGATTGTTGGCAGTGTTTGGCCGCCGCGTCCACACGTTGGCCGCGAATTTAGTTTGCTACAAGCTCCCAGAGTGATTACACGCATCTGATTAAAATTTTATATTCACGCTTTGTAGGGTGGATGACCCAATTACCAGCCTTTTAGTGCCAATTTCAACTTTAAACATTCCTACTACTTTTTTTTTGTAAATTTAATTAACGCGATTTAATTATTTTTAAACATTTGTTTTAATCGATAAGCTATTTATAAAAAAAATTAACATTTATTTACAATCAGATTATTACGAGAACAATTTTAAAATGAAAAAAAATGAAGCACGTCGTTTATACGTGGTAGAACCATGCAGTTATATTAGAAGTATAGTTGTAGCACGAATGGGTCGGTTCGACCGGGGAAGGACCACGCTCTCACAGAATATCAATGTAAAATAGTAGCTTAATGATGCTGTGTTTCTTATAGTGAGTGTAGAGAACTAGAGACACTTTTTAAAGGTAACGAGGCATTTCATCTTAGTCCTCACGGGTGACAACGCATCTGCATTTTGATTCGTAATCGAGGATAGATGTAGATGTCTATGGGCCACAGCAACTACTTACCATCAGGTGAACTGTGTGCTCGTTTGTCACCCTATCCTATATAAAAAGCGTCGATTTCTTATAATTTAATCGTGCAAGTTTTCGAATCATCATCATCATTACAGCTCTTCACAAGTCCACTACTGAACATCCTCCTCCACAGACTGCCGCAAAGCATGGTCCTGAGCCACTTTGCTCGTCATGAGTTTTTCATTTATGTTCTAAGTTATAATTAGTACCTATTATTAAGTCAGTGTTAATTATATTTATTGCTATTGTTTTTGTCTTTCTCAAAAAATAATTAAATTACCAAATAAATTATAAGGTGTTTTTATATACTTACATCAAATGTTTGATAGAAATGCAAGTACATATTTTGCTAAACTTTAAAATCAAAACCTAATTTTAAAACATAGACTAATCGATTATAACTCCTTTAACTTTAAAACAAGTTAAGTTTTTATTAATGGTATTTAATTCAGTTTATGATGCATGTAAAGAATAAATAAAGCTAATCGTATATCGTATATCTATTTACAGCCCCATTAATAACCACTATTATTTTATAATTCTTTTATAAAAAACGTTAACCCCACACTACGATTTTCTCCCCTATCGCGCAGGCAGTTTACAAACATAAATTGCACAAGGACACACATCCAGACCCGAAACAATTATTTGTAGGACATATAAATACTTGTTCCGTGCGGGATCAAACCCGCGGCGCCCGGCGCAGCCACTCATTGCTGAACCACTGCGCCACGGTGCTTATAAATTCGTCCGCACATTGGCCCGAACCGAAGTAAACTGAACGACCTTCCAACGTGTGGACGCCGTCACCAACTCTCGGCCAATATATTCGCCACTCCATTCGCCACTGTGTTGGCCAACGTGTAGAGGCGACATAAAGTCCGCTTCGAAACTATTTTGAAAAGTAATATCGACAAACCTAGCAGCGAGACTCTTGAGTACCTACGAAACGTGCATCGCTGTTTAAACAATCTTTGTCGCACTTACGATCCGCTCCAGAACTCCGGGCATACGATCCGCGCTCCTCTATTGTTCCAGGCGTATTATTTCCAGTTACTTAATTTACTTTTTGATTTTTATTCATATTAAAAGTGCGATTGTCTTTTTCAGATATGTCTAGCAAATATATATACGCTTACAAATAGAAAGGACAGTAAGTAACAAAGGTTTTTTTTACATTATTATCTACAATTATTAACGAGCAGAATTGGATTAAGATCGGATTAATTAATGCAGAAGACCCTAAACACCGCAAAAATCGGGGTAGGCAATTAGCTATTTTACCTTTAGGCTGATCCGGCCCTGATCACAAGTCGACTGCTGACACAGAAATATTATTATGATTTCTGTGACTGCTGAACAAAGCCTCTCTTTAACTGTCACAAACGCGGTTCTGGGCGACATCGAAATCATCAATCTCGTGGTAAATCAACGCTTCAAATTTCTCTAAACCATTTCATTAATATTTCGGTAAAGATCTGACTCAGATAGATCTTTTATTTTAAAATAATAAAATTAAGTTTATTAAATTTATATAAATATATATAAAATACATTTTTGTCAAACTTGCACAAAAAACAACAAATGAAGTTTACATAAAAAAATATTCCCGAATTTCAGTCACGTATCGTATAAACAGAAAATAAAATAAATCACTGTCAATATGTTCATCTATCGTGGCTATACTGTACAAAAGAGAGATACAATTGTATAATATTACGGGGCCACGGTTTTAAATTCTGTACGATATAAGCATTTGTATGGCGAACGAATATCCTCCAAACATTAAAGCCTATAATAGTCCACTGCTGAACGTAGGCACCTTCCAAGATTGCCTCACAGGTGGTATTTTGCCAGTTTTTTATATATTTGTGTTGTTCAGGAGGATACTGGTGATAACCTCTAGTTTTTAGTTTCCTTTTAGCCTTAAGACCTTATAGTTTGCGATATATCGCGTCAATATATATATATATATATATATATATATATATATATATATATATATATATATATATATATATATATATATATATATATATATATATGCGATGTTCCTGTACTCTGTCATGCTAATGATTATGATAATGATGAAAACTCCACCTCTGGATATGGGATTCTATCGTTAGACCTTCCATATTATGTATATATATATATATATATATATATATTATTTTGTATCTTTATACATATACGTGTATATATATATATATTAATATATTCTTGTAAATTTATTTGAATATATGTATATTTGTATATCTTTATTGGTTTATACACATCTAACATTACAGTATGTATTTAAGTATTATACATTTTTATTACCTTTGGTTTTTTTATATTTCATTTTATTAGTTTATATATTTTTGTGGTGTGTCATTGATATCTTATGAAGTTTATTTCCATGTATTACTATATTTTCATTTATTTTAGTTTATTGTTGTCATATTAACTTCTTACTACACCTACTTCATACTATCTCTGCATTACTCCACTGGTAGATAATGCCTTAGGCATTAAGTCCGCCTATATACCAAGTGTGTATATGAAGTTTTAAGTAAATAAATAAAAGTATCTTATAAATATTATGTACTTCTAATGATTACAGTATTAAGGATTTTATGTTACAATATAAAATAGGTAATGATTTATGTTCAGCTATTGCTTGCGAATTGACTTATGTGGTTCCGACAGAATATCAACGCTGCGGTAACTCTGTTACTTTAACGTTAAGTCAAGTAGTAAGCTTTGTTTTTTGTTTTTTTGCAAAAGTAAGTCGCATCAATGAATAAACATGTTTTTTCTTTTATCCACCCTTCCACTGTTCCACAAGTCTACTGTTGAACAAAGGCCTCGCCTATAGATTGATTCGTATTGGTGTTGACAATAGCAGTACTGTTTTGGATGTTATTTAGAAGATGCTGCTGCCCATCTGCTGTTTTATTTTCCCTGTGTCACCCATGGAATGTTATTGTTATTGGGGTATTGGATATTCACACCGCCACTTCATAGACAAATTATGATGAACTTTTCCACACTGATAATAAAGACAGTATGCGTTAGAACGTTTGATTTGAACATGTTATTTATCTTAATTCCAGTTTCCTCGGTTGTGGATAGCTACCAGATAGCATGGACGGTTGCGTTCGGATTCCTCAATGTGTTCGTGTGTTTGCTGGGCTCCTGGAGGTGCTTCGCCAACAACTACCTGCACTGGGCGGCCGCTGCGACGTGGATATTGCTGATTGCTCAAGGTCGGCATATAACGGGTTTCTTCCGAGTTAGCACATCTCTAATACATTCTTTTTAATATTACATTACCAGAACTAATGAACTGAACACGAATATCAGAACAACTCTGTTTACATTTCACGATTCCGTTTAGGTTTTGAAAAAATCTTTAGGCTATTTATAGTAATAAATTGTTTTTTTTTTTGTGTAACACCATTGAGGGTCGTTGAAATTTCTGGTTAGCCAAAAAACGATTATCTCCTTTGCCGCGATTTACATAGCACATATGAATAAATATTTTAGTCTAGTCCGTACCGTGTTTTTAAAAAAAAATTCGGCTGTGGCAGAATACCAGCGGTGATCTAAAATCACCACATAGCTCAGGCACTGGCTAGTTTGTATCATTACTTTTACGTTACTTATGTATATTTCTAGGTTAAGTTCGTGATGATTTTTTTTTGTACATTTTTAATAACACGTGTGAACTGAGACGAAATAAAGGCTTTATTATTATTATTATTGTGATTTTTGTTTAGTATTCTCTCGTTCCCGAGGTATTATGTCTTTTCCGAGGGCTTTTAGCTGTAACTTAGAGACTATTCTGCAAGTATTCAATATTTTGACTTTCTGCAGTAATATAAATGTAAGTTTATAGATATATAGCTCATTTAAGGTGAAGTGGGCGCCAAAAGCAGATTTTTCACGCTTTATAGGTGCGACTTGCGGGACTATTTGGTCGGCCCGCGCGCTATTTAATCGCACAATATGTATTTGATATTTCTTTTTAAAATTATATATACTCTTTTATTGAAAAATAAACCCATAATTCACTCATGCGTTGTCACCCCTGAGGACTAAGATGGAATGTCTCATTTCCAGTAAAAACATAGCAGTATTAAGCTGCTACTTTGTGCTGGTATTCTGTGAGAGCGTGGTCCTTCCCCGGTCGAGTCGACCCATTCGTGCTATAACTATTGACTTATTTATATATTACTAGCGTAAGGACCGGGCCGACCGAACAACTAAAACGGACCAGTGCGCTGGCCCTAAAACAATTTAGGGCCAACGTGAATCGGTCGACAGTGGTGCGCGCGCAAGAAAGATTTGCCTGTCATAAATATGTCTAGTTGCTTGGTAAAAGGATGCAAAAATTACGATACAAAGATTAAAAAGGAACATGGGATATCGTATCATCGGTTAATAACTTTATATTAATTTTGTTACAATTAAATTATTATACAAACGCATTTTTAAAGTTTTATGTTACAGTTAGTTTTAAGAGGATTTAGGCCCTCAAAAATATTCTACGTGCAAAATAAAATTATACTATTTTAAAAAAAATTATATTATCACGTTTGACATCTCATGTTTCTTTTTTCCCATGTGCCGGGATTTTGGCGTCACGCGTCTAGTTTATCTCTACGTTTCGTTTTTTGATGGTTTTATTTTTATTTCTATTTTATTTTTGTCTAAAGAACTTATTGTAAGTTAAATTTTGAATATTTGTGGTGGTACTAATATATTTTATATTCAATAAGGGTAAAACGAAAAGAGTACAAAAGAAACCATATCTGCTTAATTGAATCTGAGAATCTGATTCATAAAATAGAGCATAGAGTTTCTATCGTGGTAGCCCCTCATTTTAGTTGTATCAAGAAAACATAAATGCGTCGATCGAGTACCGATTGACCATAAAGGGAGTTAATTCTAATTTTATTAAAAAAACGCGGTACTCAAATACAGAAATCCTCGATATCGTAGGGTTATATTAAAAAGTAAAAGGACCCAATAATAATACAATTCGACCTTTAGGTAAAATTATGGTATTTTTGTTTAGTATTATTACGATATTATATATATAATTGTACAATTATTTCATAGGTTGTACCTATGAAATAATGGTACAATTGGGATAATTATACTACGAAATCCGACCCTGGTTACGTCGCGTTATGATATGACGTTTGTAAGTATTATGACAGATGCGCTAGTTTTTCTTGTACGAAAAAGTTATGAATATCTATCCTTCCTTTTGAAATCATTGGCTACAACCATAATATAGCTGCAGCTTGGCTCTACCATATATATATATATATATATATATATATATATATATATATATATATATATATATATATATATAAACTATCACGTATACGTAGCACGGATAATTTTCAATTTCTGTTGCAGTTTTTGTCTCTAATAATGTTGCGCGCCATAATTAATGCTCGGTGTATGGCGGGTGATTATTAGCGAAATCTAGTATTAAGTAGCAGAAATAGGAGCGTCAAGATCTTTCTAAATCTTCCCATTAGCGCCATCTAGTGTCGAGTGGCGAGGGATTTCTGGAGGATTCTTTGCTAGAACTTTTGACATTCTACTCGAACATTCAAGATCTTTCCGGTGGAAAAGGCCCTATAAAGTCGGTCAGGAGCGTGACCGGAGCAGTATTGAAGTGGCGATTGGTGATTAATTATTAGTGTGTTTTAAGTTTTAATTGGTGTGCTGTAATTTTGGTAATTCATCGGCAGTTTTTATTATCACAAACCCTAATCTTGTAAAAATGACTTTTTTGACTTGTTTCATTGCATAGTATGAATTTCATTCATTTCATTGCCCTCAGGTCTCAGTGGCCAAGGCATCGGTTTTCAAGCCCCCGAAAATCAAGTGTGGTACATGCTGTTTATAATCTTCGTGCCGTACGCCATGTTGCCGCTTTCCCTCGGCTGGTGCATTGTGATTGGACTACTGTCGTCTCTGTCACACGTGCTGGCCACCGCAGTTATTATTAGGGACATCATGGATAATAATACTGAAGCTGTAAGTGTCATTCAATATGAGTTGCCGTGTGTTAGCGGCGTAAGGGAATCCATAACTTCATTTTTTTTATAGTATTGGGTGACAAACGAGCACACAGTCCACCTGATGTTTGGTGAATGCTGTGGTCCATAGACATCTTTCATCCTCGACTAAGGACTAAGATGGAATGCCTCGTTTCCAGTATAAAAGGGTCTCCGGATATCTACACTCACCATACGATACACAGCAACGTTAAGCTGCTATTTTACGCTGGTATTCTGTGAGAGCGTGGTCCTTCCCCGGTCGAGTCGACCCATTCATGCTACAACCATAATATAGCTGCAGTGTGGCTCTAACACGTATTAAAAGATAAGTGACAAAAAGTGGGACCATGACAGTGTACTGTGAGTTATTACAATATATTATATTGTATGTATTATATATATATATATATATATATATATAATGATATGATATGTATATAATACATACATACATATTGTATGTTACTATCAGAGTATTTTTTGTCAAAAATTTTTTCTTTGTATTTTTTAGCTGACTGTATATGACGCAGCGCCTCTGTGGGTAGTCGGAATTATTGTAAACAACACGTCCACCGCACACCTGCGCATTGCACCTGTAGTGGCGCTTGTGTAGCTACTTGTCTCGATTGTATAAAAAGGATGGAGCGGCCGCCGTTAAAGCAGTCTTGACACTGGCGTAGCACGGTTCACTTATTGTATCCCGCTACTAGCTCATCCTAGACTTGGATTGGGAAGTTTTTTATTATCAGCTATTAAATTAGTCTCGGTACAATTTGTAGTTGATTACCTGTGATCCGTGTATTTTGTGATTGTAAATTAATTCTACTTAACTACCTTCCTTCATATATATTTTTTACCGTTTAATATTTGTATTTATGTTATTTTATCAATGTGTTTTCTTTTTCTTTTTAGATTGAATATCTACATTTATTTTAATATTATTAGTATATAATAGAATCCTCCAACGATACTAATTAAGATTTATTTGCGCTGTTTCAGGCACAATCTTGCGCATTGCGGCTGTTAATAGCCAATGCTCTGCTATACAATGCGGTCAACTTTGCTGGAATGTACGCCAAGTACCTTACGGACTGGGGGCAGCGCAAAGCGTTCCTCGAGACTCACCGCTCTATGGTCACGAGGCAACGTACCAAGAGTGAAAGCGATCGCCAATGGAAACTGTTTCAGAGTGGTAAGGTTTGACAGTGCATACGTTAAAGTGAACTGTGATTTAAAGATTCATATACCGTTTACACAACCGTGTAGTGGCTGTGTAAGAATATCCAATACCCTGTATCGTTTCGTGTGTGTCGTAAGAGGCGACAGGGAGAAATTAAAACAGGAGAAGGGCAGCAGCATCTGCCTGATAACTCAAAGTAATAAAAGACTGCGGTTGTCCACCCACCTGGCAAGCGTGGCAACTAAGACAATATCCTCCCTTTGAGACAATATATTAGAGAGGCCTCTTTTTATAGAATAAGGTTGACAAACTAGTACACAGTCCACCTGATCGTAAGTGGAAGCTGTGACCCATAGACATCTACATTTATCACCGATTAAGTATCAAAATGCGAATGCGTCGTTACCCCTGAGGACTAAGATGGAATACCTCGTTTCCAGTAAAAAGGGTCTCCGGATGTCGACACTCACTATGGTTAGTTTTTCGTATGCGAAACACAACAGCCTTTAGCTGCTATTTCACGCTGGTATTCTGTGAGTGCCCTTCTCGGTTCGAGCCGACTCATTCGTGCTACAACTAACATAGCTGCAGTGTGGCTCTACCACATAAAAAAATATACCGAATCTCCAATTATGATGCAATGTATGGGGGAAGCCTATGTTCAGCAATGGACTTCTCAAGGCTGTAATGATGGACTTCTTTTTTTTTTGGTTTTTTGTTGGGGTGTGTTTTTGTTTGTGTTTTTGGGGGTGGTCGGCTGTTCTATGGCTGTAATAGGCTGTAATGTTGGACTTCTATAGGCTGTAATAAATAGATGAATACCGGATTTATCTTTATGTCTTTGTCCACTGTTGAACATGGGTCTTTTTAGTTTAGGGGTGGATTTGCTTTGACCATTACGCTTCACATGCGATTTTCCACGAGGAAGTTAATGGGTTAGCTCGACAGGGGAAGGACCACGCACAGAAAATTAGCGTGAACTAACAGCTTGATGCTGCTGTGTTCCGTTTGGAGAGTGTAGAGAACCGAAAACCCTTTTTCCTGTAAACGGAGCATTACATCTTAGTCCTCAAAGAGATAACGCATCTGCGTTTTGATTCTTATTCAAAGATGGATGTATGTGTTTATTTTTTAATCTTTTTCACTCTTTATTCATAATATGCACTGTCATATATTAGACGAAATCCCACTACTTTTACGTAATATCATTATTTAAAATCCTCCGGCAGTCAAGTTCCCGCCAAAACTTTTTTTTTAATATTTTACAGTGATACCAGACTTTTTAGCCAAAGAAATCTATAGCCACGTGTCGAAGGTAAAAGGAGAATTCCAAGAGCAGCAGTTCAACAATTTATACATACAGAGGCATGAAGATGTATCCATACTGTATGCGGACATAAAAGGTTTTACAGGTACACTTCACTATAATATCTTAGTTTTCTAAATTGTTAAAAAATGATTTAAACATATTTATGTCAAAGATCATATCTCTCAGAATTTTTTTTTAAAAACTGGGTCTTCCCCCCGTTCTCCAAAGTACAAAGGATTTCATCGAGTTTCATTTTAAATCCCGATGTTTGGAGTTGGAGTTATTCCTCATTTACACTCAGCATTGTTGGGCAGGGAAGTGAGCAGCGCGTGTATGTAAAAAGGCTACTCGCGCTGTCACTGCCCATGTCGCTGCCACTTCCCAGCGCCTCCTCCACTGTCAGTTTTTCGCGCGGAAGTCAAAGGAGTGGCACTAATTACAATATTTTTTCTTTCTTCTAGAACAATCTATTAGAAACAATAAAATTTTAAGATTATATGGTAAATACACATTATTATTACGATAGTAAACCGAAATCACGTTCATTTTTTGCTCCATATCGTGACTTACAATACCTTAATGCACAACCGGGCATAATTTTTTTTTAAAAATTTTATAAATTTACGAAACGAATGCGTCTCGACCTTCTGACGATGTCATTAAGACTAAATGACAAAAACCGGAGATATATCCTATAGGACAAAAGTTACAGACGCCAATTTTGTTGCTGATGTCCGGTCTATTACTACTACATACTTAAATGTCTTTGTATACCAACAAACTCGACGTCGGTAATTGTTGCGAGTTGATCAATAAACAAGTATGAAGGCCGAGTATAAACACCCACTCGCGTCGTTATTGCCGCAGAAGTATTTAGGGAAATATTTCCGGCAGCGACAGGAGCAGTAGCAGAGTGGCCCTAGTGAGTGTAAATGGGGCATTATAGGTATAATTCCTAGTTCAGCAATCAGAGGCTTCATATGTTCACTGTATAATTATCAAAAAAAAATAAAATTATGTATTATTCACGCCACGCATGCGTGGGAGACTGTAGTGCATGATTTCTTGATGTCATTTCATCAGATTTAGTAGGCCGTAATTTTATTTTTCGAATATAAAAGATCCGCTTAAAGCTTAAAATAAACAAAACAAAGAGGCGAAACTCAATACGAACTTGATAAGGTATTTATAGCAGAAATCAACTAATTGAACGGGTTAGTGCTCCCTTTTTGTCTCTTTACTATCGAGTAGTAGTTCGCCAACTGCTGTTCCTGTTTAAATGGTGATAGGGCTAATATAATTAGTGATGCGTTTCATAGGGACGGCATTACACCTGTAGCATTCTATGTTTGAAATAGGTAGCAGTGGTCCGCGAGCAGCAGTAACCACTTGCATTTTCGCCACCTTAGTATTCTCAAAATAACATAACATGTTTAAAAATTTACTCCAAACATTTTTTACAGAACTGTCCAGTAAATGCAGTGCTCAAGAGTTAGTCAAGCTACTGAACGAACTGTTTGCGCGATTTGACAGGTTGGCATCGGTGAGTTAGTATAAATAATTTTTCTGTATTGGAATTGCAAAATTGAATTGAAAGAATAATATAATTTTGTAGAACTTTCGTAAGAATAAATTATGAACTTTAATTTTCATTACCTTACACTCACCCATTCCTTACACTAATTCTTCTCCTCTTTCTTCATCATTGAAAACGATAATGCGTAGACACCTTCGTCCAGTATTCCGTCGATTAACAATAAATATTGTTCAGTTTTTGTTACCCGCGACCAGAAACAGTAGCATGATGCTGCTATACGTACGTCTCATCACCTTCATGACCATCTTTACAACTCATCACGAGTCTACTGCTGTAAAAAGAGTTTCCTACAAATACTTCCACTCAACTCGTTCATATGTCACCAGCGTACATCGACTCCCTGCTGGTTGCAGCAACATCTCATAGCGGTCACCCTCATGCGGCTTACCGATAAGAAGCTGCCAAACACCACATGAGATTATCCACCTTACACATCAGATAGCCGACCCATCACTACTTCAGTTAACCGAGCCGTTGAACTACGTTGATCAATTTGGATCTTACTTTGGATATCTTTGTTAAAGATTCTGTCACGCAAGGAACCATAGAGTGTAAGCTTCCTCATACGGTCAGCAGTCTCATAAAAAATAAAATGATGATATGATGATAATGATGATATCCCCATCACGAGGGATCTGAAATAGTGTGATCCATTCAGGAGAATCACTGCCTGCGCATCAAGCTGCTGGGCGACTGCTACTTCTGCGTGAGCGGGCTGCCCGAGCGGCGGGACAACCACGCCTTCTGCTGCGTCAACATGGGCCTGCACATGATCCGCGCGATACGCGACGTGCGGTACAACGCACAGGTACGTGCATAACCACCAGCTTTGATTTTTTGATATAAGTAATTGAAGACCCGTGGAAGCACAAATGGCTTGCTGTACATCTCACAGTACACGAGCAAACCGGGTTCGATCCCCGCCGGCACCAATGAAATTGTTAATTGCAATTTTAAATGCTGATTTACCACGTGCTCGGCGGCTCGGCGGGAAAACATCGTGAGGAAACTTGCATATCAGAGAAATAAGAAAAAAAATATTTCGAACACATGTGAAGTTCGCCAACACGCATTGGGGCAGTGCGGCGGACAATTCCTTGCCTGTATATATAGGCTGTAACTTTGTCATTGAAGAGACGAAATCCTAGTTTTTACCATAAGACTGTGTGTTTCTTAGTATAATATAATCAAAATGGTCAAAAAACGGAAAAGTAAAGACCGACTTCAAAGAACCAAAAAGTAGTAAAATAATTTCCAAATAATAAGCTTTTTAAACCAGGGCCTTAACTAACTAGAAGAATTTCTACGACTTAGCTAGTACTATTACCCTTATTTTTATCCGGAAGATGATTTCGCCCACCCCCTTTTTTTTTTTTTTGTGTGCGTGGTCCCCCGTTTTTTTTTGGCGCTTGCCGGGGGGTGTGGATATCTTTTTTTTTTTTTTTTTTTTTTTTTTTCTTGGTGTGTGGCTTTCCCCAACTTTTCCCAAAAACGTTTCTTCCCCCTCCGCATTTCTTGTCTGTGTTCAGCGTGACTTTAATGGGCGTAGTTATTTTCTTTTACGTTCATCGCGTTTATACAGATGTAACTATTGTTTCGGTGTTTCAATACCCACGGTCACGGGGGACTGAAGTCTCAGTCAGTGTTAATCCAGATACCTTCAACTTTTTAATTATTATTTAGCGTCCGATCTACGCAGAATGCACATACCTACTGTGTCTAAAAGTCGTTAAGTGGTATGCTTGGGTTTAGTTTTAATTTTATTGATTACAGGGTCCCAAGCAGGTGGTAGTACCTAGCCTCCTGATTATTGAAATTATGATGGTTTTTTTTTAATTTCAACAGTCGCACATATCGTCATTGATAGGAATCGATGTTCTTTCACGAGGATTTGTGGTCTATCCGCCTAGGATATGATCACAAACTACAGAATATCTATATAATATATTATTTACGTATCACTAACCATTACGCCAGCGTACGCAGATATAGCAGTTCGGGAGCGCTTTTTAAGTTTTAAGCCTTATGAATCTGGTTATCATATACAAAAATATTTTTTTAATCGGACTGGTAGTTCTTAATGTATTTAAACAAACGAACAAAAATAAAAATAAAACTCTTCCGCTTAATTATATTAATAGATAGATAAAAGCATATTTTACACGCGATACTTTTTTTTTCAAAAGCAAATCCGTGCTTCTGTGACTAACAGTTTTTTTTTAAATAATTAATAGAATCAGGAGAGATTGTAAACTGTGATGCGTAGACACCTTCGTCCGATCTTCCGTCGATTAACAATAAATATTGTTCAGTTTTTGTTACCTACGACCAGAAACAGTAGCATGATGCTGCTATGATACGTTGGTATTCTGTGTCAGCGTGACGTTTCCCGGAGATGGTTACGTAAACTTGTAATACCTAAGATTTGTGCTATTTTTGCTTTATTCGTTGCAAAGGTCAACTTTGTTAATATTGCATTATTCATTCCAGGTAGATCTAGACATGCGGATCGGCATTCACAGTGGCACGGTGCTCTGCGGCGTGCTCGGCCTGCTCAAGTGGCAGTTCGACCTGTGGTCGCACGACGTCAGCGTCGCCAATCATATGGAGAGCGGAGGCTTGCCCGGGTGACTTGAATTAATTAATAATAATGTTTCCAGAGCACTTCATTTTAACCGATTTTCATATTTCTGACACTTGAAATTATTATTCGAAAACATTCTCTTAGTGTACAGTTACAATGTTTTGAAAACGTTTTACTATATTTCTTCTAATTCTACATTGGTCTAGAAACATCAAATATACACAAATATCTGTAAACCTAGATCATAAACATAATTCAACTCTGACCCATTGTCCTAGGTAACTTGTGAGTCGACACCAAGCGGTGCAATCAACACCACACTTAAAATTAATCAACGCTTAGTACAGATTCGATCAAAATAAAAAAATTGGAATGACTTTCCGCCATATAGTGATCCCTCGGCTGTCAATATAAACCGGTAATTAAGCAAAACAGATATTTAAAAATATATAAAAAAGAAATAAAGGGTTTAAACCTGAATCTAGCTCTTTAATTCCAATAATTTCTGTATCATTCTCAGAGTATTCAGCATCGTCATCGTAATCAACATAACTTCTGCTTTTTTTCTTATTTTACTCGATTCATTTGAAGAGGTTTGCCTCTTTCTGGCAATTGTCCCTCGCAATCACTTCAAAAGTCAGCCTTTCAATTTGGCTTATAAGCTGCTGAACATATATATTTGTTTACCATCCTATGTTTAAAATTATATATTTTTATATAGAATAAGGGTGACAAACGAGCACACAGTCAACCTGATGATAAATGGATGCTGTGGCCCATGGACATCTACATTTATCCTCGATTATGAATCAAAACTCAGATGCGTTATCACCCCTGAGGACTAAGATGAAATGCCTGATTTCCAGTAAAAAAGGGATCTCCGGATCTCTTCACGCACTCATACGAAACACAGCAGTATTAAGCTGCTATTTTACACTGGTATTCTGTCAGAGCGTGGTCATTCCCTAATCGAGCCGACCCATTCGTGCTACAACTATACTACTAATATAACTGCAGCATGGCTCTACTACGTAATAAAAGTCTGGACCACCTAACTTGCATTCATACACTTCATAAGTCAAGGATAATTTACCATCTGAAACTGAAGTGATACCTGCAGTTTCCATTTCATCTAGCAATTTAAGACCGTGCTATTTCTCAATTTATGATTTCCATTTGTATTAAACACATGTAAATAGTTTCATGCTAAGTGATTTATATCTTTACATATAAAAATTACTTGTTACGTTGTTTGTCCGCGATGAACTAAACTACTGAACTTTCAATTTCAATGAGATTTTGCATACTGTGTGCAGTTTTTCCAACTTGAGAGATAGGGTGGTTTTTAACTCCATAAGTTACCCTTAATTATTTTATTGGGAAATTAAAGATTTTTTACTGGAAAATGGTTGTAAAGGGCAGAACAACGTCTGCCTGGCCAGCTAGTAATATTATAAATTTAATTTAGTATTATTTGAATTTATAAGAACTTCCTTCAATTTTTCACAGTCGTGTCCACATATCTTCAGCGACCTTGGAATGTCTAAACGGCGCGTTTGAGGTGGAACCCGGCGACGGTGGCTCCCGGGACCCGTACCTACGGGAACTCGGCCTCACCACCTACCTCATTAAGTCCACCGAGCAGCCGCGCAGGACCAGACATAGATCCAGGCCTAGCTGGTTAGTAAGCACCTATAAATCACAACGCACTTCTAACCAAAATTATGTCATGAAAGTCGGAGATCACAAGTTACCAACTGTTCATCACTTCCGAATACATTCAGCTTTCATCAATGTGGGAGAACTTGCAGTATCGACAGCCATGTGGTAGCAGGATAAAACAATTCATCAGCCCGTTTCATTCAGTTCTGTTTCCGTTCATTCAGTGTGTTGAGTAAGAGGCGAATATGAGAAACAACAAAAGATCTCATGATCACCAACAGATGACGGTAGGGGAGACTGGGGCTGGTAGTGACAGGGGTAGGTAGTTACAGCGGCAACGGCGGCTTAACTGAGAACGCTGTATTCTCGTGAGAAAGATACAAATGATCACGCGACCATGGGCTAGCACGCCCCGCGAACCTGTGGCGCTAGGGCTTTTGTGAGAGGAGCCCGTACATGTTGCCGTCAAAACCGCATGTTAGTAACATTTTCGTTTTTTCGTAATAAGTGGTCTAAAACCTCTTTTCCTTTAAAGCAGACATTTGTGTGTTGTGATATGTGTGCCCTAATCCTTTCTTATTGCAACGAATTTACGTTTATACAGTTATACTCATTTGTGTTTTTATTACTTAACGTTAAAAGGTCAGTTTTGGCGTTGGGGCTAAAAGTGACATTTGCTCGGGGCAGGTTGTTACTTGTTACTACCTACCCCGTAGTGCTGCTTGCCGACTGATATATTTGACTTATTTATTTTTTGCTAATGTAATTTTATTTTTTATTTTTTGTTCATCTTCAATTTATACTAAGCTTTTGTTTAATAAAGAAATTTATAATTTTCTGCCGGTTGGAAGTTACTTAAATTTTATTTTTATAAGGCGTAAGTCTAAACAATAAGATTATAATTTTGTTCAACGAAGTTACTATGTTTTTATTTTAATGAGGCAAAAGACTGTTATAAAGAAAATATAGTTTGACATTGTATACATAATAATTGTTATAAACTGTCATTATTCTCAGTAAAAAGTGTAAAATTACATTTGGTTTTTGTTGTAACATTTTGCCCCTTATAGTGTAACAACCAGCCCCTGGCGCGGGGCTAAAAGTTACACGCCTCTTTTCCCAGAATTAATTCATTTATGTCACTTCTAATAGTCTGGTATCTAAAATTAATTTTAAATTAATAACCCGAATAATTACTTATTCAAACAAACCTACATTCCGGTAAAATAATCAAACAAACAAAAAATTGCGAAACTTTATAAAAAAAATGTCACAACCAGCCCCAGTCTCCCCTACACATCAATGGTTCTCTCGTTTGGCTCTGCAATCTTCAATCTACCTGCCAAGTGTGACGATCAACGCAAATCCTCCCAACAACCAAATATTTCATGTAAGATTTACGGACTGTTGAGGATGAGATGAAGAAGTTTACCCACAAACACTGATACACTTACTCTTAATAGCCTACCTGTAGCCAAAGTTTATGTGATTACAACATAAGCATACAACATTTTGTACGTTGTAGAGCTATGCTGCAGCTATAACATGATTGTAGCACGAATAGGTGGACTCGATCGGGGAAGGACTACGCTCTCACAGAATACTGCTGTGTTTCGTATGGTGAGTGTAGAGATCCGGAGGCCCATTATTACTGGAAACGAAGCATTTCATCTTAGTCCTCAGTGGTGACAACGCATCTGCGTTTTGATTCATATTCGAGGATAATTGTAGAAGCTTATTCTATGAAAAATACAACATTATCGGATATAACTATATAAATAACGCAATATTTGACACAACGGATCGGACGGATCACCTTTCTTTGAATTGATTCTGACCACTTAGCCACGTGGTTTTACTTCATAATATGATATACGTAAAGTTATTAAAAATTTAATTTAAAGACGGTAACACTGCAAACTGTAAAGCATTGCAAAAAAAAGCAAAGCTAGTAACGAATAAGGGAAGCAGTATAATTCAAGGTCTTCTTTATCTGACGGCAACCTCAGTTGAACTGTAAGCTCGTTTGCGCGTTTAAAAAACTTATACAATAATTTCTATTACATTAATACGTAGATACCTACACACATACAGGTCAAGCTAACAAAGAACCATATAACAAAGCATGTAAAAAAACCAATTCTTTGTTAAATTTGAGTCTCAACTTTTGCATTGTCTACTTTTTCTGACAGTATCCAGCCTCCGGCACAGAACAGTGAGGCGACACCCCGCCGCCCCAGCAGCAGCATCGATGACGAAACCACGACAGATTGGACTCCTGAGATGCCCTTCCAAAGCGTACGTTATTATATAAACACAATTCGTATCAGCTTTCTATTTTGAAGTTGTCGTCATCCAATTCTATTGTTATTGAATCGATTTGACGGTTCCGCGGCACAGTTGCTAAACATTTCGCCGTCATACTGCAGGGCTTTGGATTTGACTCCCGCATGGAAAAAAATATTTGTACGGCCTTCGGCCTAATTGTTCTGGGTCTGGTCTTAAATCTATGTAAAATGTATATGTCAAAATGAATCCACGCACGCGCATGGATTACTGTGTTCTATTCTAAAATTTATAGAGAGCCAGCTGCGAGGATCAAAATTAATTATCTGAGTATATCCGTATAATGGCGTTGTAAGAATATCCAATACCCTATAGCGTTGCGTGGACTCGTATGAAACGGCAGAAGTAAACTGGAACATAAGATGGGCAACAGCATCTTCCTAATAACAACTCTAAATTTAAAAAAAAACTGTGGTAGCTAATTCTACTTCCACTGCAGTTGTGAGCACCACGCTGCAGTTGTATTAGTAGTATAGTTGTAGCTCGACCGGGGAAGGACCACGCTCTCACAGAATACCAGCGCAAAATAGTAGCTTAATGCTGCTGTGTTTCATATGGTGAGTGTAGAGAACCGGAGGCCCTTTTTACTGGAAATGAGGCATTTCATCTTAGTCCTCACGGGTGACAACGCATCTGTATTTTGATTCGTATTCGAGGATACATGTAGATGTCTATGGACCACAGCAACCACTTACCAGCAGGTGGGCTGTGTGCCCGTTTGTCACCCTATCCTATAAAAAAAATATATCGATGAGGATTAAAGTTGACTGCAGCTGTCCATGAACTGTAACAGCTACTTACCATCAGGTGAACTGTAAGTTCGTTTGTCACTTAAAAATTTAAAAAAAAATCTAATTACGGCCACACTTGAAAGACGAATTGACGATCTCAATACCGGATACTGGTGCCCGTTCAGAATGTTTTACAAAATTTTACATTTACGAGGCCATAAGGTCTTTTTTTCTTTGATAGTTTATTGCTTATATGGGTATTCTGGGTACGGTTTACCCACGGGACGTAATGGTGAGATGGATTCGCCATACGGCAATACTGAGACATCATTATCTTTACAGTTCATCAAAAGCCTACTGTTGAACATAAAACGGTACATAAATAATATAAAAATATTTTTGTGTTGGAACAAAAAGTGACGGGCAACGAACACAACACAGGCAACGATATATTTTATTCACATTCAAAAACTCTCTTCAAATCGTTTGAGTGGGCGACGGTAGGAATACATAGGAGTAGACAAAAGTTATACGTATAAGGCCTTTGCAATTAAAGATCGTATAATCAGTGTTTCATTTGGAGATTATGTAAAAAAAATATTTCAAAATATTTAAGAGTGTGTGAGCCAAATCTTTATATTTAAGAAACAAAAGTAAGAATGCCCCCTAATAAAATTAATAGGCCGCCCCTTTGACTATCAATTTGTTTTAATTTGCAGTTATTATTGGGAAGATGCTGCCCATATCCCGTTTTAGATTTCATTTGTCGCCTCTTGCGATACTCACAGTACAAAATACGGTATTTTTTTATTAAGTGCGAGCAGCTATGCAGGTCTAGGGAAATAGACCAGTATCACTGCGACCTAGGAGATCTATTGTGATCGCTGCTATGGTTATAGTTCACGGCTAAGCCCTATGTCTTCAATGAATAGAAGGAATTGCTTAGCCGTGAGCAATTTCACTTCTTCTGGGCGGAGTACATGGTTTCCCAGATGAGTGTTACGTTTGCGCATTAAGGGTCCGCAATCAGTTAGGATGTGTAGAGGCGTTCCGTCTTCCGTTATGGAACGGAACCGACACATCCTTGAGTTGGTTAATCCCAGGGTGGACATGTGCTTTTTAAGACAAGTGTCCAGTTAGGGCTCTTGCCAGAATGCGCAATTTATTTTTACTTAATCCCAGGGCTTCTGAAGCGAATTTACGATCAAAAGCCCGGATTAAGGTTTTAGAATGTTTTAAGCCTGGTGTGTCAGACCACATCTTAAGTGATTTATTGTGATAAAGAGTTTCAAGGGTCAATCGGGCTAGGCTTCTTGGGAATCCACAAAATGGCTCAGGTTCAAATTGTGTACACTTTGAGCCCTCCCGTGCAAGTTTGTCAGCAAATTTGTTTCCTACAATACCCTCGTGACCCGGACCTCGGAACCCATCTTAAAACGACCCTGTTGTTACATCCCAGGGCGTTTAAACGGTTCATGTAGTCTCCAACTAACTTCGAGTTCACTAAGTTTGACCTCAGCGCTATTAGTGCTGCTTGACTATCAGAGTTTATGTAAATTATATGGTTGAAAATAGGGTAGCATCTCGCGGTTGTTGTTCAGTAACTATAAAAAACGATCCCCATACTCTACTTAATATTTTTTATTCCTTAACAGTACTTCTTAAATACGGCAGTTGTCACGCGCTCCTCTCGTCCGAATAAACACGATGACGTTGAGCAGGGACAGGATATGGAAATTACGTCAATGTCAGATGTAAGTAAAATTTGATTACTACGATAAATGTGTGTATATATATATATATATATATATATATATATATATATATATATATATATATATAATTATATAAGCGAAATACCATTGACTTGTAAAGTATAGTCACTCATTTCCCAATATAGACACTCACTAACGGATTGTACGATAGTTTCATTAAAAAAAAATCTTGGTATTTTACATCTAGGTTCCGCAATAAAATTTCATCGTGCGCCCAGCAAAGCGAGCGGGTATCATCTGGTATATAGTATAAAGGAGAGGTGACAATTCATCTGCATTCGGCATCTATTTACCATCAGCTGGACTTTTAGCTCCAACAAAACTATACCTACTTCCAAGTTTTGAGATAAAATATAGCCTAATGATTTCTTAAATAATGATTTCTTAAATTTACGCGAACACTACACATTGAAAATCCGTAAATAATAGTTTTATTCAAAATATAGCCTAGATAATTCCTGGCTTTGCTCTTTAGCGTTTCGTGAAGTTTCATCACAAATGGTTCAGCTTAAATCTAAATCTAAATATTATGTATGATTTTTTACTGTCTTCTTTTTATTTTTCTTTCTTTTGCTTTCCCTTATTGTAAGTTATCTTGCATCTTTTATTCTCCCTACAGCCGTCGTCACCTTTAAAGTTATATTTCAAAAAGTCTCCTATGCAATGTACCATCCCTTACTATTTATGATATTATTTCTATAGTTAACTGAGTAACATAATACGTGATTGTAAACTGTTCGTTTTTCAAAGATAAATGTGCCGGTGGGTTTTTCTAGTTTTTCCCTGGACAGAGATATATCCTGAACCACTATTGAAAATATATATTTCTATTTTTACCAAGTTTACAAAATAAGGCGGCTTTTTTTTAGATAGAAGTCCGTCTGAGTTTTTAACAACTTCTAGTTCTAATTTTTTCATTGTTTTTTTACACTTTATTATTTTAACCGCCTTAATTAAATTTGTTACAAAGGGTGAATTTAATGTCTTTTGGTATTCTCAGTCTGATTAGAAATGGATATAGATTTATTAAATTAAATACAGATGATAAACTGGTTAGGAAAACACTTTTGCCCTGGGAAGTACCAGCAAGAAACCATGCGTTTTTTAAATCACTTAGCGGACTACCGCGCATCGTTTTCAAAGCCAAAAATCGCCGCGATCCACTATTAACGTTCGCTGTCGGCCAGGAGGATGACATAATCAACCACTCGATCGAGGTGAGCAGCAACAGGCGCATGCGCGTGGACAACATGCGTGCGTGGTCGCTGCGCTTCTGCGAGCCGGCGCTCGAGCAACGCTTCGCGCAGCAGGACGAGAGCACCTTCAAGTCAAACGTCATGAGCTGCCTCGTGCTCTGGCTCTTCATTGTGGCCGTGCAATATGTCATACATTATAAGTGAGTCCTTTCCAATACAAATTCAAGTATTTATTACGAGTCACGGTACAAATAAAATATCGAGTAATAGATAATCGAGTGCCACTCGGTGTAAAAATTTTAATAATTTTCTCTGTAATGACACCTACAGTATAGCACCAATAGATTATTAAGCTGAAGTTACATTGAGCCGGGCTTATAGCTCGAAGAACCGGCAACCGATGGAGAGAAAACGTTCTCAAGTGCCAGGCAATCCACTAGACATAGTAACGACTTGCGATGCCGGTAGCTGATGGATGCAGATGACTCTGACCCATGCCTTGTAGCATCATTTGGGAGAAACCTTTGTTCAGCAGAGGGCTGTAATAATGATGATGATGATGATTCTATTCGATATCACACCCACGCTGGTAGTTTATGATCTCAACGCTTGACAACTTCAAGACGAGTATGCTTACCAGTCATAAAATTTTACAAATAGTTGATACACCTGATGGTAAGTAACTACCGCCGCCCATTAACAACTGCAACACCAGAGGAATTGCAGGTGCGTTGCCGGCCTTTTAGAAAGGAGTAAGCCTTTTTCGTGAAGATCCCTAAGTCTCGGTTCGGAAAAATCGCCAGTGGTAAACAATTCCACAGAGAAGCTGTACGAGGAATAAAACTCCTAGTAAAACGCACAGTGGTGGACTGCAAAGCATCAAGATGGTGTGGATGGCATCGTGAGTTTTGACGGGATGTGCGTTCGTGAAATTGGCGGCTGTAATTAATCCGAACAATTCCTCGGAGCACTCTCCGTGGTAGACTGTTAGAAGCGATAGAAAATGCAAAGTGATGCAACATCCCTTCGCAGCGCGAGTGAATCGAGCCGATCAGAAAGAACTCGGTCGTCGTCGATTCGGGTCGCTCCGCGCTGGCTGCGACCAAGTGAATGGAGCTGGCACTGGGGTGCCCCGGCCCAAATTAAACAGAAAAGTCCATCGACGGATCCGACTCGGTCTTTTTATAGAATAAAGGTGAAAAACGAGCACATAGTCCATCTGATGTTAAGTGAATTCTGTGACCCATAGACATCTACATTTATTTTCAATTGTAGATGCGAGGACTGAGATGCAATGCCTCGTTTCCAATAAATAGGGTTTGCGGTTTTCTACACTCACATTAAGCCGCTATTTTACGCTGGTATTCTGTGAGATCGTGTTCCTTCCCCGGTCGAGCGGACCCATTCGTGCTATAACCATAATATAGCTGCAGCATAATTCTACCTCGTTTAAGCAGCGTCCGGAAAATAACTCTACATCTACCGCCATGTATACTTCAAAACTTGAAAACAAGTCTCTCAAACCAGTGATATATAGATTTGATACCTGTTCTTCACTGCTGGCCGTATGAGGTAAGCTCAAGGTCGCTCAGCTAGCTGTAATCGGAGTTTATTTGTGTGATAAACATGATAATGAGCATATCCGCAGCAGAACTAGAGTAACCGACACAGTTCAACGGATAAATATGCTAAAATGGCAAGTAGCCGATCATTTAAATATATCATATATTATATAGTTCGAAGAAAACTTCCTTGAGTGGCAGCCTCTTACCGGTAAACCAAGTGTAAGGGCGGCCATTTTGGTTCAGAATTTGACTTCTTCAGGTTGTAATGATGATGATTATAAATTGGTTACGAGACATTCCATCTTAGACCTCAGGGAGACAATGCATGTGCATTTTATCAAAGATAGATGTTGGTGTCTATGGGCTAGAGAAGCAACTTACTATCAGAATACCAGTGTGTAATAGCAGCTTAATGTTGCTGTTTCTTATTGTGAGTGTAGAAAAGCGGGTACCCTTTTTTGGATGACCCATTAATTATTTTTGCCACTATATAATTAAAACCCCGTACCAAAAACTGTGTGATTGCTGCGATAAGAGACGTCATCACACTGACTTCCGAGACGATTTCGTTATTCTCGGAGCTGAATTTCCAAAGATTTTCGGTCAGAGTTCTATGTATGCTATTAGACCTTAATACATTGCGCATTAAGTAACGGTCAAATCTCCGTAATTGCTTTAGTCTACTGCGAGCGAGCAGGAAGACAAGTTCTTTGTTTTGTAAACCACGAACGTTGTTTTGGCCAATCTAACACGGATTTTGTTTAATGTGACTAAGAAAATGTACAATTTGTCAGGGTGATTTAAAGTTTATTTCAGATAAGCATGTTTTCTTATTTGCCTAACACAGTAACTTTCGTAAATGAAAATATTAATCGCGCTAGCTATCCGCCCGCGCCCATGCGATCTACTGTGACACAGTCTTGGGTCTCATTTGCCGGTCTAGTAGGATACATAGAAGTTTTTGTTTCGGTCATTACTGACAATTAAGGTTTTAGCACAACACATGCTGAGCGATGTCTTACTTGCATGTTGTTGCTACGTTTCTACGATGTACATTGTACAAAGTCAAATTTATTAATTCTACATATTATTCAGTTAGAAAATTGATTATTGTTGTGTACGTCGGTAGTCCGTGTCAAAATAAAGTTTCTTTCTTTCTTCATTTCGCAATATTTATCAACTCCCGCCGAACAAACTTGAGCTGTAAATGTCTATAGGGTACCTACTGCATCCACTTACCCGTCGACTGTGTGGTTGCTTGTCAGTGTTGTTCTATAGAAGAACGTTATGTGTTAGCTCCTGGCGGCTTTTAGTTACTCAGCAGTACTCGATGTTGGCGCAACTCTCGTTGAATAGACTATAGATGTAGATGTGTATGTCCGCTTCGGTAAGCGACGGTGACGGTTCACGTGGACTGTGATCCCTTATCAGTGTAGTTGTATGAATGTAATGCTACAGCTGTTGGCGTTTGGTGGTAATGCTGGGTGTGATGTCGGTGCCGCTGGTGCTGGCGTTCTGCGCGGTGATGGCGGACGAGTTCCCGCGCGCCCCGGTGCGGCTGGCGCGCTTCGCCACCGCGCTCACGCGCACGCGCCGCCGCCGCAACCTGCTCGTGTGCTGCCTCGTTACCCTCATGTCTATCTCCAGGTACACCGCGCCAGCTTAAAGCCTTCCATCTTAGTGAACAGACCCGTCTTAACCGACATTTGTGGATAGCACATTACCTACTCCAACTAGTAGGTAATGTGTAGATGGAGTGACGACCTGGTAAGATATGCAGGAAGTCGATGGATGCAGGTGGCTCAGGACCGTGCTTTGTGGCATTACTTGGGGGAGGCCTATGTTCAGCAGTGGACTTGTGAAGGGCTGTAATGATGATGATGATGATAATGACATTACCTACATTTCAAGCGATGCGCTGCCTTTGCACGCTCATGTCCATCTCCCGGTATGTTCGCACCAGCTGCAACCCTTCCTAAGTAAACAGACACGTCTCAATCTACAAAGATAGACGGACAACATATTGGATTTAGGCGCATATTGTATGCGGGAGTGCAAATCCTTACAATAAGTTGTACATAGTTTCTTTTAGTTGAAATGTACATAATATAAATATTGCTCTATCTTTTTTCTTTTTAAAAAAACTGAAGTGACTAAGGACCTCACAATCCGCCTTATAGTAAAAGCTCCCGCAGGCCATGGACATCCGCAAACAGCTATAACTAACTATATTTACGACTAAGGTGAACTTATTTCCTACGTAGACAGTCACACAATGTATTCATCATTGAATTATATTATAGTATGTGAGGATAATATGGTCATCCGGTTAATATCGTCACTTTCTTATAACTCAAAAACTGCAGCCTTGTCTGCAAAGATTGTTTTGTGATACGATAGGGGTGATCCAAAAGTAATGATAATGAAAATAAAACACGGTAATTAAAGTTAAAATAATAATTTATTTTTCTACATAGTCTCCTAACAAATCAATACATTTAGTCCATCTTTTTTCTAAACCCAGGATTCCCTTTGAAAAAAATTTTTTATCTTGACCCTCCCAAAACGCTTCAACAGCGGCCATTACTACGCTATCGTCTTCGAATTTCTTGCCTCGGAGGCGTTCCTTGAGCCGAGGAAAGAGGTAAAAGTCACTAGGAGCTAGATCTGGCGAATAGGGATAGTGTTTGAGTAGTTCGAATCCCGTTTCTTGAATGGCAGCCAGCGCAGTTGCGGCTTTGTGAGCCGGTGCGTTGTCTTGGTGAAACAGCACTCCAGCTCGCAGTTTGCCGCGTCTTGTTTCCTTAATGGCCTCCCGTAATCTTCTTATTTGGTCTGCGTAGTAAGAGCCCGTAATAGTGGCTCCCTTTTCCAAATATTCCACCATAATTATGCCTTGAGCGTCCCAAAAAACAGATACCATAACCTATCCCGCCGAACTTGAAACTTTGAATTTCTTTGGCGTCGGTGAGGGGGCTCGCTTCCAAGTCATCGATTGTTGTTTCATTTCAGGATCAAAATGGTGGATCCAGGTCTCGTCCATAGTCACAAAACGGAACAAAAAATTTTCTTGATCTTGATTTTCTCGAAATGTCAACTCGATTTTTCTTTTGCTCGTCGGTTAACATTATGGGTACCCAACGCGCAGAGAACCTTTTTCATATGCAACTCGTTCGCAAGGATTCTTTGAACGCTGCCATATGAAATCCCTGTGACCTCAGCTACATGCCTGATGTCCTCTTTGATCTGCCAACACAACATCTTCGACTTTTTTCACGTTGTCTTCAGTGAGAGACGTGGATGGGCGTCCTTCGCGATGTTCATCTTCAGTGGATGTTCTGCCCAGTTTAAACTCCTTGGCCCAGCGTGCAACTGTAGAATATGGAGGAGTAGAGTCCCCCAATGTTTCCACTAAGTCACTGTGTATGTCTTTTGAAGACTTTTTTTTCGAAACAGAGGTACTTGATGACAGCTCTAATTTCGTTTTTCTCCATGTTGATGTTATCTCTTTGACAGTTCGTATTCAAATGAATGTATCTCCTGGAAATCGTGATCTATTTATATGATTTTTTAGACTGACGTAGTGAGTATATAAGCAAGCAAAAATAAATTTTTTTTGGATTTTTATGCGGATGAAGTAACCGATTATCATTACTTTTGGATCACCCCTACTGGCTTTGTTTATCCTTCAGTCTGAAACATTGAATGCAGTTACCCAGACGGACTCCTAAGCAGATAGACATAAACTTAGTAATATTTTTTATAGCACCACGAAACTGTACATCTGCCCGCCGTCGTTTTTGAACGCTACACTCACCGTACCAGCTCGACCCAACAACGTAACTGTAGAAAAGGAACGCGATGGCGAGTGCTACAGACCGGAATACGTGGTCTTCACTTGGATCCTGTGCCTTGTTGCGTTGACGTCCATACTGAAATTGTACTACCTCATAAAGACCTTCCTGGCGGTCCTCAATGTTGCCATATACGCCGTGTTGCTGCTTATCTACTACAACGAATACGACTTCGACTCCTTAAATGGAGGCACGTGAGTATTTTTCATAATTATTTCTAATTTTTTTATAATCTAAGGTTGTAAACGAACTTGCAGTCCACCTGATGTCCACCTGCAGTAGTCAATAAACTACTGCAGTACGTGATAATAATATAATGTTGGGTGATGTCCGCTTGGCGTCCTATAATTAATAAATTTAAATTTCAACCCAAGCATACCACTGCAAGACTTCCGAGATGTTATAAGTTTTTCTGCGTAGATCGGACGTAAAATCAATAATTTTAAATTAAATTTAGCCGATGTAAACTATACTAGAATAAGCTAAGAATTTCCGGTGGAGATTCGGTTACCACCTGCCGGCAACATATAACGCACGCACCCTGAGGACTGAGGAGAAGATCCTTGAGCTGGAAAAAAAGATAGACAAGTTGTGCTGGGATATTGTTAGATTATCTGAGGTCCAAGACCTGGTAATTCTCGAATCTGGCAACTTTTTCTATACCGGGAGGGCGACCATCTGTCTTAAGTAGGTGTCTGATTTATCATCCACAAGTCTCTCTTTAACAACTTTGTAAGAATTGAAAGTGTGTCGACGAGGGTTGCGTACTTTATACTCAGAATCACCAAACTGTATTCGCTGAAAATCATAAAGATTTACGCATCAGCCTCGGCATATCCTGATGAGAAGGTGAAGGAAATGTATGAGGATATCTCTAGATCCATACATTCCTCCAAAACCCAATATACGGTGTTAATGAGACTTCAACGCAAAACTGCCACAAGAGAGAACGGTGCGCTGAAGTTAGGGAAATAGGGCAACGGAACCTAAGGGGCAAGCAGCTGATCGACTTCATGAAGAAAGATCGGACTCTTTATGATGAACTCTTTCTTCAAGAAGTGGCCCCATAGAGAGTTGACCTCGTCGAGCCCCGATGGTTTGACAAAAAATGAAATTGACTTCGTTATGACGACTAGACGGCAACTGTTCAGTGATGTCTCATTGATCGCAAGGGAAAAACTGGCAATGATCACCGAATAGAGACAAGTAGAGAGTAAGAGGCACACTGAATCTAAATGGTGAATTAGAGAGGTCACATCTCATGAAGTCAATGCTGCGAACGATATGAATGACCAGCTCGTGGAAACTGTCCATGCGATTGGAGATATGTTCTCCAAAATACACCACAGAAGAACACAAAAACTCAGATCACACTCTTAATCACATTTTTGTTAGATGGGAAATGAAACTGCAGTTTTCAGCAGACTTCAATACAGCTCGTATTGAAAAAGTGATCGAGCGGGGAACCAGGGCTCCAAAGTTTTTGCCAGATATTTTTCTGACAGAAAAAGCCAACTGTCGAAACTGAAGACCGAATGTGACAGCATCGTTTCCGGGACACCTGAGATTTTGAGTGAGATTGAGAGGTTCTATGGGCAGCTGTACACATCATCGTTGGAGCCACACGCAAGTGTGAGTAACGATCCGAGAACAAGCTTATTCGACTCTATTCTGATGATATTCGGGACGTCACCCACACAAAAACGGCAAATCCCTGATCAAGGATGGAATTACATAGTCTTCTGATAGCGGGTGAAAAACCGATATTTGAAGGCCTTTTAGAAGAAGCTATTTAATTCCGTCATCCATGGTAGCACTACTCCGCAGCCGTGAAGCAGAAGTGCCGTGATCTTGTTCTTCAAGAAAGGTGACAACACTCTCTTCAAAAACTACAGATCATTTCCCCTTCTAAGGTCCTTATGGCAGAATCGCTGGAGGACCTAAGCACTCTATACTCAATGACCTCAATAGTGTCTACCTACCCTACTAACGGATAGGTTTTAAAATGAATATAAACAAAACAAAGGTCATGTGTAACTTCCGTGTCACAGCTATGCCGGTAGTTGTTGAGAGTAGTGCTCTCAACAAGCTTGAAGTTGTTGACGAGTATGTTCACCTGGGACAAATAGTCCGACTAGGTAAGTCCAACTTCGACCGAGAGGTCAATCGACGGATTCAACTCGGCTGGACAGCGTTCAGGAAATTACGACACATCTTTTCGTCAGGTGTACCTCAATACTATGGATCTGAGATCGTGCTCCTTAGCTGCTGGACGTATGAGTACGCACAAGGTTGCTCAGCGAGCTATGGAGAGGGCTATGATTGGGGTTTCTCTGCGTGATAAACTTAGAAATAAGGATATCCGCAGTAGAACCAGAGTGACGGACATAGCCCAATGGATTAGTAAGCTGAAGTGGCAATAGGCCGGCTGTATAGCTTGACGAACCTACAACCGATGGGGAAAAAGGTTCTCGAGTGGCAGCCTCGTACCCGTAGGCGAATTGTAGAACGGCTCCCACTAGATGAAGTGACTACCTGGTAGGACATGCAGGAAGTCGTTTAGGACCGTGGTTTAGGACCGTGCCTTGTGGCATTTCTTGGGGCAGGCCTATTTTAGCAGTGGACTTGTGAAGGGCTGTAATGATGATGATGAAAAGGGTAAACTATGACTTTGTGACGTCGATCACTTCAATAGCACCCCTCATGAACATAGGTGCTGCAAAGTACTCGAAACGTCGGAAATATATAATAATTTAATATATGTGATAAAATCTGTAAACGTTAATCCGATACTTTTTCTTAATATTATTATTATTAAGGTCTGTTATTTACATATTCTTATTTATTAATATCGTTTTTTTTGTACTCGTAAGAAGGGGCTAACGACCATGTGGCTCACCTGATGGCATGTGACTACCGCCGCCCATGAATAAAATATTTATTTTAAGGTATTATGACCGGCAAAAACTCATATGAAGCACTAACAACTGAAACACGCCCTCGTTCTATTCCAGACATCTGCCGTTCTACGTGCAGATGCTGATCTTGATGGTGATGTTTCTGGTGATCGTGGTGTACCACGCGCGGCTAGTGGAAGTGACGTCTCGGCTGGACCTGTTGTGGCGCTTGCAGGCCGAGACTGATCTGGAAGAGATGCGCGACACGCAGCGCACCAACAGGCACCTCTTGAAGCACATACTGCCCGATCACGTCGTCAACCACTTCTTGCAGAAGGATCGATGCCCCGACGTGAGTCTGTATATAGTTTCAGATATTGTCCTAAAATTATAGAAATATGTGAAAAAGTAACATAAATATTACGTATTACAAAACAATCAAACATCGATACATCGATACATGACTTTTAGCCTGATAGACCCGTGCTGCAGCTATCTATGGATGCAGTACGAATGAGTCGGCTTGACTGGGGTATAAGTATCTGTATTTTGATTCTTAATCCGTAAACACCACCTTTGTCACATATCGAAACAAACGCTTCCGCACACATCCACATCCTAAGGACATGAGAACTTCCCCTGTTCTTCTACAAGCAAGACGCGCCGGAACACAAAACGCGCCTTCCTAAACGGCTTACATTTCCATTTGCGCAACGAATCTCACGAACCTATTACGCGGAAGCGATTGTGTGACAGAACAACTCTGCCACCGCAAACCACCATGGCGAAACCGTGGGCTCACCAAGCACAAACGAAGCTTTAGGTTAGCCAAACTGGTGGCTCTAAGCTCATTGTGGGTGACCAGGGTACAGCTACTAAGCTAAACGGTTTAACATCTTCTTCTTCCTGTCCTTATCCCAAATTCTTTCGGTTCGGCATTGCATGTCTCCGTCTTTCATTGTCCACTATTAGCCGTCGTCTCTTCACTAATTTCTTACTCATATCATCTCTAATCTTTTCTTAGGCCTATCTCTAATCTTATATCCATTCACTTTCATAGCAAACATTCTTCTGTTACATGGTTTGCTTCCCTTAGCATAACAACCTATTCAACTTTTTCGTGACTGGAGCCACTTTTAAATGTTATAACATTACATAACATTATGTTACTGAATACAAAATTCTCCGTCATTATTTGAACACTTGTTTTCAGGAGCTGTACTCGCAATGGCGCGACGAAGTGGGCGTGATGTTCGCCGGAATCCCCAACTTCCACGAGTTCTACTCCGAGCAGAAGGCCGTCGACTGCATGCGACTGCTCAACGAGATCATTTGTAATGTACCAACTCACGATATTTTTTTCATCTATTGATAGCTTTTTCATGATGGCCACGTAGATTATTGTACAATATATATGTAAAAATTGGTGAAGAATTTCGGATGTTCTTAACCCGATCACGAAACAACAATTTGGTTAATTTGGCAACCAGACGTTACATCATTACTTACTTACTTACTACATACGGGCAAATAAAAAGTAACGCGAGGATATAAACACGAAATCGTTTCCGTTTCTAAGAACGCTAACATATTCTTGAACTGTTTCAGTTGACTTTGACAAACTGTTGATGCAGCCACGATTTAAAAGCATAGAGAAGATCAAGACCATCGGCGCCACCTACATGGCAGCATCGGGTCTTAACCCGAATCACAAGGTACATAAAAGTACCCTACTCTGGTACTCTGGTGTTCAAGTTACAATAATATTTTAGAAACAAATTGATCAAAATATCCACTATTCTCATTGTAGTGCGTTTATCTATCCAATATTATTTTTATTATGTTATCCAATCTTAAAGTTACAAGAAAAGTGGCAATGGGCACAGGGATATGAGGAGAGGCCTCATTTCTGAGAGGGTTTTATGACAAGGAAATGTCCACCACGCTGCCTCAGTGCATGTCGTCGAATTTCACATATATTCAAATTTTTTAGACGTTTCTGACGATGTTTTCCTTCACCGCCGTGCACGTAGTAAATCGGCACTTAAAATTGAAATTAACAAGTTTATTGGTGCCGGCGAGGATTGAAACATAATTCCTCGCGAATTGTGAACTGCGAGCACTTTTCTCTTCTGGTAGTTAAACCACCTCTTCAATTTATGTTAACAAAATTTTATTCGAATCAATTCGAATGCGATAAGAAGTTATCAACTAAAAACACCATTCCTTCGAGAAAAGTGCATACTCGTTTCTAAAAGGCCGGCAACGCATCTGCAATTCCCCTGGAGTTACAGTTGTTCATAAACGGCGGTAGTCGCTTACCATTGGGTGAACCGCGTGCTCGTTTGCCCCCTCTCCTATAAAAAAATTTAAATGTTCATCGTAAGGAGCGAAATTTCGACACAGTCTTATTAAAAAATTTGAGTCCTTCTTTGATATACGTACTTCCCAAGCTGCATTGCAAGCTGTATACGAGCTGTATGGATGTTCGTTTTTATACTAGAGGCTGTATTTTCTTATAAGTAAAAATTGGTACTGATTCAACTTTATGCATTATTAGCGCTATACAGTAGCTGTACAAGCATAAAAGAGGCTTTTAAGCAACTTTCGAATATAAGCGTTCTAAATTGAGTTTCTAACCAAATTACAAATGAATATAAAACAAAAATAACTCAATTTTCGATTACTAGATAATATTTATATACTTTATTGAATGATGGTGACATTTAATGTTAGAGTGAAAAGTTATATTTAAGATTTTAATGTTATACTCGGATTGAAGTTGAGTTTTGACGGGTTATCATTGGTGAATTGAAAGTGTAAAATTAGATTTACGATAAACTTGTATATGTTTCCTATTAAAAATAGCCATGATAGCAAAGTAACAAATAATATAGGGACAAAATACTTACGGTAAGTAAATATCTGTGGCAGGTTAGAATAAAAACAAAAAAATTATGGATATGAAGGCACAGTGGTCTTAGTCAAACTCAAAATAATTATATTATAGGCTTAAACTAATGTTTAATATTCCTAAGTTTCCTAAACAGCCTAAACGGTATTTCGAGGGTCTTATATAGTCTTAGTAGCTGTACTATGTATCTTATGGATATACGTATATCATACAGCCATCGGTATTTAATCAGTTATATAATAGCAGTTTTTTAAACACAACATATAATTAATTATGTTCAGAGAAACGTATAAAATGTTAAAAACCTTGTCCTAGGAACAGTATCGATTAACTCACAACGCATGCAAAGTGGTAATGTTATATCACTAATACAAATTTAAATTTTAGCTATTATTTATTTTTTATCTTTATATCGCCTTCAAAGGCAGAAGTCATAAAACTAATGTATTTACAAAAGTGTACAATTTGGCCATAAAAATAAGTTTTAGAAGGGTGTTTGCATACACCATTGTTCAGAAATAATATTTGAGTAATGTATTTACAAGAGTGTACAATTTGATATAGTTTTAGAAGGGTGTTTGCATACACCATTGTTCAGAAATAATATTTGAGTGATACTATAATAATACTTTGATCTGCAATAAGCAAGTGACATCATGCAAAAAACAGTTTCTAAACAGCTTTAGTGATAAAATCAAATTGAAGTGTTACAAAATACTTAAAGTAGTATACAAAAGTTTTCATATTCTAATTAAGAACCCTAAGCTTACTTAGATCCCATAATGGAGACTTTATACGGTTTGAGCTGTATAATCCGTACTAATATTATAAATGCGAAAGTGTGTTTGTTTGTTTGTTTGTTTTTTTTGTCCTTCTTTCACGTCGCAACAGAGCGTCGGCATGGCATGATTTTTTATATGGGGATAGTTCGGTGGCTGTAGAGTGACATGGTTACTTTTTTCCGCGGAAAAACATCTCATTCCCGTGGGAAAATAGAATATGTTGCAAAAGTTTGTCCTTCTTTCATGTCGCAACAGAGCGTCGGCATGGCATGATTTTTTATATGGGGATAGTTCGGTGGCTGTAGAGTGAAATAGGCTACTTTTTTCCGCGGAAAAACATCTCATTCCCGTGGGAAAATAGAATATGTTGCAAAAGTTTGTCCTTCTTTCACGTCGCAACAGAGCGTCGGCATGGCATGATTTTTTGTATGGGGATATTTCGGTGGCTGTAGAGTGAAATAGGTTACTTTTTTCCGCGGAAAAACATCTCGTTCCCGTGGGAAAATAGAATATGTTGCAAAAGTTTGTCCTTCTTTTTTGTCGACTTTTTTATATGGGGATAGTTGGCTGTAGAGTGACAATAGGATACTTTTTTCCGGGAAAAACATATTCCCGTGGGAAAATAGAATATGTTGCAAAAGTTTGTCCTTCTTTCACGTCGCAACAGAGCGTCGGCATGGCATGAATTTTGGTATGGGGATAGTTCGGTAGCTGTAGAGTGAAATAGGCTACTTTTTTCCGCGGAAAAACATCTCGTATTCCCGTGGGAAAATCTAATATGTTGCACAAGTTTGTCCTTCTTTCACGTCGCAACAGAGCGTCGGCATGGCATGATTTTTTGTACGGGGATAGTTCGGTGGCTCTAGTGACATGTTTGTGATGTGTGTTGTGTGACATGTGACGTGGGTTATGTTTTGAATTGGTTTTGTTGTTTTGATTTTAAAAAATATTTAAAAGGAATATTTATTCTTTTTAGATATTTTGGATTTGCTTTTAAAAAAATATTTAAAAGGAAATTTAATTCCTTTTAGGTATTTTAACGTTTTTTTATAAATAGGTTTTTTGTTACTTCATAATGCCTCGCAAACGTAAGTCCAGCCTTTCAAGAGTATCTTCTCAAAGACAAGCAAAAATATTAGCTCGATCGCTAGAATCTTTAGAAGATGCTGAACTGAGAAGGCAAGAACAAGCAGAGCGTCAGGCTGCTTTTAGAGCATCTGAGACACCTTCTCAACGTCAGCAAAGGCGTTTTGAACAGACAGAGCGTCAAGCTACTTTAAGAGCTACTGAAACACCTGCTCAAAGTGAAAAGGGTCTACAGTCAGTGTTTGATACTGAATCACCTAATCAAAGTCAGCAAAGGCGTCTTGAAATGGCAGAGCGTCAATCTACTTTAAGAGCTACTGAAACACTTGCTCAAAGTCAGCAAAGGCTATTCGAACAAGCGGAAATTCAGGCCGCCTTAAGAGTCGCGGAAACACCTGATAAAACTCAACACAGACTCATTGAGCAAGCTGAATGTCAATCTACTATAAGGCATCTGAAACATCAGAACAGACACAGGCGCGAAGAGATGCAAATGCACAGCTCCAGGTTGAATTCAATTATGATCCGTTGAGTGATTATAAAAATCACAGGTTAGTTGTTATCGGACTGATGGAAAAGGCGTGTCAATTTTGCAGCGCTTTAAAATGGAAAGATGAGACCGCAAGCATGTGCTGTTCCAATGGCAAAGTGTCTCTTCCGATACTTGGGGAACCAGAAGAACATTTGAAAACTCTCTTTTTATATGATGCTAATGAGTCACGGCGCCTTTTAAACAGGATCCGGAAATATAACTCATGCTTTCAATTGACGTCCTTCGGAGTTGACCGGGAAATAATAATGCCGGGATTTTCGCCTACATTTACGGTGCAAGGGCAAATTTATCATAGAATAGGTTCACTTTTTCCAGCTGAAAACGAACAGCATAAATTTTTACAACTATATTTTATGGGTGACGAAGAAATTGACGTAGACCGTCGCTGCCAATTTATCCAGGGAGTTGAGAGAGACACAGTGTTCAAAATTTAAAGATTCTTGCATGAACGTAACATTTTAGTCAAAACATTTAAAACTGCTTTAGAAAACCTACCTGAAGAGGATTATAACGTCGTCATTCACGCAGATCGACCCCTCGAGGAGAGCATGGAAGGCGCTACAATGCACCTTTGATAAACGAAATAGCAGCCGTAATTAGTGGTGATCAATTTTCTTCACGAGACATTGTCTTGCGAGCACGTGATGATACGTTGCGTATAACTTGTGTAGCCGATACACACAAGTTTTATGACGCTCTGCAATACCCATTGATTTATTGCAAAGGACAAGAGGGTTATCATTTTCAAATTCCACTCATTAACCCGGTCACAAAGGAGCCTACTCCGAACAAAAAAGTATCATGTATTGATTTTTATGCGTATCATATGATGTTGCGAGAAAATGATTTTAACCTCTTAGCCCGGTGTAGACAATTATTTCATCAATTTTTGGTAGACATGTATGTGAAGACATGTCCGTTATATCTTTAAATCAAAAAAGCTGCGTTGAGAATTATATACATTTACAAGATGCAGTTTCTAGTGACGCCAATGTAAACCCCAGAGCTTTAGGTAAAATGGTAATTTTGCCTACCTACATGAGTACACACAAGACGCATTCGCCTATGTACGAACTTACGGAAGACCTGATCGTTACTTACTTGCAATCCCACATGGAAAGAAATAACCGAGGAGCTAATGCCGGGCCAAAAAAGTACTGACAGGCACGATTTAGTCGCTAGAGTATTTAGATTAAAAGTACAAAAATTAATGTATGTAATTAACAAAGGGAAAATTTTTTGAGAGGTGCAGTGCTTCATGTATTCAATTGAATGGCAAAAAAAGAGGATTACCGCGTGCCCACATTCTCTTATGGCTATAAGAGAAGTTTGCGGCCCAGCCAAATAGACGACATAATAAGCGCCGAGATTCCGGATCCTGAGCAAGATAAAGAATTGTATGATACCATCGTCCGAAATATGATTCACGGTCCATGTGGAGCACGAAATTCAATATCGCCATGTATGAAAGAAGGAAAATGTACAAAGAAATTCCCTAAACAGCTATTAAAAAAAACAGTGCACAATGACAATGGCTACCCTTTATACAGACGCAGAGCTCCGGAAGATGGTGGCAGGAAAGTTACAATCAAATCTCGCTCTGGAGCGTTCGAAACTTTAGATAACAGCTGAAGTGTCCCATATTCGCCCATTCTATGTAAAATATTTAATGCCCACATTAATGTAGAAGCATGTAGCTCTGTCCGCGCAATCAAGTATATCTGTAAGTACATAAATAAAGGAAGCGACCAAGCAATATTTAATCTCAGGAGTGAAGGTGAGGCAAATCCCGTTAATGAAGAACAGACCTTTCAAGCAGGGCGTTATGTCAGCAGTAACGAGGCAGCGTGGCGTCTTCTTGGCTTCCTTTTACACGAAAGGCACCCAACAGTTACTCACCTTGCTGTGCACTTAGAAAATGGAGAGCTTGTATATTTCACCGAAAGAAATTTCCAAGAAAGAATTGCATCACCGCCAAAAACTACACTAACAGCCTTCTTTCAAATTTGTCAAACCGACCTCTTTGCAAAAACGTTGTTATATTCTGAAGTCCCCCGCTATTATACTTGGAACACATCTAGGATCCAGTGGAAATGCCGTATTCAAGGCGCGCCTGTTGCAAATTGGCCCGGTGTATAGTAATCAGATGCCCTTGACACACGACTGTGTATACCGTCCATGTAACTAATTTTGAATGTTTCTGTTTACGATTGCTGCTGCACCATGTTCGGGGTCCTACAGGATATAAAGACCCTTAAACTGTCAACGGTCAGGAATGCGCAACTTATAGAGAAGCATGTGAAGCTCTGCATCTTTTAAAAAACGATAATCACTGGGATGAAACCATGGAGGAAGCTGTGCAGTGCCAGTCACCAGCCAAAATTAGGGATCTTTATGCAACTCTCATATCATCTTGCGGGCTATCTAATGCACATGAATTGTAGGACAAATATAAAGAGTACATGGCGGAAGATATTTTGCGAAGGTTACAGCAGACACACGCGAACACATAAATGAACACATTTATAATGAAGCACTTGGAAAAATAGAAGATAAAGTAATGGCAATGGTAGGCAAAAAAATTAAGCGACTTTGGAATGATAAGCCCTCAGCGAACAACCAAAAATGAAATAAGTGATGAAATTATACGTGAATAAAACTACGATATACCAGCTTTGCAGCAGCAAGTAGCCGAATTTGTACCCCGCTTGCTTCCCGAACAAAAACGAGTTTTTGACAAAGTATTAGGACAAATTGAATCTGGAAATGGTGCACTTTTCTTTTTAGATGCCCCTGGAGGAACTGGGAAGACATTTTTGCTAAATTTATTATTAGCGCAAGTACGGAAAGATAAAAACCTTGCTATGGCCGTAGCTTCCTCCGGTATAGCCGCCACGCTGCTAAGCGGGGGCCGCACTGCACATTCTGTTCTAAAACTCTCTCTAAATCTAGCCCAGGAAGAATCGCCGATCTGCAACTTTAGCAAAAATAGTGCACGAGGTATAATGCTACGAAAATACAAACTTTCAGTGTGGACGAAAGTACAATGTCGCATAAAAAAGCTGAAGAGGCATTAAATCGAACGCTCCAGGATTTGCGCAGCAATACCGATGTAATGGGAGGAATGGTGGTTTTACTGGCTGGTGACTTTCGCCAAACTTTACCTGTCATTCAAAAGGGCACACCTGCAGATGAAATTAAAGCATACCTCAAGTCGTCTATTTTATGGAACAAGGTGACAAAATTCAGTTTAACTACGAATATGAGAGTGCATTTGTGTAATGATATCAATGCTGGAAATGAAATGATGGAATGCTGGAGATAATGCACTAAAAATGAGAGCGTTTACAAAATAAATTCATATATATTAAGCGAAGTAGCAGGAGAAATAACAGAGTATTTGTAGTAGACACAGTTATGGACAAGAACAGAGCACTTCATATCGGTTGGGTTGTCAGGTGTGCCCTCACATAAGCTTTAATTAAAATTAGGCGTCCCAGTCATGCTAATGCGAAATTTAGATGCTCCTCGGTTATGTAACGGGACAACGCTGCGTGTGACACATCTTGGACGGAACATAATCGGTGCTACAATTTTGACAGGCGTAGGAAAAGGTGAAAATGTTATTATACCACGGATCCCTATAATTCCCACAGATCTTTCCTTTTCAATTCAAAAGGTTGCAGTTCCCTATTATTATATTATTATTAAGCTCAGTTTTGCAATGACAATTAAAGCGCAAGGGCAAACGTTACAGGTAGCGGGGGTCAACTTAGAAAAACCGTGCTTCTCTCATGGCAGCTGTATGTAGCATGTTTGCGTGTGTCAAATGCCCAGAATCTCCACATTCTTTCCCCGAATGGAAAAACATATAACATTGTGTACAGTAGCGTCTTAAAATAGTGTTCAGTTAGTTTTTTTTTCCAAAATTCCCACAATCAATTAATCAGAATTCCTACAGATCTTCCCTTTCAATTCAAAATTTCCTATTTAGCTCATTTTCTTTTCAATTCCAAATGCTGCACCTCTGACGGACCTATTAAGCTCAGTTTCCTTTCAACTCAAAAGACTGCATCTCTGACGGATCTTTTATTTGGCTCAGTTTCCTTTCAATTCAGAAAACTGCATCTCTGACGAATCAATTTAGCTCAGTTTCTTTTCAAAAGTCTGCATCCCTGACGGATAATTATGCTCAGTTTCCTTTAATTAAAAAAAATATCCCATTTCCATTTGGAATAAACGGGCTATTTTCATGCTTTCCTATACGCTGCGTTTCAAAACATTTAAATAGGCTGACAAATCAATTTTCCTCAGTTTCCTTTTAATGGCTGCATCTCTGACAAATCTATAAAACTCAGTTTTCTTTCAATTCAAAAAGCAATGGATAGTTCATTTCCCAGAGACCATGCGGGCGAAGCCGCGGGTAACAGCTAGTAACTCATGAACC
Organism: Parnassius apollo; assembly: GCA_907164705.1. Taxonomy (NCBI): domain Eukaryota; kingdom Metazoa; phylum Arthropoda; class Insecta; order Lepidoptera; family Papilionidae; genus Parnassius; species Parnassius apollo. The sequence continues at coordinate 1,198,711 of CAJQZP010001183.1, read as the reverse complement.
ACTGATAACCTTTCAGCTGCGGAGACTCTAACCGTAATACTCCGTTGACTGCGGAGCTGTTTAATAAAATAAACGGCTGATTGCGCCCACTCCGTTTAAACGCAAATATCTTGATTTTGGTATATCGAATACTATAATATGTATACATTTCTGAATTCTCTATGAAATTTACTATAAACGAGTACATATATTTAATAAAAAAGTTAAATTACTAAATATTGAATAGTCAAAACTATCATATTACTCAATGACACAAAGTTTTTTAATAGTTCAATTTTATTTTATTTTAATCTTACATCTATTGTTTGCAATATTTTATGTGCAAAATCATAGGCTACAATACAATTTTTTATCATAAAACGCATTAATAATAAGCTTACAAGAACCCACAATCAACTTACACCGATGTTGAATGTAAATGCTTTAGTCAGTAAAAATAGTTTTTTTTTTTTTATTTCATTATAATGATTCAGTCTTGAACTCTCTCTTTTTCTTTAAATGATTCAGTCATCTTTCAATAGGGTTCTGGTTCATTTTGCTAAGTTTTAGAAATCTCATAAAGTATTTCATAAGTACTCTTAATGCCGATATAAAAATTTTAGTCGTAAGTGCCATATTTATTGAAAATTTTTTATTTAAATTTAATTACTTTATTTGAGCAAACAAACTTTAACAGCACTTGTACAGAAATAAAGATTCATTCATTCCTTTAAAAACTATAAAACCACTCAAGGGTCACTCCAGCTGATGTAGAGTTATAAATAACGTTTTTTGTAAACAATACCCAATGCACCATAATATGTGTCGAGTGACAGAGGCGTTGCGAGGTGCGCAGCGGTTATGTTACATTTCCAATAACCAACAACTTTATTTCTCCAAAAGGTAACATATTTCCTTTAACACAAATAATAGCTACGAAATAATAAAATTTAAAATAAATATATCTCTTCCTGAAATAAAAAAAAATATTATTTCTGTATATTTTTAAAGAACCCACTTCTTATGCATTATTAAAATCCCAATTAAAGTCTGATTCTGCACTTTTTTGTGCATTATGTACTAGTTCATTAAAACATTTTTATATGTGGTAGAGCCATGCTGCAGTTATATTAGTAGTATAGTTGTAGCACGAATAGGCCGGCTCGACCGGGGAAGGACCACGCTCTCACCGAACACCAGCGTCAAATAATAGCTTAATGCTTCTGTGTTTCGTATGGTGAGTGTAGAGAACCGGAGAGCCTTTTTACTGGAAACGAGGCGTTCCATCTTAGTCCTCACGGTTGACACGCATCTGCATTTTGATTTGTAATCGAGGATAGATGTAGATATCTATGGGCCGCAGCAACCACCACAGGTGGACTGCGTGCTCGTTTGTCACCCTATCCTACAGAAAAAAAAACATACATAATAAAGAGGTGTAGTCATTTCAACGATGAGAGCCGTGGTGGCTCAGAAGAGCCGTGGTAGCTCAGATGGTTAGCTCTCGCTGTAAATTTCACAGTACGCTAGTAAGCCGGGTTCGATCCCCGCTAGCAATAATGAAATTGTTAATTGCAATTTTAAGTGCTCATCTACCACATGCTCGGCGGTGAAGAAAGACATTGTGAGGAAACCTGCACGTCTGTGAAATAAGAAAAAAATATTTCGAAGACATGTGAAGTTCGCCAACACGCATTGGGGCAGCGCGACGGGAAACTTCTTTGCCCTAAAACTCTTTCAGAAGTGAGGGAAGGCCCAGCAGTGGGACGGAAATAGGCTGTGTAACTTAACTAACTTAACAATTTTGACGATGATAGTCTGAAATAATTAGCTGAACAAATTATAGCTAGGCAACAATAAAAACTAAATGGATGGATGGACATAAGTGTAAAATTGAATAAATATATAACATAGGTACTCATTTCTTTAAAGGGCTCCTGGTACTTGTTGGATTTACTGTATCTACAGTACAATTCATTTACGAATGGTACTGTAGGTAGCAGCAATCTTGCTCTAGGTTGAAAACTAACGCAACGTTACACGATTTGCAAAGTACATACAGATAAAATGTACATTAAAAAACTAATATAAGAAATATGTATCTGAGGTGACCTTAAAAACCACAACCTATTTTCTGTTTTAATAAATTGTTTAAAAAATCCCTTGTGTTAACATACATGACATATCCAAATGCCACATTCAATTTTTCATAAATCATCGAATAATCGTGGAGTCAACCAAGCTCCATTTCTCTGCTCGAGGGCGCTAGATTCTTTACCATTCTAACCATTTAACCGAATTTGAACTTGATGCAGTATGGCTAACTTTATAACTTTAGTTCCTTTTTTCGCCACCCGTAAAACAAAGAACTAGAATTCACTACTGCGGACGTCTCAAAAATGGACGCTATTGGTAAGGAATTCCAAAGCTTAACTCCAAAAACTGAAAAAGATTTACTGTAAAATGTAGAAGAGTGCAAGGGACATAGAAGGAAAGGTTTTCTAAGGATCAAAGGGAAAGTTTGTGAGAGGAGCTGAGAAATTGGAAACGTTCTTTAAGGTAGGGAGGACTTGATATATAAATAAAACGCAGTAGAGAGCAGAAAGGATATGAGTATTCCGACGAAGACGGGTTGGAAGCCACTTGAGCTTAATGCGGTATTCTGTTACATGGTCATATTTACGAAGTCCAAATATGCAAATAAATCCATTTATACAAATAAATTGCAGAAGGACAAATAGAAAATCTCAGAGTTGATGTTTCGCTGGATAGTTACGGGACAACCTTTATCTTCGTAGTCTAATTTTCCTTAGATTCGGTGCTACGTCATTTTGTAACATTCATTAATATGAATAACAGCCATTAGAGAAGGCCACATGGTTTTAAGCTTTATGTTCCTATGTACTCTTAGTACGTAGTATAGTTATAAGGTGTTACATTTAAGTTAATAATTATATAAATGAACCCGCTTTCACTTTCTAGTAACTAACCTTAGTTCGATCTTTACTTTACAGACCGGCGACGACGATTGTGAACATCTCTGTGCATTAGTCGACTACGCTTTTGCGCTGCGGGAAGCTCTCGAGGAAATCAACAAGCACAGCTTCAACAAGTTTCGACTAAGAGTTGGTCAGTAAATACTGATAGCACGTTGAGTATCTGGTATAATATTGTTACGAGCTTGGGGTTCGAGACAATTAAAAACCGCCGAGTGAATTAACAAAATTGACACTTTAATTACAGAACACTAATGTACTACTGATCACATTAGTCACATCGTCTGATCTCAATTGTATTGCTTCGAAGTATTCGCTTGTATTGCCAATTCAATACTCCCCGGGTCGCGGTCTATACCGGCCTTATATAGGGCCTCGGGTAGTTCCAGAATCTTCTACTGTAGAAACATCTAGTATTTTCGAGTACATACCGGTCCCGACTGACTAGTTGTCGATAGGTCTAGAAAGTTCTTTCATTAAATTTTCTCGAATTATGGTTGTTTGGGAAGGATCGTGCTTATATTCTGTATAAATCAGCAAAAAATAGTAGCATAATGAAGGTGTTTCGTATTGTGAGTGTAAAGACCGGAAATCCTTTTAACTTTTAAACATGCATTCTATGCTGGGCGCATGGGGAAACTCAAGATTGCTCGGCGATTTATGGAGAGGGTTATGCTCGGTGTTTCTCTGCGTAATAGAATTAAATAAGTACAGAGTCTACGAAGTATATACTGAAGTGGCAATAGATTAGCTATACAGCTCTAAGAACCGACAACCTATGGTGAAGAAAGGTTTTCAAGAGGCAGCCTCGTCCGCGCAGCTAAATATAATATTGAGCGACTCCTACTAGAATGGAGTAATGACCTGGCAAGACAAGCAGGAAGTCGATGGACACAGGTGACTCAGGACCTTGTTTTATGGCATTCCTTGAGGGGGAAGGGGGTAGCACAAACGAGCTTAAGTCTTGGTATCTGATGTTAAGTGGCTACTGCAGTCCATGGACACTTGCTACAAAATAAAAACGTTTACAGATGTGTTGTCAACTCTAATATGAAATGCCTCACACTCCATACAACCGTTTCCTTCTACTTCGAAAGCATCATAACCAGTGCTGCCAACCCTACAGTTTTAACTGTAAATCTACAATTTTTTGGAAATTCTGTCAGTTTTTAGTTTAGACCTCGAAATCTACAGTTTTTATGTAAGATACTAGCCTCATCTATTTTATTAGTTTGTACGCCGTACACTAAGTCAGTTTCGGTAGAATCTACTACTATCGAATCCACTATTATCGACTAACCAGAAAGGTTCTGTGTTTGCTACACAGTACCGCTACGGTAGAACGCTTGTTTTCGATTATTAATGTTATGAAAACGAAACCAAGAAATAAACTTTCTACGACCACTTAAAAGGCAGGTACCGTGCACACAAAGAAATTAAAAAGTGTTTCGAGTTCAATGTGACAAATAACCGTTTCAAAAAATTCAATAAAAACATATACGATTTCAACAAAAGTAAAGATGAAATGGAAAATCAAGAAAACTTACAAGTTGAAAATTAGATAGTAGCTAGTGATACTATATGTATCTAACATGTTAGCACTGGAAAAATTGTAACATTGAGACTTTTGATTTTGACTTTTAATTTGATTAAAACTTTGATAATTACATGATTTTGATTGTTTTAAATGTCATACCTATAGTATATTCAATTTATTACCATCATTAAATTATACAAAATATAATATAAAGACATAGATTTACCGTTTTTTAATTTGATATTTACAGATTTCTACAGTTTTTTTTTCAAGCATATCTACAGTTTTGCTCTATGCTGGGGTTGGCAACATTAATCATAACGATAGAAATTTAAAATAAATATGTTTCTAGGTATAAGCTGTGGGCCACTTGTAGGCGGAGTGATAGGTGCTCGCAAACCAGTGTATGATATTTGGGGTAACACTGTGAACGAAGCTTCGCGGATGGAGAGCACCGGTGCTATGGACCGCATACAGGTCACCAAGTACACAAAACAGGTACGAGAAACTTTTGACCTATATTTTATTATCCTTATAACCTTATATTTACCTATATTTTATTACCTACGTTATATGGTTTGATTACCACCTATTTTATATGGTTTGATTTATTAGTACAATAAAAATACTTATAAAAATTTGTTTTATTTCATCAGTTATACTTTCTTTTATTCATCTGATAAGAAAATATAATTTTTTTAAATAAAAACAATTAACTGGCAGCTATAAAAAACTCCTTTTTATTGCGTATTTTGAGTAAAATTTCATATAGTAAGCCACACCAACCCGCCATTGCATGTGTGTGTGTATCTATCTTTACCAATCTTAGCGACGGTATTGTTTTCGCAACTTGTGTAAGTGAGACAGATATGTGTTTATTTAAAATATTTAGTCATTTCAGAGCTACGTCGTCGCAATCGGATAGTGGTGACACTTTTTTCGACGCGCGATAATGTGGTTTGCTTCTCTAGTTTTGTATAGCTCAATGCTTCGTGATAACATATAATTTTTTTTAAAAATGCGGTTGCCAGGCCTCTTGCCAAGCAAAGCAACTATGGCCAAATCCCCCATTGAGACACTTTCTTCTTCTTCGCTTATGTTCAGTTGTGGAATTTACTTTACAGGCTGTAATGGACGGATGGATGAAGTTTATTGTAGGAATGATGTATAATTGAAACAGATCCTCGAACGCCGAGGCTACGGTCTGGAGGCGCGGGGCCTGGTGGAGGTGAAGGGCAAAGGACGCATGGAGACCTGGTGGGTGCGGCGGCGGCGTGCGCGCGGCGCTGGCCCGCTGCCCGCACCAGCACCGCCGCGCTCACTCGCCGCGCTCGTCTACACCATGCTGCCGGCGCGCAAGCGCATCTACACGCACCCGCTCGACGCTCCCGCACTGCGTGAGTACACCGGCTCGTGCTCGTGCTCTTACCCGTGCTCGTGCTCTTGTTCCCCTACACCATGCTGCAGGCGCGCAAACGCATCTACACGCACCCGCTCGTCGCGCCCGCGCTGCGTTGGTATATCGGCTCGTGCTCGTCTACATAATGCTGCGGGCGTGCAAGCGCATATACACGTACTCGCTCGATGCGCCCGCACTGCATGAGTATATCAGCTCGTGCTCATGCTCGTGCTCGTGCTCATGCTCGTCGTCTACACCATGCTGCCGGCGCGCAAGTGCATTTACACGCACGCACCCGCTAGTTGCGCCCGCGCTGCGTGAGTATATCGGCTCGTGCTCGTCTACATAATGCTGCAGGCGCGCAAGCGCATCTACACGCACTCGCTCGATGCGCCCGCACTGCGTGAGTATATCAGCTCGTGCTCATGCACATGCTCGTGCTCGTGCTCGTGCTCGTCTACACCATGCTGCCGGCGCGTATGCGCATCTACACGCACCCATCCGCTCGTTGCGCCCGCGCTGCGTGAGTATATCGGCTCGTGCTCTCTACACCATGCTGTAAGTGCGCAAGTGCATCTACACGCACTCGCTCGATGCGCCCGCGCTACGTGAGTATATCGACTGTGCTCATGCTCTTGCTCATGCTCTTGGTCATGCTCGTGCTCGCGCCCGTGCTCGTGCTTGTCTACACCATGCTGCACGCGCGTACATAACAGACGAAAACAAATCGAAAAATGGGCAGCAACGTCTAGGTAATAGTAATTAGAAAATAAATAAATCCGCGGTGGCCAAGCTCGCCAACTATGCCAAATATCGCCCTTATGAAGTCGATGTTCTGTGACGTTGATGAGCTCTAATGACGATGATGATGATTATATACTCTGCTGATCGCCGCTTTCGTAATAATGATGATGATAAGATCGTCAATTGTACCTTTATATATATCATGTGTCCCAGAAAGAATGGATAATCCTGGAGCCCATAATTGTACAGATATCAGGTGCTCAAATAAAAATACAAAAAAAATATATATTCGAAGTGGTAGAAAAAATATGAAGATTTAAAAAAAATGTTTTTATTGACCTTACTGTATTTTCATGTACACCTCTGCCGCAAATTAATGAAATTAGTTGCGTTTTTGGTGTTCTCTTATTCCTCACAGACTATTCTATTAAAAATGCAGTAAAGAGTATGAGTATCTATTGTACTTTTTTGCAAAAAAAATCATCAATTTTAAGCAAGAAATTTTGTAAAAAAATAATTTTGAGAAAAGTTTGAGAGCCACACACACACACACACATATATATATATATGTGTATATGTGTGTGTGTGTGTGTGTGTGTGTGTGTGTGTGTGTGTGTGTGGCTCTCAAACTTTTCTCAAAATTATTTTTTTACAAAATTTCTTGCTTAAAATTGATGATTTTTTTTTGCAAAAAATATCATTATATATATATATATATATATATACATATTCTTATATATATATATATATAAAGAAGTATATAACATATATGGAAGTATATAAAATTCGTAAGAGATATATAATATAAAAACATTCGATCTCCGGTTCTCTACACTCACCATACAAAACACAACAGCTTTTAGCTGCTATTTTACGCTGGTATTGTGTGACAACGTGGTCCTCTCCCGGACGAGCCAACCCATTCGTACTAGAACAGTAATATAGCTGCAGCATGGCTCTACCACGTAAAATATTTCTTATATTCTTGTGATATATATAATTCAGCACATATCAATAACACTGGTAGACACGGTTTTTGCGTCTGACTTCTGAATATCAAATTTATTTTATTGTACGTTACTAATAATAAAAAAATATTTTTTGATAAAAGTTTGTTTTTGTCGAAACTGGAGCAATTTCCTGAATTTTAAGTAAAATTACTGAATTTTTCATAATTTTATTATAAATTACAATCAGAAAATTTTTTGCTGAATATCGGAGTATTTTTAATTCAAAAATAATGGTTAATAATAGCACAAAAATGTAAAACTATAAAAATCAAGATCAAAAATTAATACTTTGTGTAATTTCCTTGTATGTTTACACTTTCTCGTATTTAGCCCTAGATGTAATTTGAGTTGAACTGTTCGTTTAAAGTCCATCACAACTTCGTGAAAACGCTTTTCTTGTTTATCTGAGTAGAGACACTCATAATTTTAAAGCTTTCAAGCATAGTTTCCACCAGCTCTAGACAGCTGACAACAAGTCAGCTCTATATTTTTTTGCGAGAAAACCATCAACTACATCTTTAAGATTGTTCCAAGCTTGTTTTTCACTATTATAGTATTGAGTTATTGTGATAATTCATCTCTGTTAATTTTTTTATGTGTTCGGACAAATTACCCTCTTTTACTTTAGCTTCAGATAATGTTGGAAAGAATTCCATTAAATAATCGAAAGCTTCATAACTTTGATCCAGAGCTTTAACAAATTAAAGCCTAATTGTATATGCAAAGGCGGCCTCAATATATTCTTAGGCTCTATAACTAATTCGTACTTGACATTGTGTATTCCATCTTGTTTCAAAATACTGTTATTTGGAACTGTTGAAAAAAAAATATTACGAAAATAAATGAACAATCATTAAAAAAATACATGAAAATTGAGATCAATTGGAGTTAGTTCTGATGATTGTTTAGTTTCAACTGATATTGAGTATTCAAGTCAATATTAATATGTTCGCCTTTTTTAGATTATAATTTTTAGTTTGTTGCCTTTAATCTGTTATTTTTGCGGTTAACACAGGCAAATTAATGTATCCATTTTTTTACTTTGATTCCAAATATTTTATATATTTGGAATTTGCTTCATAAGCTTCACAAAACTTTAAATTTGTTGCCAAAGAAATTTATTTTACTTTAACTAATTCACCGCAAATAAAACAGAATGAATCAATATTTTGTTAATACTGTTTTGACGCTATTTTCTAACTCGGTAATTCACAAGAATGGTCATTATATTTGTGATAGACAAGTAAACTCTCAATATTGTGCTTTACCTTTTTGATCGAAGTTCGAAGATTCGAAGAAATTTTAAAAAATTACTAATCTACTTAAAACTGACAAAAGCAAACTTTAAAAACTGAGAATGGATATTTTGGTGCTTTTCGATGTGTAGCATTAGAATTTGTACATTAAAATAGAAACCCAGAAAATAAAAAGATTTTCGTCGAGATTTGTATAATGAATTGATTAACTTGAATGTGCAGAGGGCTCTCGCGGCGGCAGCGTGCGCGCACCGCGGCCGCGCACCGCGGAGCTGCGACGCGCGCGCACGCGCCACACGCACACGTACGTACCATGACACCTTTCTTAAATCCGTTTAAATAAATTGTTTTCAGTACAAAATTTCCTAAAAAAAGAAAAGAAAAAAAAGGGTGCAATAAGGAAAATAAACTGGTGATCAAATTTATTTATATGAGAAGCACCAGCTTTCAAACAAAAAAGAATCATCAAAATCGGTTCACCTGGAAAAAAGTTATGAGGTACCTCCTCCTTTTTAAGGTCGGTTAAAACAATATACTAACATAACGTTTTAATTACATGTAATGTAATATCATTATTTGTAATTAACGATGTAACGTTATAAACACCGCTTTCGCTTTATGTACTGTGCATGCTTGCAGTACAGGCTCTGCGAGGCGACATTTCTACTCCCATACTTTATCGGCACGAGTTGTATGTATTTGACTGCCTCGTAAGTACGATTGCTAATCATCATAACTGGGGGAGGGTAGTCCCGTCCCCCGGGGAGGGGCTCAAAGGGGACGGCCCTTTGGTTAGCTTAGGGTAGCGGCCCGGAGTGAGGAAATTGGCGGTGTTTTGACTTCGTGTAAAGCACGTAAAGCCGTTGGTCTCGTCCCATCAGATTATGAGAGTGAGGGAATGGAGAATGCTCTGTTTACGTACACACTCGTAACGTATCTCATAACCCTGTCCTGCGCAGATGGCTTATCTCAGTTGAGACTAGTTGCTGTGACATAAAAGGACCGAAGTTATGTCACAGCGAGAGAAAATTCGGTCTGGAGATTATTATGTATATATGTGTAAAACCAGAGCTTGTTGCCAGTGATGACTCGAGAAATCTAACGAGAATATCCGCAGAAGTACAAGGCTAGCCGACATAGCCCAATGGATCATAACCGACAACAACAGGGGACAAGGTTCTAGAGTGACAGGCTCGTACTGGAATTCACTAGGTTGAGCGTTTCCCAATACATAGAGTGGACCTGATGAAACACGCAGATTACGTGTGTGTGGTGGCTCAGAACTATACTTAGTGGCAATCGATGGGAATTTTCGCTTAATAGTAGATTTCTACTTGGCTGTAATGATGATGAATGATGAAATTATAAGTATGAATGTAGGTACGAGGGAAGTTCAAAAAGTTCGCGGAATGAAAGGCAAATAGGATATATTAGTTTTCCGTTTCGATTCTCCGTTAACCCTAGTGAGGAACTAAATCACGGCACAAAACTCAAATTTCTCCATTCGCTTCCCTACTGACTTGTTTAACCTGTGATATCTCAAAGGTTAATGAACCGATATACATGAAACTTGGTATGTGTATTTGTATAATAGTGACAGTTAAAAATCCCCCCCCCCTCGTCTTTTAACTCCTCTATTGTGTGAACTTTTCGACCTGTCTTTGTACGTATGTAAGTAGGCATGTTTGTTTTGTTATATTTTCGTCCATTACGGGACGTCGGCTCTGTTATCTCGGGACGGTCACAACATGTTGACGTACGTTATTATTACAATATTTGTAATAAATATGGATAGATTATATAATTCAATGCTTAACTTTTATTTCAATTATTAACAGCAACGGCCAGGAAATAGAACTGGGCATCCGTCCCCACGCAAGCAGCATGGTAGTACGGCGGCCCGATATGGCACCACCATTTGTGGGCAGCGTATCCGCGCCACACACACCCACCGCGCCTCACAATTCGGCAGAAAAGTTTCCCGAACCTCCCCCGAAGCTAGGGATCGGGGCCCGATTGAAGGCTGCCAGCTTCTCCTACCGAACTAGACCTCAAAGGGACAGATCGCCAAGAATTCGAGAGGAAAATGAAGGTAACGCGAGTTCGATAGCGAATGGAGCCCCGGGCTCATTCCGGTTTCGTTCCGTGACAACCGCTTCCTTCTTTAGAAGTCGCAGTAGAGAACAGAAGAAAAATAAAGAACAGGTGAATGAAGAGCATAAGCAAGAGAATGGAGATACTGACGCCGTTACGACAAGAATGTAACCCTAATGATTTTATAAACTACTCAAAAAAATAGACGTAACAGTCTATTCAAAATTATTTGTAAATCGAAATCACTCTTTGAATGTTGAACATTCAATGGATTTTCCATTGAATGTTCAACACTTTCAACGTTTTTTCTTTTAGTTAATTTATTATTCCTAAGTGATAGGAGCGTGTTATACAAAGCATATGACAATGTGACCCAGCTTATAAGTAATCCTTATAAATATATAAGCACAATTTTTAATAAAATTTTGTGAATACACATATTTAAGACAAAGGAATTTAAAAATTCTTTTTATATTATAATGTTAACAATCTCAGCGTCATCAGTGTGTGTCTAGTCACGAAAACTGTACATGTTTTGTTCTATAATCTACGTTAAGAACAACTTAACATTAAGAATTTAATTTTATAAACGCCATATTATATTCCCAACGAACTACGAAAAAAAAATATTTATTTGAAATATTATTTTTAGAATAAGCTATATTATAACAGATAAAGGTGTTTATTAAGCCGTTAATAATATTAACGCAATAATTTAGTCGGAGCGTAATTAATGTTAGTAGAATATGTATTTTTTTATTATTTTTATATTAATTAATTATTGGTACGATTTATTTTTGAGTCCATGATGCGTCCGTCCGCCCAGGCGTTAGTTCTACCAAGTCCTACGTCTACGTCGGATTTTTTTTCAACGATATTGATAGGTTTTTTATATTATTTTTTATGACTATTTTTTGTGCACCAGTGGACTTAAAGTTGAAAAAAAAAAGCAAACGCCACAATTATTTATTTAGGATTTGTTAAGGTTATTATTTCGTACTAGGTACATTATGATAGTAAGGATCGACATTAGTACTTTTAATATGAAGTAGGAAGAATGGTAAATAAAATATGTAATACATGATTTATGATAATATGACAAGATATACAATACAATAGAGTTTGATTTATATTAAAGCGATACAATCGATATTTTAGTAATTTCTTAAATAAAAATTTATATTTTAATAAAACGTATTTAAAGCAGTTATTAATTTTATTATTATTAGTGTTATTGTAAAAACATATTATAAATAATTGCAGGTTTTAAGATGTAGAAAACTTTTTAGTAATTGGGGTTTAGTATTCTAGAGAATACGGAACAAAATTTTAAGACACCTTAGGTGTTTCAAAATTTGTTCGTTATTCTGATTTAAGTGTAATTTTAATTGTTTTTTTTTTTATTTTAAAATATTCAAATAGATAAGATAACTCGACCAGAACAACTATGACAGCTAGTATTACAACAAAATTTTGTAGAAGACAATCAAAACAGAAGGTCGTTTAAAAGGTTTTACCAATAGATTTTAGCTTAGAAATATTTAATGATATAAGTTGTTTCAACAAACACACATCAATCAACAAAACGACAAATGGTAACAAATAAAATTTTCGCCAAAATATTTTTTATGAGTTACTTAAGGTGAGTAACACTCTCTAACTAGATAACCCTATTGTCGTGTAGTTGGTTATATAGAATACGATAAATGCTTGTTATTTACAAAGCTGTATTTTACCGATTTCACAGTATTGATCAAACAAAAAATGTACATAATATTCATATAAGTTAAAAAAAACCTTAAACCGCCCGCTGACCCCGTAGCTGCAGCAGATATCATCTTAATTGTATGCATGTTCTGGATTTTTATCAAAACCGATAACTGCTTTTATCCCCCATACTACGTGAATGTTATTTATTCTGTGGCTGTATCTACCTAATTCTGGTAGGCTAACAAAACTCCATGCAATAGAACTCCCAGCCTCTGAGTTAACATAGCTCATTTATAATATTAAGCATTTTTTTAAGTTAAATATATGTTAAAATTCAGTACCGTTTTATGTGAGAAATTTACTTCCTAGTCACTTAAAATAAGTTAATATTCATAATAAGTTGTTATATATTTATGCTATTGAATTAGTGTAATTTTAATAAAAAGTAATAAAAGACACATATAGGCAAGTTTTCTAATGCTCGAAGTCTAAGTATAAATAGTGTCAATTATGTGTACATCTATTTTTACTTTATGATGTAATCACTATCTAATATGTTAAAGATAATAACTTTTAGGGGCCATCTGTCAAAAATATGTCATTTAAAACTCACGCAGCAGCACATTCATTTTTACTTTATAGAAAACAGTTATCTTTGTTCGGACAAAAGACTATAAAACCAATTTTCTTTGGTTTGGAGTTTGGTCCAACTGTACCCTATCGTCACGCAAATACCCAAGTACCAATAATTAAATGACTACTTTTAATAGGAAGAGAAAGGAAACATTACTTTCTCTTTAGTGCTTTTTTCTATTTACCAATTATTGAAGTCTTCAATGTTACCAATATAAAATATAATCACATTAAGAGCAAGCTTTTTGAAGTTTCAGTTAAATTTAGTTAAACAGTTTTTCAATGAACAGAGTTTTTATATACTTAATATTTTATTGTGTGTAATACATACATAGTGGAACTACATAATTAAAATGTAAAGTCAAATTCTGTTGATCTCAAAATGCATTTTATAGGAAGTATTGTATAAATATTATCTATAGACGTTAATATTAAATGTAAAATGTATCTGTATATGAATATCTAACTATGTCATAGGAATGTTTTATAATATATTTAGAAATAATTATATTGTAAATATAGTATGACTTCCCAAACCTTATGAGAAAATATTTATATCCGTACTATTATTTATTATACCTACTATGTAGATGTTTCGATGTAAGTCATATCAGTGTTTGTATTATATACATAAATTATAACAACATTATTTAAATCTGAATGTTACCAAAGCCAAAATAATTTATTCTGTTAGAATGTTATTTATATCAAATTAATATAAAATAAAAATTTTGTGTTTTTATTTTTTATTTCCTAAAATACAGGAGATTAGCGAAGTTTAACATTTGTAAATTTGTCTGTTTTTGTGTGTATAACGCAATTTATTGGTTTTTTGGTCTAAATGTGTTGTGATAAGGCTGGACAGTGCTTCTGCTCAGTTGATAAGTTCCAACATTATACAACAATAGCCCACATACGCTTCTTCTACTGGTACAATTTTTAATTGCTGGCACCATTCACCACCCATTATGAAGGATAAAATTGCAATACATAATTCAATAGTGCTTACGGGATCGAACTCTGTTAACTCCCGAATTATGATATTTTAAAGCGAGGGCTTATCCTCTGTGATACTACAGCTCTAATTCAATATTATATAGTAATAAGATATTATCGAGGAATCATCTTTCTCCGCACATGAACATGTCATAGAGCCGCGATGCCATTACACATAGCTACAGCACGAATATGTTTGTTTGACTGGAGATTCCACCACGCTTGCAAACAATACCTTACTATATTTAGTAGGTAAATCTATCGGCGGCATTTTATCTTGGCCCTCGGTGACAATATAGCGCTATTACCTAATGGTTCGCAGGTGTCGCGTGTGATACAGTTCCTACACAACGTGGGATAACTAATTTGTTACTATATTGTTATAAAAATATTACAGTTTTTATAATACTTAACTCTTATCGCAAAATAGCATGCAGAAATGCCTGCACTGCTGTGTTCCTGACTGTTCGTTTGTTACTCCATAAAAAAGACAACTTTAATTTTATAAAATTCGCAATGTGCGCAGCTCGCCTGTGAATTTCGCACAGAGATAATACAATCTTACATAAATATACTTTAATGAAAATGTTGCCAACTAATTAATTACAAGGGCGGCAGAAAAGTTCGCGGACTAGGGTACTTAACGATAAATAATTAGCTTGTTACTCATGTCACTAGTTGCAACACACAGTAGTATTATAAAAGCAATCACTAATTAAGTTTGCACTCATAGTCTTCGATCAATTATATACTAGATTAAGGATCAGGAACAAAAATAAGTCGCACAAGTGGCAAGACGTTTGCACTTTGCACACACACATAAACATCTATATATCTTAGAAAAAAGTTTAATAATATAAACAACTTCAGTTTATTATAAACCTTAATAACACTCTAACATAAAGTTTAATCACCATTGCAAAATATATTTATTTAAGTCCTTTCATCAGAGAAAGATTAAAAGCAATAAGTTTTGAATGTCGCTTGAAAATAAAAAGTCATAGGTACAAAAATATTTATTCTAAAATGAAACTTAAAGTCATAAGTAATAAAGGTTAAAACATTATTTTGACATTTTCGTACTTACTCTAATTTGGTAGTAAACGTAGTTCTTGGTATTATATTTCAATGCTCGGAACACAGTACGTATTGAAAGACGTAGAGTTGCAGAATATAAATATTTTAGGGCAAGGGTCGTTTTGTATAGTGGCAAATATTTTTGACCGATTTATAAAGTAGTAGGTATTCAATGAAAGGTCGTCAATTTCTTTTTCAAATACCCTTTTCTAGGAGTGTCACATATCGATGTTAAATCTGATAATGATGCATCAGGAGACTTCAAGCAACTGCATCAGCCCGAGGTATGTCATGTATTTCTATAGTATCTTCAAAAGTGAAAGTTTATTGAAAACAATTTTAAAGTTTTTCACGTAAATACCTACAGGTATAGTTTTTTCTGATAGAGATTTTTTTAATTACCTGATTTGATAACTCTCGTCATTCTGAACATAAAGCTGATTGCACTTTCATTGGTCCGTGAATCTAAAAAAGTCACAAACAACTTACGTTTTTACCAAAAGCATTATCTTACACTAACAATTGTATTACTTTATGGTAATTACCTTCAATTTGGGAACCGCTAGTATTAGTAATCTACGCCTTTGCGTGTTTCGAATTATGTCCACTATGAAAATGAATCGAATATATTCTCGAATTTTTAGATGGGTTGTATATAATATATATAGTTATTCTCCTCTTTCTTTCGCGACAGTAGATACTCATTCTGCACAGCGAAATGGGTCCCTAGGAAATCTACAAAAAAATTAAATAACAATACTACTCCATGCATGTTTGTTCGAGATCAGTCGATGTTTGTTACAATAGTTATTGCTTTTTTCGTTGTAGCAAACATTGGCCAAAGAATCATAATATTAGCTAATTGAATTATTTTTGCTATTTAATTCTGCTTTTGTTTTGTGAAAAACACTTAATGATATAAACTCACCAAAAATATATATATTCCTTCCAAAATCTTGGTGTTACGGTAGTTATTTGCACAGTTTTTGAACACGCTCTGCGGCATTTCGACGTTTAAACGTTGGCTATGATTGGACCATACTAATTTGAAATAAGTCCACAGAAGTGTTTGTGGTCTTATTTTTCTGGTCGTTTTTGAAGCGTTCATTGGGAATCTAGTATATTATTGATCGAATCTCATAGTTCAATTATTTATTGAACAACAAACATCACCATGCCAGCCGAATCTGAAAATTCTCGAAATTTTGAACACCGCGCCGTGATAAAATTCCTCGTAAAGAAGGGAAATACACCGAAAGACATTTTTGAAGAGATGTCATTGATTCTTCAGGATTCTGCGCCTTCATATACGATTGTGAAAAAATGGGTCCGCATATTTCGACAAGGACGAGAGAGCTATAAAGACGACCCTCGCTCGCGCCGCCCTGTTACAGTACTAACCGAAGAAAACGTTCGAAAAGTCGAAAAAATCGTTCTGTCTGACCGAATTATTAAACTGTGGCAGATTGCTGAAGAATTGCAGATTAGCAAAGAACGAGTTGGAGAAATTTTACATGAACATTTGAATATGACAAAGATTAATAGAGCCTGATATGTTCTCCTCCGGTGCCCGGCTCCACGGCTGCGGATTGGGATGTCTGTCGTCCTTTCCCTCTTCCTCTCCGTAGCCACCTTCCGCAAAAGCACTTGTTCGCACCTTCGCAGAAGGCAACGCTTTAATCAAAGCTGGGAGCGACAGGTGGTCCCCCACAACAGTCACGAGGTCACGTCGCAATTCAGCCTAGGCTGGGCAATCCCCTTGAGGGATGCTCAGCCTAGGCTGCGCCGTGTCGTGTTCACGTCGTTACTACAGTGGTTGGTACCACTGTAGTTACGACCGGTTCTCGGCTATCTTCCGGCTATACGGTACAGATACTTACCAAAGCATCCATGCCGAAAGGTCAGTGACCCATTTTGCCTGTTCATACAGTCTGACAGAACCGGACGAACAGCCTCGACAGTCCTGCTTTCTGCCTTCGGGTGGACTAGACGCTTTTTCCACTTTTCAAGCATAAGCAGCTGAGCGTGGAGCTTCCGAGCGCCAATCGTATATAGACTAATGTTGCCCAAATGCAAGAACAAGACAAGATTGCTTTGTTGTCTTGTCTTGCTCTGAATTTTATAGCTAAATGATACTAGATATTAGAACAATTAGTTACATTTGCGATTCTGCCAATTATATGTTAAGCATTTAATGACAAAATCGAATAATCAACTGACACCGGGTGGGGTTTGAACCCACGACCTAAGCGATCCGTGCCGATGCTCTAACCAACTGAGCAATTTATTTCTTAATAAGTGTTTACATTTAGTAAGCTTAAATATGCTAAAACATTGTTAAAATATATAAAAAACAAATTAATGACATTAATTTGATTGTATTTTAAAGAACATTATCCGTCTAGAAAGAAATTAATAGACCCTCACCTTATATGAAATGGAATAAAAGAGTTATACAATTTACCATTTATTTAAATAAAAAATAAAATACAATACAATACAAATTAGATTACATAACAGTACACAATAGCTTTGACATTACTGTTACTTTATATTAATTCTTTTGACCAAGAATGAATACAAAGTAACACACAGTATTAAACACACACTTCCAAAAATCGAGATTTGCAGTCAACTTATTGAACATGTTTATCTATTAGGTAATAATAATAATAGATAATTATTATAAACTCATATAGTGAATATTATAATTATTACTAGAATAAATTATTATGATACTACCTATCCTTACCATTATCTAATTACGTGGTAGAGCCATGCTGCGGTTATATTTGTTTATAGTTGTAGCACGAATGGGTCGGCTCGGGGAAGGACCACGCTCTCACAGAATACCAGCGTAAAATAGCAGATTAATGCTGCTGTGTTTCGTAAGGTGAGTGTAGAGAACCGGACACCCTTTTTACTCGAAACGAGGAATTGCATCTTAATCCTCACGGATGACAACGCATCTGCATTTTTATTCTTAATCGAGGATAGACGTAGGTCTATGGGCCACAGCAACCACTTAACATCAGGTGGACTGTGTGCTCATTTGTCACCCGATCCTATAAATAAAATTACAATATTTTTCTTACCAGATCAGAATATACTCCTGTCCATTCTGAGCACCCGGAAATTTATTTTATTCTTTGGAACAGGTACTCTGTTGCGGCAATCAAACAGTGTCAATTGTTGTGCGTGCGGTGCGGTGGCGACGAGTGTATGGGGGGGGGGGGGGGGGGGTATGTTCCAAAATAGAACCCAGTGTACTGTACAATGCAAATGAGGTCATGAATCGACGCTATACTGGTGATTCGTTCCAAAACATAGGACAGTATATGACGTCATACATTTGCGCCATATTGGAAAAGTGTTGGCGATTATTTTGTCATTTTGTGCTCCAAAAATCATTATATCCTCCTAATGGAGATACGAGCAATTATTCTATATTTTTTTTTTGTATTTGAATAAATAAAAACAAATTCTAGCATGTTTCATTCAATGCACACACAATTAAAATTGTTTTATTATGGCCGGATATCCGACACAATATGGCGGCGGCACGCCGGTACAATATAGTGTCAATTGATAACGTCATTTGTATTCGGTAGCATACTGAAAACGTTTCGGAACATACCCGGGATATCAGTAGACGCCGCCGGCAGGTGTATCTTGACCTTGTACTTCCGAATAGCTGCAAAATTTGACAGGTCAGTGACCGACTTTTGATGAAGCCCACAACAAGACGCCGCGCACTATCAAAGTGCCGATGGTCAAAACTAGGGATGCACTGTTTTTTTCTTTTAATGGATATTTTCATTCGTTACATTTTCCAAAAAAAATTTATATATTTTTTTGCGTCTCATAAAGTCCCTAAGTGTATACCCGAACTCCTATACTCCCAGTGATCGACTTTTGATGAAGCCCACAACAAGACTCCGCGCACTATCAAAGTGCCGATGGTCAAAACTAGGGATGCACTGTTTTTTTCTTTTAATGGATATTTTCATTCGTTACATTTTCCAAAAAAAATTTATATATTTTTTTGCGTCTCATAGAGTCCCTAAGTGTATACCCGAACTCCTATACTCCCTGCAACGACACTCAGTCCTAACTGAAAGACGCAAGAGTCTCGCAGGCTTAGTCTTGTTCTTGCTCAAATCTTGCACGGTAAGTCTTACTAAAATTAGGCGATCTTGGTCTTCGAAAAATTCAAGAACAAGACCAAGGCCGATTTTGGGCAACACTAACATAGACACAAGAAACTTTGCCTTCATAATCCAGGGTGGTGTAATGATGGAAGGTGGTCAATGAAAGGGGACGTGTAACTTGTTCTACATCTTTAATTATACTGATCAATTATTCTACCTTGTAATGTTGGAAAGGTTGATAAAAAGAGAGGCGTGTTACTCCGTCTAAGACTAATTATACTGCTCAATTATTCTACCTTAACGCTAATATATACAATGTCGTGTGGGCTACAACACTACATCACAGTGGGGACCCCACCAAAACGAATATCAAAGATCTTCCGGTACCCTCGAACGACTCCGACGACCATCGCCCTCCGGGGCAAGATGATGGTTCTTTTCGTCAGAGTCCCTAGCCATAAGGGTAACACATACAAAGCCACGGACCACAGCACCCCAAGTAAAGGCGGCGGCAATTCGCATTGTTCTCTCCAACATTAAGTAGCAGCCACTTTAGAGCAGCTGCTCCTCACATTAACCGGAGGGCCAGGCGCTTAAAATGCTCGCTGAAGCTCCAGCGGCCCGAAAACACAAACAACAAGCCATCTGCGTTCGTCGACTACCAGCATGTCTCATTATGTTGCTACTATATTACATATTATTGCTTATAGGCCAAGATAAAAATGATCAACGAAATAAACAAACATGAGTTTTTTTTAATGAAATTTATTTGAAAATATTCATAACAAAATATCATCGATATGCTTGTGATGGTCCATTTTCTATTCTTAAATATTCATGGTCAATGTGATGATTCAATGTTACAATTATAAATAATAATACAAATCATGACGTAGAACACTTGAAATCTTACAGACAACATTATTATGGTCAAAGTAAAAACACAGCCGGTTATGTTACTGGAAAGTACGATTACAATGTAAATTTGTACCTTACCTAAATTACCTAATAAAGACTAAATTTACATTTCTTCAATTATTTTGTCCACATATAAGAAACAATTTTCTAACGATTTTAAATATTTAAAAAAATATTGCACTGAAACTTCCTTCAATTGCTTAATTTCTTTGATAAATTCATGTGTAATTGAGTTGTAATTGTGGACCTTACACTGTACGAATTGTTTATATATTAGTAGTAAGTTTAATGTATCTTACAACGGAATTTATAGTGCCTAAATGTTTTAGATAGCATTCATGTGGTCCACATTCCACAAGTATTGCTAAAAGTAAAAACTTGTCTTAAATTAATAAAAATCGTATAAATATCAACATTAAATATTACTAAAAAGAAAAACAGAATTAATATGTGACAACATTTCGTGTATAAGAAGAAATGGTTTACTCCGTTTTTCCACCCTAAGAAATCCACCCTAGGGTGGATACTCGGAAACTCCCAGACGGGGAGGATAATCGGAATTTGTATGTTTTTTTTTCTGATTTTCTTATTTGCCTGTGTACATTTATTTATAAAAACACAATGGCTGTTTGTAAAATCTTTTTGAATAATGAAGATAATGTGATAGCGGTTCTGTAATACTATGAAAAGACACGGCTCAAGAACGAAATTTATGACTGTTTAGAATTCATTCGTGGTGCCTCACAGAACTACAAATTAATTAGAATCTTGGTATAAAACTATTTCAAATGAAGTTAAAGACAAATTTTGAAATTCCGATTATCCACCCCGTCTGTTGCGGAAAAACGAACACTGTTTCCGAGTAACCTCCATAGGGTGGATTTCTTAGGATGGATGAACGCAATAACCCGAAAAATATATTCAAACTAGTGCTGTGATAGTAATTTTGTGATATCTAGTAGAAATAAATTAATAAACACTAATTAGGTCCCTTCAACAAATCTTCACACAGACAAGTACACTTTGTATTATAGTTATTTGTTATAATTAAAATAAAACATTAGAATACAAAACAGTAACATTATTATTATTATTATTGCTCTCCTCCATGGTAGCATTTCTAACCTACAATCAATGGAAATATATTAAAACCTAACTATTTTATCGTATAAACAGAAATAATGAAAAAAAAACTGTTGACCAGAAAATCCATAGGATTCTTAATTTGGAGTCATATGAGGTATTTTTAATGTTTAAAATGAATATTTAAAAACAAATTTGAATTATTAATTAAGAATTACCGTAAATGATGCATTCAAAATTTAAGATCCATTCACTTTTACAAAACAGTGAGAAAAAAATCTTCACGCATTTTCACCCATTTTTTTAATTTTATTTTTATGTAAGTGTAAACACAATTTTACTCTCAGTTGCATTTATTATAAACCTATTTTCTAAAGACGACCGGACTACAATACTACAGCCTAAGAACATACTGTCAGTAATCGCGTTTGATGATGTCGGAAAAGCCGACATAGGCAATAAATTGCAAGCGTTGTCAGAACGGGAAGTAATAAAAAATATTTAAATAGAGACAGTGTTCAGATATAATTAAAATGGGATACAATAACTTTAATTTCTTATCTTTAAATTAGTACGACCTACAATTTTTTACCGCGCATGTGGTTTGAACTATTTTATTTGCAAGATAATCCCAGCGGCACTCCGCCCGCGTCTCGCCCCACACCGCACCGTACGATTGTCTGTCCAGACGCCTTCGATGACCGACTGTTAGTAGACTGTGACAATACTATGAGCGCAGGATAAGAATAACATTGTTTTTAATTATTTTATTTATTTTCTGATTAATACATCCAAAATGCGATCGCAGCATAAAACTAATGACAATTAAAAACATATTATATTTATGTATGTATGATGAGATATAGCAGATCATTATTTTTGCATGCGCTGGTCGAGTCGAGTTCCGATAAAAATGACTTACCCTGGTATTAATTAGGGAAATTCTTTCAATTTAATATTTATTTTCAGACTTTTAGTACAGTAACTACCTACGTCATATTAAAGAATACTTTTTTAATCTTAAAAATATACATTGTACTAAAAGTTCGTCAAGTCTTATTAACATCAACGAGTACTTGAGCGGTACAAACAATAAAGGCAAGAATATATCGCTCAGACATTACTTTCATAAGCGATTCAAAGAATTTTACAAAAATATTTCTATATGGCACCAATTATATTATATTATATTTATATACAGGGTTATTTTCCAAAGAATAGTCAAATTTTATACCTAAGTTCAAAGGTATGAATGATGATATATTGTTTTTGAAAATGAGTAAATAAAGTTTCTACTATTTTTTGAAATTATCTCAAATTGAATATAATTTATGGGCAACAACTACACGTACGCGCGATCCTCTGTATGTGATTCAATTCACATTTTTACCCACCGAGCGACTCTTACAAATGTGTGCGTGCGTAGTAAAATAGTAGGCGTTGGATATTTGTAAATGACAATCAGTTAAAATAATCCATTACCACGCATTCGGAGTCAGTGTTTGAATTTTTTTAATTAATATTTCTTCTCCAGTCGCCGATTAGTAATAAAATATTACTTAAAATAAGCCTGCATTGTTTAAGCATGAGAAAAAAATTCGACATTATATTTATTTCATTATCATTACTAAAATATTTCAATTATTATTATTAAAATATTTTTCTTGGTAATATATAATTATATTATTATTATTTCGTAAACAGTTTTATAATAAATTTATATTTCAAATACCCATAGTCTTTTGCTGGAAATTCTTCATTTTGTACAAGAATTCAATTCCTACAATGTTTACAAGTATATAGTAAAAGTAAGCTAAAATGTATATTTGTAAAGAAATGTCATGCAATGTTCTTAGACGTACCCGGAAGTCTAGCTAGTGTAAGGATGTAGATCTAATATTTAATTATAAAACTATACAATCATATCATTTTACAAAAAGCCAACATTCACAGTAAAATAAAAATACATTGCAAACTTCATCAACCACGTTAGCTTTTGATGAAGGTTATGCCACAGTTACATTTGGGAAACGAATTTACTTGTGTAGAGCAACGGTGGGGGTACTACAGGGCAGAGGCGAACCGACCCTTGTGCTAGGTGCTAGCGTACTTCAGTGAGTCTGAGAATACATGCGTATTGTCGATCAGACTCATAGTGTTTTATAGTACTTATTTAACTAATTTAAAGTGCCGTTTTCGATAAATATTATGGTTATAATAATGAATTACTGCTATAGTTATATGAGTTACTAAGTAAAATTGAATTCATATGACGGCCATGCTTATGTTTCTGTCATATATATATATATATATTTTTATAAAATCGTTTATCCGAATGCGAATACAAATGAAATTTAACAATCGATATCTAAAAACATATATAAAAGGCAATTTTGCAACACTTGTAGATGTGCTATCTTGTAGTAATTTAAAATGATCTTGACCGATAAATATTTAAAACTCATAATTATGTACATAATGTATAAATGATAATGAGTATAATATCCCAAATTATTATAATTCCATTTTTGTGACAACCTCGAGCATAAACGCTGGCCGTGTCTCCAAAGGTCACGGAGTCTCTAGAGGCCCCGTAACATTTAAATCGAACCCCCTGTTCCGCTACATCCCGACGAGCCAAATGTCGGTGGCCAGTCACACACAATATTAATCACCAAGTGCAACAAACACAAATAGTATATCGGGTGAGACGCAGCGAGTCCGCGGACGCGCCGCACACCCGCGAGCCCGGCTCTCACCGCCCAGAACATCGAACGATACGAGTTAGCCGTCAAAACTGGACTCCGCCACACCCCGCTAGGACGCCCGTTCGATGACTCATATACACATTCAACTGACGTAGCTGAACATCGTTACGCAAGTAACGATACACATTCATTTACATCAAACACATTTAAGTATGTAGTAATAATAGACCGGACATCAGCAACGAAATTGTCGTCTGTAACTTTTGTCCTATAGGATATATTATCTTTAAAAAATATTTTAAAGAAAATATGCCCGGTTATGCATTATTAAGGTATAGCAAGTCACGATATAGAGCAAAAAATGAACATGATTTCGATTTATTATCCTAAGAATAATGTATATTTACCAAATAATCTTTAAATTTTATTATTTCTGGTAGATTCTTCTAGAAGAAAGGAGAATTATTGTAATAAGCCCTCTGTTATCCAGTAACGTCACTATTTATTTACAAATATGTCAGTGATTGACGACGTGCCTAAAACCGATTTTTATCTTATCAGCGTAGTATTGCTATTTTTCGCTAGAGGGCTTCACACACGCGCGTGCTCACAGTTTTTGTATGCAAATGTTCCCAATGTCCGCTCTATAGTATATATTATATATATATATATATATATATATATATATATATATATATATATATATATATATATATAAATCTGTTTGTTTAAATTTACCCGCTCTATTTTTAAGCTTGCGGCCTTTTAGGCCGCGAGCCCCAACCGATGAAGCTGTAAAAGACAACAGGCTAAGAGCATCACAGAAACTAAACGCTGGCCACGTCTATATCTACGCGGGCGTCGTAGTCTCCTGGCATCAAAGGCGTTTCACAGTTCTAAGGTCTTAACTGTGGTTATTCCGTAAAATTAACATTATAATTCGTCTTACATTGATCAGTTTGTTCACAGCTAAGCATAATATACGTCTCCCAAAGCTCTACGCTTAATAATACTGCACTTAGCGCATTTAACTACCCCATCTATTACTATTAAGATTATTTGACAAGTTTATCTATCAATCTAAACAGTGACACGATTACGACAATCTCTCCAAAAAACGTAAGGCATATACTTAGCGGTGTAAAATAATTGCAATATAATTTGTGAATCTAAAAAATTTTTCTGTAGATCTCCATGAAACTCAAGTGGATCTATAAACCCTCAATTAAAATGCGACTTCGAACAAAAATTTGCATAAATTAATAAATAGACTTTATATTGCATGACATATCTTATACAATAAAAATATTTAGGTGTAATTTTTTAGCTTTAACCGTCCATTATTTACGACACCACTACCTCAAGTATACAAAACACCGCATGTGGATGTTCATGAATAAGCCATAGTAAAGTAAGGTATGGTTACACTCCGTATACGCCTCACTCCCAGGCACAACCTCTTTTCATTTCTAAGAGGATCTTTATAGTAATAAAGTGTCCCACGCGCTATACCAATTGGTGTTTATATATTTAATTATATTATTTGATAGACTTGATGACTCCTTCACGATATATTTCCTTCACCGCCGAACACGTGGTGAAATCATGCACGCGGTATAAAATCAACACTCAAAATTGCAATTAACAATTTCAGTTGCCAGCGAGTATCGAACCCGAGTTATTCGTGTACTGTGAAATTTACAGCGAGTGCTATACAACACGTAACATAATTAACGCACTTTGAGAAAGTAGTTTGTTCAGAATCGTTTACTGAATCGATTCCTATCATTTTAATATAGGTTTTTTTCCCCAAAAATAATTAAAACTACGTAAATTACAGTCACACTAAATCTGTACAGTCAAAACAAACTGAAATGGACCGTAACTTAAGGCAATAAGACTTTTAAGAGTGCAGTTTAATTTGTATTATTACTAATTCTGTCATTCATTAAAAATAAAGAAAAATGAACTTTATTTCAAGCACGTTAAAGTCTTTGAGTTCGTGGATTTGTACTGTGACCACAACATTTTCCGGAATTAGTATAACTAATTTGATGAATAATCAGAGCATAAAAATGTTTAACTAAAAATTCAGTGTATGTATTATGATTATAACATAATATACTAATTGGGGTGTCTGAGAGTGTGCGTTAATTACGTTACATATTGTATATTAGTGTAAGGGTTATATATATTACAAAAAATAATTTCACGTAGTAAAATACAAAAGACAGAGGGCTGTCATGACATATTCATATTATTATCAAGCAATTTACTTTTTTTATTGAGTTCTATGCATCGTTATTACTTCCACGTTAAATTTGATCGGTGAAGGACCACGCTTTCACAAAATACCAGCGTAAGATAACTATGATTCATATGGTGCATAATGAGTGAGGCATTCCATCTAGTCTTCAGAGACAACGAATCATTTCGACTCTACTTATTCTTCTACTTTTATAAAAAAAAATAATTAAAATATTTTGATGCCTAATATAATCTAAAGATGTCGTTGACAATGAACAATAACAACACATTATTATTATTATAAAACAAATTACAATTGAAAATATTCTAAAATATTATGTTGTTGCATTAAATGCAAACACCCTTCCAAAATGGGACTTTGGTGAGATTTCATATGTAAATTTATTCTATCTTCTCCATCTACCGATTGTGGTTTTGAAACCACATTTGCATTAATGCAGCATCGGAGTTTGTAGTACTTCTATCCATCTGTAAGAAGGAAACTTTTGTAATGTATACTAATTATAAATATCGCACGAATCGATGAGGTTTTTACATGGAAGAGTCGCTGCAGCTATATTATAGTTGTAGCACGAATGGGTCGACTCGACTGGGGCAGTACCAAGCTCTTATAGAATACCAGCGTAATGCTGCTGTGTTTCGTATGGTGAGTGTAGACAACCAGAGACTCTTTTTACCGGAATCGAGGCATTTCATTATAGTCCTCAGGGTTACAACGCATTTGCATTTTGATTCTTAATTAAGGATAAATGTTGATGTCTATGGGCCACGGCATCCACTTGCCATTAGGTGGACTGTGTGCTCGTTTGTCACTCAATGTTATATTAAAAAAATGAATTGTGAGGAGATACTGTCAAAATTGGTAATAATATGTTTAAAATATAAGAAAATGGATCTGGGTGCAATGCTATCTGCTCACACTCAAGCCCAGGATACATAGGGTAGGCATAACTTGTCGCTACCCTAATTCTTTTTTCTAAAATAAATTTAGCCTAAGTTACTCCTCATATCTTATACCAGCAATCTGCAAGTGAAAGTTCCGTCAAAATTGGTCCAACAATTTCGCAGATCAGCCGGAACAAACAGACGGACCACAGACAGACAAACATTAAAATAATTGTATTTTTGTTATAAGTAACCGTACATACTTTCATATGCGTTTAGTAAAAAGCTGTTATTTTGACATTACAAACAAACTTGTAATTTAATTTATTTGTATAAATATAAAACATCGAATAAATGGAAAATGATTGAGTATGAATACCTGCTATACGTGAAATGGCTATCAGCCCTAAAGAAATACACGTGGTTTTTGTACTGAAGCTTAAACACGAAGTCTTTATCTATGCCGTCGTTCGGCGCGGGCGAGCCCACGTTGTACCTGTGAAATGTAATTATAAACAATATATTTTGTCTCTGTAACATCACCATCATTATTGCATCCCCTCAAAAGTCCACCGGTGGACATACGCCTCCCCCCAAAGAACGCTACCTGCTAACTAATGAATAGGTTTCCGGCGACGGACAGTCGCAAATCCGTTCGAATTTTTTCCTTCCCTTTTAATCAACCCGTCACAGTTAAGTACCTTTCCCATTGTAGGGAGAAGGGTGTACAGTGGATATCAACAAAAATTATTTAAATTTAGAGCCTTGGAGTGTTTCAATTAAAATAATGTTATCAATGACAAAACCTTACGAAAATAAGAGTAAAAATAATTAGTGGAAGTGCATGCGTTATGAGTTCTGTATTGTAAATGTCACATAAAGTATTTTATTGGAAACAGATTAATGCATAATTGATATGGAATATTTAAAATTTTATTTATTTAACTTACCCTAATAATGGCAGGGAGGCCAGGGGTGTTTCATCCTGCCAGCTCTTGTAGAAGAACAGAGTGAAGACCGCAAATACCACCCATAGCTTTTGCCAACCATGAGAATTCTTAAACTTGCGCAAAAGATAACCCGACAGTTGTGTCTGGAATATGAAATGACTTTCATTTTACATACATTTTGTATATTAATTTGTTTCATACCTACAGATACATACAGCGAGGTCAATAGAAGAAAATTTCAGTAGTACCATAAATAATTATTATGTGTTCGAAAATTAACGTAAATATAAAGCATTATTTCTATTAATATTCAAAGCAAATTATTGAAAACGTTAAATTTCAAATCAAGTAATAAAGTAAACCGCAGTTTTGGAATAATCATACCAGTAACCTGATACATAGTATGTGGTTCTTTCTCTTATTTAACAGCTTTTTAAATTCTCTGCTGAACATAGGCTTTTGATAAACAAATAAGGCATACAATACATGGGCTATTTGTCCATATACATTACAGTGGACAGGCAGCTTGGTGAGCAATAAGTATGTGGAGGCGCTGTCGTAGCGTCACAAGTGAAACCTAAATCGCGCTATCAAAGTTCCGAAGTTAACGCGCTATATATAGAACAGCACCGAAATAACACACGGAGCGTTGGCCGCTCCCCGGTCTGAACACCTTGTCCGGCGAGAGACTTCCCTTTTTCCTTCCACGGCCAAACTGGTGACCCCGACGTGATGTGAATACGCAACCAACTACCATCGGATACTACAACTTCAAGCCTTCGTCATTATTGTCAAGGCCCCTACTACACCATTCACTCCTGAAAATCGTCTTCTGCAGTCTACAGCTCCTGCAAACCAGTCCGCATGCATTCCCCACCGGCATTAAGGACGCACCGGTAATCGGACTGTACCGTTGACCTCCGGTCGGAGCAGGAGGTGATGTGGCGGCGCTGTCGTCGCGCCACAAGCGATACACACCGAAGCCTAAATCGCGTTATCAAAGTACCGAAGTAACCGAGCTAGAAAAACAACACCTCCGAAATAACGCTTGAAGCATTAGCCGCTCCCCGAGCAGAACATCTTGACCGGCGGAAGATCTTTCTTTTTCTTTCCATGGCCAGTATAAAATGAGAAAACATCGACATAAGAAATTTTAATTTCTATCACCAGACAGTAACTATATAATAGTGAATAAAGTAAAAATTTAAGTCTTTCAACGAATGAACTGCTATTTGTTGCGACACACTTGTTGTATATTATACGTACATATACATATTACACACTTATAACTTATACATTACTACTACATATATATATATATATATATATATATATATATATATATATATATATATATATATATATATATATATATATATATATATATATATATATATATAAATTATATTATACCGATATAAACTTACGTATATCTAACTAATTACAATCATTAAATAACATAAATTCCATAGTTACATAATAATCACAATGCAAATATAATATTTAATAAAACATTATTTACTTTAACCACAGTGTGTTATATTACTAAACAACTGTACCGTTAAAATGAAGTTTCCTGCGCCTGGGCATTCAACGCCGCGGACCGCGTTTGCCAGTCTGCTTACTGACAGCATATTAGCACTTTTATATTGTGTTATATGGAACTGTATATAATGTGTACCTGTCTATAATGATTAAATGTTAACTTTACTGTATACTCTTGGACTTTATTAATTTTTACCAGACTGTGACCTATACACATTCTATTACACACACGCCATCTCGCTATATTGTTTTTTAATAATACTTCTTATTAAGCAAGCACACGAGTATGTGTACATGTGTACGTACCCTGATAGCGAGGTTGAGGTGCGTGCGCGTGAGCGAGGCGACCCGGTGCCAGCACACGAGCGTGAGCGCGCTGCCCGCACTCGCGGTCTGCCCGCCAGCAGCACACGCACTCGCGTTTGTGCCGCCCGCACTCTCTCCACTACACCACTCCGAACCTGATATTATTTCGTATTCGTCAACATTGTTTATCAAAGCAACTCAATATAGCGTCCGAAACGCCAATATGATGCTAAATAGTATACTAAAGTAGTAATTTTACCTACACGTGACCTTTATTATCACGTTGATCTGTTTGAGACAATAGTAGTTATATTTTAATACCAGACGTCACATAAGGCTTTACTACTGTATTGTAGAGGCATTTTTGTGAATATTATATTAAACGATATAGTTACACTCAGAGCCGGAAATTTATTTGTAAACCATGTAAATATTTCTAAAAATTTACATTTCGTTTAAAAATGGTATAAGGCCAAAACACAAGACTGCCTGTAAAAAAGAAATAATATCCCTTCTATAGACTTCCAGATGTTAACGCAAATACACATTTAGGCTTGCTACACGTTACAGTATGTCGTCGGTCGCACGTAGCGTGGCCTTTCCACAGTCTTATGGCTTATGGGAGCAATCGATCGAGCTCGACTTCTCAGTGCAAGACGTACAGAAATCACTGTGACCTTATGGACACGATTAATAAAAACTTAATACGGTATAACTAGCCGTGGTAGCTCAGATGGTAGGAGCAGTGATAGCTCAGATTCTTAGCGCTCGTTGTAAATTTCACAGTACGCGAGCAACCCGAATTCGATACCCGCCGGCACAAATAAAATCGTTAATTGCAATTTTAAGTGTTGATTTATCACATGCTCGGTGGTGAAGGAAAACATCGTGAGGAACCTAGCATGTCTGAGAAATAAGAAAAAAAATAGTTTTTGAACATATGTGAAGTTGGTCAACACGCGTTGGAGCAGCGCGGCGGACACTTCCTTGCCCTAAAACCCTCCCAGAAATGAGGGGAGCCTTGTGCCCAGCAGTGGGACGTATATAGGCTGTAACTTCAACTACATGTTAGAACTTCTTTCTTTCCTGGAGTCTGCCTAGTAAGCTATCAACCTCGTAAGTACGTATTTCCTTTCGTAACCTTCTTTGTTTGAACTTGGCTGCAGACGTCCAAAGGTTGCAGTAGCTGTAAGTTGGTTTATCACTTCACTTTTATTTAAAAAAAAGCGACGGTCTCTCTTTAGCACTTTTGGCGGTCGAACGTGTCGAGAAATGCAACCGGTACGCAGCACGTTATATAGCGTCATACAAACTGCGCTGGCGACAGGCTGCACAGTGAATGATGCGTTACTCATAAATGGCCACTTACATATTGAAATTCACTTCCCTGCAAGACACAGAGTTGTTATAGTCTGCCGTATAAAACAATTGCCACATCGCAAAGTGTTATGCCGCGGCTTCACTACTTGTATTGGTTATGAGTGCAAAGGCCACTTAATTAAGATTGTGTACTATTAGTTTGTATCTTAATAAAATTATAATAATAAAGCCAAATTATTAAGACAGTAGGTTTTCTTTTCTGTCTAAAGCCTTTTTGTGTAGGTACCACTTTTATAATTATTTCGGTTTTTAAATAGCAGTGCGTGCATTATTTGTTTTGACAGAGTCAATGGCAGTGTGGAAGTTTCATACAAGAGTTAGTTCGCATTTTCTTTGTCTTCTAATATAGGTAGTAGGCTTTGGTTTCGGTCTGAATGCATATACAGAGTCAGTATAATTACGGGCTATAAGGCATTTCATTTTGGTCCTCGGAGGTGACAATGCATCTGCGGCTATATATATATTTGAAGTAAGTTGCAAGTGTTCATGAACTGCAACAACTTCTTACCATAGGGTACACTGAAATTTTGACACTTCAATTCTATAAAAAAATAAATATTTGTGAATTTGTTCGTTGTCGAGGATTTTAAGGCGTTCAATCTTGGTCCTTGCAATGCAATGTATGTGGCTTGTTTATATTGAAGTTGACTGCAAGTATCTTCATGATACTTGCAGCCGTGTAGCAGCCACTTTTCAGATAGGCTGCATGTAGGTTTGACAGTTCAACACTTTTATAGAAAAAAGCAGAAGAGACCATGGTCGTTGTTGTGGTCGGGGTCGGTGAGGTGCGTGTGGAGGTGCGCGGGGCGGCGGCGCGCGGCGGAGATGGCGGCGGCCAGCGCGTCGAACCAGCCCGCGTACTCGTGCTCGTTGCTGCCGCTGCGCAGCACGCACGTCTCCTCGCCCGCGCCCGCGCCTGCACATGCCACACAAACACTGCTGGACGCACCACTTGTACCCAACCGTCTACTGTATCAATATTTACTAAATTACACATGTTCAAAATCACTTGGCTAAAATCCGAATAACAAAATAACGATACTGTTTTCCTAGTGTAGTGATATTGGAAGATTTAGTGATAAGGATAGCGCACGCAATCGATAGAGGGCGGGAGATGCTTTTCAGATTAGGTAAGACACAACATTTTATTATGCGGATTTTAGCTAATTAATTTTTGAAAGCTTTAATATTACGGATTTCCGCAAAGTAAAGCCTGATTTTATTAATTAATATCCTTTCGCATGGTAACCCCAAGTAACTTCCCTATATTGTTCCGTGTAAGAGGGAAAATGAACCAGAAAATGGGCAGCAGCACCTCCTTGATAACAACTCTTAACGTGGCAGCTATAGCAAAACCATGGAGCCGTATGTTCAGCAGTTCACTTTTGATAGACTGTAACGGAAGTATGGATGGATGGATCACGGTACGATAGTACAAGGTAGGTAGTATAGTATAGTAGAAGTTGAAAACGGATAAAAATAATTGTTTAACGAGGATAAAGAAAGGAACAGCGAAAACTCACACCCTCACAAAATACTAACATAAAATATGAATAGAATCGTAAAATAGCAGAGAACATTATTTACGGTAACAAATGTCTCGTTTATATTCCTTCTTAGTTCAACTAATATGCATTTGCATTCTAAACCGAAAATAGATATAGATGTCTATATGCCACAGCATCCACTTACCATCATATGGACTACGTGATCATTTGATACTCTTATTCTATAAAAAAACAAACATCATTGCTTTACAAAGACACTCGCTCATAACGCTTATAGTTAGTTAGTTATAGGTTAAGAACTGTAGGGGTATATAATGTAGTAAATTGGTAATTAGAACGGACCTTAAGATCACGCCACCACCACGTCATACATCGGGTTGTTTATGTACACGATAATCGGAGCGTAGATTATGACAAACACAGCATGATGTAATTTTAATTATTATGAAATATTTTTAACTATATAAGCAAAGTTCTGAATGCAATGAATGTCTTTTTCTGTACTTTCGTCTAACTTGTACGTGCGTGTCAATAACGATGGTTGTAACTGGTCTGCAGTAATTTAATTGCTAAATATAGCAGCATACGATGCCATTCCTACGCTCGTACAAATGCGTTATAAAAGTATCCAGGCTACAAGAAATTTGAAGAACAATCATTTTTATGTTTTCATCTGGAAGAACCAACAAACGATGGGAGAGAAAGATTCTCAATTAGCTACTTCGTACCGGTAGGCGTAGGGCGGCCCCTCATGAGATGGAATGACGACTTGGTGGGAGGTGCAGTAAGTAGATGGATCTAAATGATTTCAGAACTGTAATTTGTGAGATTTCTTGGGGAGATTTATGTTCAGCGCTGGATTTGTGATGGGCTATAAGCATTATCATTTGATGAAATTTGTTTTCTGAATGTATGTAATGACGCCATAACCAAGGAGTTATAGCACTTACGCTGGACTGTATAGACACCGTGACATATGAGGTGTGGTATTTGATTATGGCCATTTTGGCGCTGATAGCAGAAGTGAGCGTCTACGGAAATAATAATAGAGATAGGACAGTGTGACAAAATATATCGATAAAAATTCCATACCCAGACCTACATTGTATTTATGTATAATTTTAATATAATGCTGTACAATAAACAAATGTATCAGTTAATACTTGTCTTAAACACACGCTTCATAACTCATATAAAATAAAAATCGAGGCGCGTTAGTCTATCTATGTTTTTCTTCGTAGATATAGAACGGGTTTTAGGTCCCAGGTTTCAACATTGGATATATATGGTTCGAAAGGTTGAAAAGCGTAAAATGAGTAGAATAAATTAGAGTAGATAACTACCTGGTAGATGACTCTGTTGTCGGGATCAAGAATTCATCCGTGCAAACCGCGGCGGATCGCTAGTTAATTTAAAAAAATATAGGAACATGACTTGACAGAGTTTGTATGATAAAAAATTTATTCCTTTAATATCCAGGGAGAAAACAAAGGAATACGTATGTATGTATGACATCACCTTTATAGAATTCCTTCATTGTAGCAAAATATTGACTCTTTAAATTCTTGACAATTTTAGCTTAAATACTAGATAGGATTATGCTAGCCTATGTACCATTACATTTACGTTTGTTTGAACGGAACACAAAAGAAAACCAAACTGGTTGCTCAAGGGTTAGTCACTTACTTGTGAGCGTGAAGGAGTTGGGCAGGTCCGACGGCATCAACTGCAGCGAGTGCAGCGGCAGCACCATCTGTGCGCGGAACTGCGCGCCCGAACCCTTCGACGCTATCAGCAACATGTCGCTGAACTGCACGTGAATATACAATTTCAATAATCATTTTGAATACAACACAAATGCACTCTTTGCACGTCTTTCAATAGCTATGTAGATTTAAATTTTTGTAATAAGTGAAATATATCAAAGCAATTGGTGTTCCGAATGAAATAAATAAACAACGATATAAACAAAATTCAAGCCGCGGTGAGGTTGGCGTTAAGCGTTAGCCTCCGGGCATGGCTCAGTGCGGCATCAAAGATAGATATAATCATCATCATCGTCATTACGACCCATCACAAGTCCACGGCTGAACATAGGTTTCCTGAAAGGAATGCAACAATCCTTTCCTCCCCATCAGTGGTATATAGCCGGCCTATGACTACTTTAGCTTCATGATCCGTAAATTTGATATAAATTTTAGCTTATACTGAATACTTTTAAATTATAACGAACATTGTTTGTCAAAGTAATTTGCTTATATTTTGACAAACATTTATGTATTTTTTAATATCTGATAATATTACATATCGTTGTACTGTGAAAGTCGCCTATATCTTTAGAAAATGAATATTTCACAAATTATTATTTATTAAAGAATAAAGCAGTGAAAAAACAATATAGTTTGTTCACTTCTAAAACGGACAGTACAAAAACTTAAGGTCTTTATTTCAATTATTGACAAAAACGCACCAAGAACAGCATTCGTTGCTGCAAACCCTTTGACGAGTGCTTGTACAGGCAGCCGAGCCTGATGAACTCGCGCTCTGCAACCAGCAGCTTGTCGTAGCCTGGAAGATGAACGCTAACTATACATTTTGTCAAATTTTAGCAGCTCTCTCTCTCTCTCTCTAGTCGGTCCCTCATGACTGAGGATCGTGATCACTATCACGGAGAGTAAGTTTATTGTTTATGATCTCTCTCCACCGGGTCCTATTGCTGGCTATACGGAGAGCGTCGTAGAAATTTCGCGCACCGACTTCTTTGACTTGGTCGGACCACCGAGTTGGAGATCTACCTCTGAGCCTTTTGGCAGCAAGAGCGTCCAAATAATTGCAGAAAATTTTAAAACGCTAGTACTTGAATTTACAAGTATGACCCATGTCTACTTTGTAGTATTATATAAAACTACACTTAATTGTAAAATCAT
Source organism: Parnassius apollo (assembly GCA_907164705.1). Classification (NCBI taxonomy): domain Eukaryota; kingdom Metazoa; phylum Arthropoda; class Insecta; order Lepidoptera; family Papilionidae; genus Parnassius; species Parnassius apollo. The sequence goes on along the minus strand of CAJQZP010001183.1, from coordinate 1,162,651 downwards.
TTAAATGGAATATTGTTTTGCAAGATATAAGATCTATGTAAAATAATTGATATAGATGGAAAGTCGAAGAAAAAATGTTTATATTCCCACGTTTATATTTAAGCATAAGAGAAGACGGGGTTAAATTAAATCACAATGGAGTTATAACTTAAATGAAAAATTTAATCGACCTCGACTCGATCAAACCACCTTCCAACCCAAAGCGACTAAAGCAAAATCAATTCGTCCGTTTGGGCGTTACGATTCCACAGACAGACACACAAATTCACCCCGTCTGGGGTGGATAAACGAACACGCGTTTCCGAGTATTCCTATGCGAAAGAGTTTTGACTATCGTAATCTTTAAATTTTTATTTATTTTGTATATCTACTGGCAGGACAACAGTTACTTATGTTTTACATATATAGTACAATACACATATCTAGATTTTTAAATTAATGTCATCATCTTCATTACAGCCTACCGAAATTTCGCTGCTGTATTGAGGCTTCGTTTGCTCAGCGGGTAGGTAGGCAACCGCAGTTTGTATCAGAAACCGATGCTCCTATGTCACCGTTTACGACACTCACGGGACAGGTAGTAGTTCTCTTACGCTGCAAATAGAGCCATGTTGCAGCTATATTGCAGCTGTGACATAATTGTGAATACCAGTGTAAAATAGCAACTTAATGCCACTGTGTTTCGTATAGTGAGTGTAGAGAACCGGAGACCCACTTCACTTTCACTGGAAACAAGGCATTCCCTTTTAGTCCTCAGGGATGAAACGCATGAGCGTTGTAATTGAGGATAGATGTAGATATATATAAATAGCTTATGAGCCACATAACATGTACTTACCATCAGGTGGATTGTGTTCGTTCGTCACAGTTCTTGTTAAAATATTTTTAAACTTTAAATTAACGTCATAATCGTGATCATTGCAGCTTATCAAAAGTCCGCTGCTGAAAAGCTCAATATTCATTTATAGTTGCCAGGCTTGGCAGGTGGGGAAGATGTTACTTTTCTATTTCAGTTTCCCTGTGTTGCTTTTTATGACATTCGTGGGAAAATACAGTTTAGTGGATTTTCTCTCCGCTATTAAAACAGCGCTAAATTTTGTGAACGTAGGTTACGTTCACAAAATAAACAAATTTTAATTATAATTTGTTGAATGCGCATATACTCAACCGCTGTTACATTTTAAGATGTCGTTAAGTCTCGTGCGGTCTGTATTACTTTAAGTGAAATTGACCACGATAACATGACAGTATTTGGCCAAAGGAGTAGTAGGAGGTCGCGCTGCACTTGGCAGAGCGCGGCGTGGTTCTCGGCGTGCAGCAGCTGCAGCAGCGCCAGCACCGCCATGCTTCTAGCCAGCTCTACTTCAACAAACCGTGACGGAACGGAACTGACCGGCAAGATCGCGCTGCAGCTGGCAGAGTGCGGCCTGGTTCTCGACGCGCGGCAGCAGCTGCAGCGCCAACGCCGCCATGCTTCTAGCCAGCTCTACTTCAACAAACCGTGACGGAACGGAACTGACCGGCAAGATCGCGCTGCAGCTGGCAGAGTGCGGCCTGGTTCTCGACGCGCGGCAGCAGCTGCAGCGCCAATGCCGCCATGCTTCTAGCCAGCTCTACTTCAACAAACCGTGACGGAACGGAACTGACCGGCAAGATCGCGCTGCAGCTGGCAGAGCGTGGCGTGGTTCTCGACGTGCGGCAGCTGCTGCAGCGCCAGCGCCGCCATGCCACTGGCGAGCTCCAGCACGTCGCGGGCGCGCCCGCCTTCAGCACCCCCACCTGCCCCCGCGCCCGCTACCAGCTCTGCTCGCAACAAAAATTATTTTTTTGGTAATAGACTATCAGTATTGTATTTTTGCCGTGGTCAAGTAATATAAAATTATGAAAAGTAAAAACACTTGTTTAAAATCGTTGTAATTTGAAACTCGAAATGAAAAAGCTACATTAAAAAGAGACAAACATATACATTTATAGGATATAGCCTGCGACAAAATGAAATAAAATACAATATATAGTGTTTCCTATTTATCTCGGTCTCATTTTCTAAACTTCTATCGCGTGTGTACTGCGCAAATATATCGTACGGTCATCACCTTTGCCAATGTCAAGTAACAGAAAATTATTACAAATAAACAAAAAGCGACACAATATTTATTTATGTGTGATAAATAAATATTGTGTCGCTTTTCCGCATATTTTACACATATCATAAAAAATCCAAATCACAAGTCCGATATAAAAAAAATCACATACATACACACATACATAGCGTCACGCTTGTGATCCCCGACACAATAAGCAGAGTCTAAAAAAGTAACGAACAATTTAGAGCAAATTTAGCCAAAAAAAAATTACAATTTGCAAAAAGTAGGCACCTATACATCACAAAACCCTATATCCCATTAGTCGCTTTTTACGACACACTAGTCAAATAACACAGTTGGCATTTTTTTAAACACAACAAACGTGGGACCTGTAAGTCCGAAACCAACATGAGTGTATAGAGTAAAATAAAATGTCATAATCACACAAGAAGCATCAACAAACACAACACTAATCGGCCATACGCAAGATTTTAAGGGCAACTACGAAGTCAAGTCAAGTCAGTCAATACAAAACGCTGTAACTACTCATCAAACACATATAAAACAATATTTTAAGAGCATATAAATAATGTCTTAATAAATGTACGACACACAGTGACATTATTACACAACAAGAAAATATAAAACATAACTTTCTGCACATGTTAATACGTCGCAGCTTAGCGCGCCTAGTGCGAGTTTATTTACGTGTTCGATCTCGATAACGTTAACTACAATTTGTATGTAATAAAAACAGCGCCAACTAGTAACAATAATCGGAAACACAATTCATGAGTACGAGTTTATCGATATCGACCACCAAACATTAAATCGCATTCGACAGTGAGAACGTTAACGCTCGTGATTGGTTATTTCAAGTATTTTGCGAGTACGAGCGGAATTTTTTTATCGTTCGAGACGTAACTTATGTAAACTTTACACCGTCGCGATTGAAAGGTTTTCACAGAGATTTTTAAAGTGAAAGATAGCAGAGTGAAGTTTTTTTTCGCTTCGAGGATGTTTGCTGCTGCTAAGGCATTAATAACTAATAATTATAGATGACTACTATTATAACGCCAGTGTTGAAGCTACAGCCCGTGCATATTTTCAGTCCGTTGTTACACCTCGATTTTGGTTTCATAGTAATTGCTATATAAACATTTCAAACTGCCAAATGTTGACGTTACGTATTATATGCTACGAGGTCAGGAGCGCACAGGAACAGTTTCGAATCGGTTTGAACAGTTTACGAGTTATTTTATTAGTTGAAATTTTATACAGCAAGTCCGGCTTCTGGGCTTCTATAGAGGCTTCGCCAAAATGGCTAGTTCACAATCTCATAATATAATCAAAAACTGGAACCTTGATCAAATTACGAAACATAAACAATTAGGTAATAAAGATCACTATAATAATCACAACTTTGATAGACAGATGCTAATATTAAGACCACTAAATAAAAATTATTCTTAATTTTGTTAGTTTATCTAACTCGAAGGCGCTACCAACATACGACAGTGAACGAACACCTCACGGTGAGCAAACGCAAAACTAAAAAGTTTACTTCGATTGTCACTCACACTCGCTTCTCTTCACTTGTTGTTACCTATGACGTTAACTCGGTTAACGCGATGGTGAAGTCATGCGAATAATTCTGTGGAAATCGCACTAGGCACACTGAACACCAACGACCGTACGAGGAAACACCAAACTCGGCTTTAAACTTTAAGTGGCAAGTTACCGTCAACTAGGCGAGGCAGGCACCATAATTACACAACAAGCAAATATAAAACACAATACGTCGCAGCTAAGATTGTGCTAGTCGGGTTACGAACACAAAACGTCGCAACCGCATAACGAGTAGGTACACACTAAACTTGACTTTAAATTAAGATGAGTATTAGAAAAAAACGCGAAATTACAAGGTTTCCTCGTTGAAATTATGTTTTTCATTCATTGCTTGCAATAACAATTACTTGGTGAAAATAGTTCGTTTTCTCTACTATAATAAGCTCAGAGCAAATTTTTGATAACTTATTTATTTATTTAGTAATCATCATTCTCCCGATGCATGTTTAGGCCAAAACTCGGAGAGACATGATTAGGGAGCTCTAATTTGTGGATTCTATTGAATATCGACCATCAAAAAAAAATATTTTTATCTCATAAATATCCTATATTCTAATAATGATAGAATACATTTTCGTTATATGTCTTTCACGTAAGGAAAAATTAACAATTCAACGGACGACCGAAAAAGCTTCGATATATGCCCCAAAATCTCCGAAGTTGTACATCATTTTAACGTAAAATTTATACCAAAATAATCATCAACATTTGCTTAAACTATACTATGATTTTCACTTTTTAAATCATAACTATTATTATTTTATTAATTAAATAAGAGTATCATATATTTCACTGCGTCGGCCATCTGCGATCACTATCGCGCGAGCACTTGTCGAGGTCGGACCTGCCTCATTTGATCTCGGGCGCTCCGTTGTTTCGATACTACCGTAGTGTGCGTCGATTGCCGTATAGGCGTTGATATTTTGTGTGTGCCAGAGCATCGTCAACTACGACCGCAGTTTTTAATTGTTGTAAGTATTTACTTTCTTACAGTATATTTCAATTAGTATAAAATTCGCACATTATTATTATACCAAATAGTCATGGTAGACCAGTAGACTCATTATAGTTATTTTGATTGTAGCTGAGCTTTCTTACCAGTCGGAATGGAGAAAAATAAATACAAATATCAATGTATCACTAAACATAAAAAAATATCCTATCCCTGGAGAAATAATAACGGAGAATAAAAATGTCTACATGTTTGCCATATGCACTGGCCCAGATTATACAGTAAAAGTACTAAAAATCTACAAAGACGTCCAATTTTGAATGTTGAACGTTATCCAAGTTAAGAGCGTTTTTTAAAAAGTATGTACTAACTCAAATTATCGACTCGAGATAAGTTCGATGAATGCTGTTGGGCAAATATTTTTATAATAAAAAATATAGTAATTGACCGTAAGTACCGATAAAAAATATTAGTTACATTGGGTTGTTTTATTTATTAAAAGAGGTTGCAACCGTATTACTTATTTATAACACTATGCTACCGTTAGTAGATATAATCGACTATTAACCAACATCAGTTAAAATCGATTACTGCGTAACAATTTAAATATTTATGTGTACCTATTTCAACACTAAGATTCGTAAATAATAAAAAATATTAGAGATGGGCCGAATATTCGTTTCATTTTCGGTATTCGGCATATTCGGCAGCTTTACCAAAGGTTCGTATTCGGCCGAATATTCGGCAAAATTACCGAATATTTGTTAAGATGGTACTCAAAGTTTACACTGTATTGAAATGTACGAATTGAGTATTGCCATGTCTTTTATAATTTTACTGTTGAAAGTATATTTTATTTATGAGTTAAATCTACCTATATGGCGTTATGTTTTTGAGGCACTGTAGATTTACTTCCAATTATATCAAATAGAAAGCTTGATAAAATGTTTTTGGAATCAAACAAAGAAACATTACATTACATTAGTACAATTCACTTTACTTTGGTCGTCAGTTTCTCTAAAGTAAGTCCAAATAGTAGATTTCCTGCCACTCATTATTATCATATAATTATCAATTTTCACTAAGAATAACATAACAAATACTTTTTTCTCGCAAAAATCGTCAAAACATAAAGATGTGACGGCAATTTGCTTAGTACTAGATGATGCAATAACATGTCAGGTGTGGCGGAGGAGTGAGGTGCAGGGTCCGGCGCTAATCCCGTGTGGTTTACGGTAACAAGTTTTGACATAAATTGATTACGTACCGCGGTGATCCTGCCGAATAATGTTCGACCGAATTTTCAGTTCGGTAAAAGTTTTACCGAACTTTCGGCCGAATATTCGGTTCAGTAAACGTTTTACCGAACTTTCGGCCGAATATTCGTATTCGGTGAAATCCATATTCGGCCCATCTCTAAAAATATATCAAAATAGATCACAATAAATTATTTAGATAACATAAAAATGACACACCAAAAATTTTCTATCCACTGAACTCCATCCTAAGAAAACTTGTATAATGGATGATCAAGATCGGTTAGTCGCTATTCACAGTATCATAGTGCGAGCGAGTGAATAGATATGAAAGAAAGAATCGCTCGCGTAGTTCATCGCCCGCTCGGTGCGTAAAATACCTAAACTTGTGTAACGCCAAAATAAAAAAGTCTAATGTAATGGGCTGACAAATACGAGTCAAGCGACTGTGAACGAGACGGCGCAAGTGCAGCACATAACGCGCGTCCGTCAACTAACACAAAACATCGCAAACACTCAACAAGTACACACGAAACACACCTTTAATGTTATTAAAATAAGTGTGAATTTACCGTGCGCGAGGCGGCGCAGGTGCAGCGCGCGGTGCAGCGGGCGCAGCAGCAGCGCGGCGAGCGGCAGCGGCGCGCTTGCGTCGAAGAGCGCGGCGGCGCGCGCGCCCTCGCCCCCGCGCCGCCGCGCGCTCTCCACCAGCGCCACGAGCCCGCCCGCGCCCAGCGCGTACTGCGAATACGCCTGTAAATATTCTTTTTATTTAATCACAAATACATTACATATGAATAAACCAAACTACGGATATTCCTAAAAGTAGAAAAACTAAAAAATGTGCGAAATAAATAAACACCTGCCTCTACCTCAGTCCCAACTAGCGAAATCTGGTCAGCGGAAGATTAGCCCTCATTGTGTGTGTGTGTGTGTGTGTGTGTGTGTGTGTGTGTGTGTGTGTGTGTGTGTGTGTGTGTGATGTGCGTGTGTGTGTGCGTGCGTGCGTGCGTGCGTGTGTGTGTGTGCGTGTGCGTGTGTGTGTGTGTGTGTGTGTGTGTGTGTGTGTGTGTGTGTGTGTGTGTGTGTGTGTGTGTGTGTGATACACGTGCAAATTGTTACTATGTGCGTAAGAAGCATGTCCAGTCTTGACCTGAAAATTTTCTAACGCGTCTAGTGATGTAAATTATCTTATAAAATTGCATATTTTTTGCTTATTTCGTATCGCATAGTTGGATTACTACTTACTATTTTTATCATTCTTGGAGACTGAACGTGTTTTACAATGGCTCAAAGACCCAGATTCCATGCCAAAATATAATAAAAACGTGTTTTACACGTTCCATTTCAGACTACGAAAAACTTGTTCATTCGTCATGTGGTTTATTAACGTTCAAAATAACCAATTGCTTTCTTTTATACCTTATTAATGTGATATTAGATAAGATTTTTTTATGGTTTTGTATTATGACCTGGAAAGAAAATTAAGTGTACAGACCTTATCTGACAGCTGTTATAACCTCAAAAACTTATTTACTTAATAGCATTTTCCCCTGGCCTCTAAATGAAAAGATCATAAGTTATTATGTTATTATAACAATAATTGTCTTTATAAAACAGTAGTTGTAGATAGAAAAGTCGAAGATGTTGTGTTGGCAGATCGACGAGTGACCATCAGGCATGTAGCTGAGATCACAGGGATCTCATATAGCAGGGTTCAAAGAATCCTTGCGAACGAGTTGCATATGAAAAAGGTCTCTGCGCGTTGGGTACCCAGAATGTTAACCGACGAGCAAAAGAAAAATCGAGTTGATATTTCGAGGGTCAATCTCGAAAAGTTCCAAGCAGATTACGAAAAATTTTTGTTCCGTTTTGTGACTATGGACGAGACCTGGATCCACCATTTTGATCCTGAAACGAAACAACAATCGATGACTTGGAAGCGAGCCTCCTCACCGACGCCAAAGAAATTCAAAGTTTCAAGTTCGCCGGGAAAGGTTATGGCATCTGTTTTTTGGGACGCTCAAGGCATAATTATGGTGGAATATTTGGAAAAGGGAGCCACTATTACGGGCTCTTACTACGCAGACCAAATAAGAAGATTACGGGAGGCCACTAAGGAAAAAAGACGCGGCAAACTGCGAGCTAGAGTGCTGTTTCACCAAGACAACGCACCGGCTCACAAAGCCGCAGTTGCGATGGCTGCCATTCAAGAAACGGGATTCGAACTGCTCGAACACCCTCCCTATTCGCCAGATCTAGCTCCTAGTGACTTCTACCTCTTTCCTCGGCTCAAGGAACGCCTGCGAGGCAAGAAATTCGAAGACGATAGCGAAGTAATGGCCGCTGTTGAAGCGTTTTGGGAGGGTCAAGACAAAGAATTTTTTTCAAAGGGAATCCTGGGTTTAGAAAAAAGATGGAGTAAATGTATTGATTTGTTAGGAGACTATGTAGAAAAATAAATTATTATTTTAACTTTAATTACCGTGTTTTATTTTCATTATCATTACTTTTGGATCACCCCTCGTACCCGGCAACTATTAATATTCAGTAAGAAATTAACAAAAAAAATATAAACACGGATTAAACGAAATTATACTTTGATAGGTTTAATAATATAACGTACAATACTAATTTAAAGCATGATAGCAAAAGGAAAATTTCAGATCAACAACCGCAACATAAATGTTACTATACTATAGATACGATTCGGTAATACCGTCCCTAAATTTTTTGTGAAATGTGTAATTGTTATTTGCAATTTCATAATCGTGGTAAAGCCATGCTGCAGCTATATTATATGGTTGTAGCACGAGTGGGGAAGGACCACGCTCTCACAGAATACCAAAATAAAATAGTAGCTAATGACAGCAGCATAAGCATTTCGTTTAGCGATTGTAGAGAACCGGAGATCATTTAACTGAAAACGAGACATTCCATCACAGTCGTCAAAACTGACAACGCATCTGCATTTTGATTCTAAAACGAGAATAGATGTGGATATCTATAGGACAAAGCAGTCACTTACACGTATAATCAGGTGCACTGTGCTCTTTTGTCAACCTTATTCCACAAATAAAAAATATTTGCTGATTTCTACAAACAGGCACTGACTCCAAAAGCCCTCTTAGAAACTTTCTTCTTGACTTTAAGTAATATTTTTGACTTCCGTTCATTTTCGATCTATGATTCTTATACAGTGTTATGAAATACCTATATATAATAGTATATTATTTGAAAATCAATCGGTACTTACATCATAGATATTTGTCAAGTATTCGTACAACAGATCTGCAACTTTCTTATACTCTGGCTCCTCGTTATCTATAGAGAAAGTTCTATATTAATTATGGTTATACATTTGTCACAAAGAAAAGTAATTCACTAGCACTACGCACTTTTATAGCGATTATAGCTGAAAATGAAATGAAAATCTAGCAATAATAATTTAAATATTTAAAAAATGTATCTGTAATTAAATTGAGGACAACGAATTAATATTATTAAAATATAGTAACTCTAATCTATTTCTATTTATAGAGCTTAAATAACTTAGACTTGTATGGTACAATGTGCCTACTGAGTATGTACTTTAAATTATACAAAGTAAAACAACAAGTACCATCATAGAGCGGCGGTAGGAAGGTGGTCAGCAGACACTCTAAACTGGGTCGCAGCTCTCCAAGAGTATAACATTCATTGTTAATAATTCATTTAGATTTATATAAAACATTTGATATGTTTAATTGTTTTTAAAGAAACATCTTATATTCTATTCACAATTACACAGTTATACTAAAAAGAAGTTAAAATAAATAAAAAAATAGAAAAGAAAAGGAAGTAATAGTTATATTTTGTGTGGAAATCCTTTAGAAGCGGGAGCAACGAAATGGTTACACTGATACCACGACGTCTCGACACAACTTCCGAGTCGTCGTCCTCCTCGAGGGTTACATTACGAGGTATTCAAGGCACCCCCCCCCCAAGCGTATGGATATACGTCATGATAGCGTGCCAAAATGACGTGACGACACCGTGGCGGTGTGAGTGGTGATGTTTTTGTCACGGCACTGCAAGGCCGCGGGTTCGAGTCCCATACGAAAAATCTGTTTGTATGGCTTACAATAAAATAATTGCTCCCGATATAGATATATGTTGGTGTTTCGGTGTATCATTGTGCAATTTATCTACCTATGTAAACGGCATCCACGAAACAGAAGAAATCGTATTGTGGGTATAACGTTTGTTAAACAAATAAATAAAACAAATATTGAATAATTACACGCACGAGCGATACATTAAGTAGAGATAAACCGAATATGAATTTCACCGAATACGATGTTACGTTACGATATATATGTTACGTTACGATGTTCGGCCAAATATACAGTTCGGTAAAAGTTTTACCGAACCTTCGGCCGAACACTATTCGGCAGTATCATCTCGGTACCTAACCAATTTGTCGAAACTTGTTACACCACACCTGATATGTTATATCATCATCTAGTACTGAGCAAATTGCCGTCACATGCTTATGTTTTGACTATTTTTGTGAGAAAAAAGTATTTCGTTGTTATTCTTAGTGAAAATTGATAATTATATGATAAAATTGAGTGGCAGTAGTACTATTTGGATTTATTTTAGAGAAACTGACGACCAAAGTAAAGTGAAATGTACTAATGTAATGTAATGTTTCTTTGTTTGATTGCAAAAATATTTTATCAAGCTTTCTATTTGCTATAACCTTATCTGACCTAACCTCACCCAGAGGGGTAGGCAGCGACTAAATAGTCGATAGTTAGCGCCCCCCGCGCTCACCACGATGCTGCCCATCTACTGGCAGATGGCTATTCTCCGTGGCGGGAATTGAATCGCCTCAATGGATGACAGTTACTGACAATAGATATTTAACACACAGCCGGGATAGATGTATTGACTGTTGAGCGGTGAAGACGTGCTACGTAAAGCTATTTAGATTACATTAATTTCACGTACCAAGCAGTTTTGAAACATCGAAAAATATTGTAAAATGATACGTAGGAATCTTAAATGAATGGCAACTAAATTTAGAAATTTTAATAGTGTTACTGCGGACAGTTGTAAACAAATATGTTATGTCTACAGTTAATTAACATTAGTGATAATTATGTTGTTAACCTTCTCTAAAGTATTACTAAATTATAGTGTTTCAAAAATGGTACTGTGATCGAAAGGATGAACACTATGTAATAATATTGTAAATGATAATATTACATTTGTTAGTTTTTGTTACCAGGTCTTCAAAATATTCATGTGGCTCTAGTTCCTAGAAGTAGGGGAACTTTAAGGCCTCCTTATAAGAAAGTGCGGTTTTCGAATTCTTAAACCGACTTACCGTGTTCACAGGACTACAGCAGTCCATACGATACGATAACGATTTATGACTATAAGCTGCCACACGTTGTAGGTACGTGCGGAATTTATATACCTACGTAATTTATATACGTATATAGTGATGGATTCCTGACAAAAGGTCGCATAACCACGTACTGGTCATTTGAAAACCGATCTTAACGAATGTAAACAGAGTACATGTTGCGACATGCGACTTGCGTCGTACCGTGTGTGGGCTTGAGGTGCGCGCTGTAGATGTTTATCGCTGTATATATCTACGAGTGATGGATATCTGACGAAAGGTCGTATATCCACGCACTGATTATTGAAAAAGCGACCTTTGGAAGTGTAGACAGAGTGTATGTTTGCGACGAGCGACGTGGACATACTATAGGTGTTTACCGCGGTAGGTATCTACAAGTGATGGCTGGCTAAAAGTTTGTATATCCACTGGTCATTGGAAAAGCGACCTTAAGCTACGTACTTAGAGAGCTAGTGCTACATACCGTGCGTGGGGTGCGTGGCGAGCGCGCGGTCGAGACGCGCCAGCAACTTGCCGGCGGGCAGCGCGAGCGGCTCGAGCGCCAGGCAGCCACGCGCCAGCGCGCTCGCCTCCGCGCCCTCCGCACTCGAGCTCGCCGCCAGCCCCACGCGCCCCACCAGCCGTGACCACGTCTGCACACACACACACACACACACACACGCTATCGTTACCGTTACACCCTATTTAAGTCCACTGCTAGACATAAACCTCCCATACATTGTCTCATATATCCGATGACATATAATATTTTATGATACCCGTTGCCATACTTGGCAAGCGGGTTGGCAACATTTTTTGTCGTTATTAGAGAGACGATGCTATCCATCTCCTGATTTGTTTCCCTCTGTCGCCTCTTAGTACATGATACGGGTAATATTTTTACACAACCACTACACGTGGAAATACTATTAAACTTTTAAATAATATAATACCTATTACAAACGTTCACTGGTGATCATAGGTCTCCTCATTAAATACCTTAAAATTATAGTCACCACGCTTGCCAGGCAAGCCGCCAGCTGCAACCGCAGTTTTTTTTTCTAGTTATTATTTTTAGTAAGACCATCATTACAATGGATATTCTTACGTGTCGTAAGAAGTGAAAAAAGGGAGAAAACCAGGAGATTCACAGTAATATATTATATACAATAATATATTATATGAACAAGAATGCTTTCTATGGCTAAACTGAAACACGTATGGAAACTAGCGCCACCTGCCATTAAGAAGTGAGCAATTTCACCAATATCCATAGATATGTATATCTATATTATAGCTATTATGAACCGTAAATGTAATATGTAACTAAAAAAGGGTATTTAGCGTCACTTTAAACGCAGCAGTCGTTCTTTTAAGTTGGTGTGAAGTAAGTTGAAACGAGTGTGTAACACTTACGACAGTTACGAGTTCAAGGTCGCGCTTGTAGGTGCGTTCGGTCATCAGTAGCTCCTTCGCCACGAAGTACGTGACGTCACCGCGCCGTCGCTGCGCCTCGCTTGGGTACACGGTACGTGACGATATGCTAAAAGTATTAAAAGTAATCGTTATATTCCTTTACTTACTAAACTAAAAACCTTTCTTAAACACATTCAAGTTTTTTAACTTCCGGCTAAGTATATTGAAAATTTAAAAAAATCGGGAATGATCGTTTTTACCCCGTTTTTCGTAAATAATGTTTTTATCAGATCTTGACGTTTTGAGGTCACAGGATCCGAAACTATTCCGATAATATCTAGATTATATATATATATATTATCGGAATAGTTTCGGATAAGACTTCTTCTTGGATCGTTACTCACACTTGCGTGTGGCTCCAACGATGATATGTACAGCTGCCCTTCCTGCCTAGAACTTCTCAATCTCACTCAGAATCTCAGATTTCCCGGAAACGACGCTGCCACACACAGTCTTCTGCTTTGACAGTTGGCTCTTTCTGGCAGACAGATCTCTGGCAAAGACTTGGTATTCAAGTTGCGTAAGTCCCGCCATATGTATTTGGAGATTTGTCTGTTCAGTTGCCTGTATACTGTCAAATATGGTGAAGACTTCATTTCCCGTCTAACAGCCATGAAATTAAGAGTGTGATCGGAGAGTTTTTGTGTTCTTTTGCGGCGGGTCTTGTAGAACTTAGCATGGACAGTTTTTACGAGCTTGTCATTCATATCGTCCACTGCATGGCAATCTTCTAGGCAGTGAAAACGGCTTTGTAAGTCGAGCAGAAAGATTTCGGAATTTTGTAATAGAGCACGAGGGGAACGGAGCGTTGACTTCATCAGAAGAGACCTCTCCAACTTAACGTTTAGGTTCAGTATGCCTCTAACCATTCGGTGATCGCTACCAGTTTTCACCCTTGCGACTACTGAGACATCACTGAACAGTTGCCATCTCGTCATCATAATGAAGTAAATCTAGTTTTTTTGTCGAATGGTTTGGGCTCGACCAATTACACTTCTGGAAGAAAAAGTTCATCATAAAGAGTTCCTTTTTATCCATGAAGTCGGCAAGTCGGCTGCTGGCCTCTTGGGTTCCGCGTTGTCTTATCCCAAATTTTCCTACCTTCAGCTCACCGTTCTTTCTTGTGCCTAGTTTTGCGTTGAAGTCTCACATTCTCATCATCATTAACACCGTTTGGGAGGAATGCATGGCTCTAGAAATATCCTCATACATTTCCTCCACCTCCTCATCAGGATGTGCCAACGTTTGGCGCGTAAACCTATATAACATTCAGCGAATACGGTTTGGTGATTTTGAGTATAAGGTACGCACAACCCTCATCGACACACTCCCTCTTTACAACGTTGTTAAGGAGAGACTTGTGGACGGTAAATACAACACCTCCTTGGGATAGATGGTTACCCTCCCGGTGATAGAACAGGTTGCTGGATTCGAGAATCACCGTGTCCCCCCCCCCCTCTCTTCGAACCTCGGATAATCCTATAATATTCCAGCGCAACTTGTCTATCTCTTTTCCAGCTCCAGAATCTTCTCGTCAGTCCTCAGGGTGTGTGCGTTGTATGTTGCAAGGTCGAGCCGTTTTAGGTAGCAACCGATCCTTCACCGGACATTCTTTGCACCTCCTGCCCCGCCGTTAGCATGGTCGTCACCGTAGCCAGGAAAAGGGGACTGGGGGCCGTCTATTTGTGTCGTTGCTCATATACCCATATTGCCATAGTTGCCACGCTTGGCGAACGGGTTGGCTACCGTAGTTTTTTTTTGTAATACAGTAATATGCCGCCTTGAAATAATTCTAGTTTTTACGGAATTTATCGCGTATATTTAACTTTTTAAATACCCGACGTTACGAATGCTTTACAGCACTCATGGTCACGGGCGGGAGAGTCCCGTATAATATATTTCAATGTGTAGTGTTCGCGTAAATGTAAGAAATCATTATATGCCGCCTGTTTCTCTCTGTCCCCTTTTATGACACGTACGGGAAGATCAGGTGCATGGGAAGGTCTTGATCACGGCTCTATTAATTTAGAGGGTAATCGTACGAAAATAAAATTATTTCTATATTACGGCTGGCACGATAATTAAGTATAATACCAGCATTATAGACTTCTATTCAATAATTTTACAAATGTGAAATGTAATCATCACTTTTTTGTTTAAAAATAAAGCAGGATCGTAAGCTTTACATAACTGTTGAAACAAATATTTTTATTGACATTTAATACCCGATACAACACGATAATTTAATGAAAAAAACGAAAGAATGATTGACAGAAAGAAGAAAGGAAAGAGGAAAAGAGGAAGGCCGAAATATATTATGATATGATATATTTTTTTTTTTTTTTTTTTTTTTTTTTTTTTTTTTTTTTTATATATATATATTTACGCTCTATAATAATATTATTTAAAACTACGGTTGCCAATCTTGTATCATCGATTCTCGATTAAGAATTTAAATGCAGATACATTGAGGACTAATATGAAATGCTTTACAGAAAATAAATCCTACCATCTAGTAAATGTTAATCACCTACGTGTTATTGTTCCGTCTCGACAGGGTGTCGCCGGCGTCGCTCTCACCGCCGCTTAGCACATCCATACTAGGAGACTCGGAAACTATGTGAACTGTAATAAACCAATTTCTTTACAGCAATACACTTGTAATGAAATTATGAAGAAAACCCTTTGACGAGATTTGTAAACATGTTGATACATTATAGTATGTAGTAATTCGTTTAAAAAAGTTAAGAAATAAAATAAAATGCCCAATTCTGTTGTCATAGTTATGTGATTTTAATAAAATCTACAACAGTTATCAGTTTGAAAATACACTAATTAATAACTAAGATGGCAATTGTTACCGTTCACATTTCCATTAATAGTATCACAGCTATCCACGCGCCGCCTGTCCCGATTGTCCACGGCGTCGTACCCGTTGGTGATGCGCGGCGCGAAGGGTGTGGACGAGCACAGCGGCGCCGCACTGCGGTCCGCGTCCGCGTTCACGCTCGGAGACATACACAGGCTCGCCGACGACACCGTGGGGTCCTCCTCCGGCGACGTTTCCTCTGTTAATAACTATACACGTTAAAAATACACAAATAAATTACAAAAAGTAACGCACGACAATTTGACAAGTCATATTGACTCATGTCTTTATTTTTTAATTCATTAACATTGTTTTTTAATACATTAAATATGAATTACAGGTTGAAATCAAATTGACGTGCGCGATCAATACGTTATTAAAAAAATATAAAAAATTATTAATAGTTAACGAATTAGTCGAACTGAAATATAACATGCAATATCGACAATATTGACAAATAAGAATATAGTTATTAAAAAAATATATTAAAAATTATTCATAGTTGACGAATTATTCGAACTGAAATATAACATGCAATATCGACAATTTTGACAAAAAAAATAATTTAAAAAAACACAACAGAGAAAAAATACTAGTTTCTAAAACAGACATTAAAACAAGACCATAGGCATAAAGTATAAAAAATATGTGTGGCAGAACATGTAAATCAGACTGAAATTATTATAAAATGCAGAAAATTATAATTAAACATAATATGTAGAACAGTTATAGTCTGTTTGAAAAGAGAATCGTCGTAGTTTTAGAGATAGCCTAAAACGTCAAAATTGCGTATTTTTTTTTATAAAAATAAATTTTGTTAAAAGGG
The DNA here is from genome assembly GCA_907164705.1 of Parnassius apollo. NCBI lineage: Eukaryota > Metazoa > Arthropoda > Insecta > Lepidoptera > Papilionidae > Parnassius > Parnassius apollo. The sequence goes on along the minus strand of CAJQZP010001183.1, from coordinate 1,146,164 downwards.
ATCAACTGTACAATAAGATATCGGCTCGCTTTTTGAACCGGAAGTATATTTTGACAAAACTAGAATAACATAATTTTGAACCTGTCACCATAACGGTTTTCTTTCCAAACATACTTCCACATGTAATTTTACACACTCACATGTTGCTTCCTGGCAGCTTATAAAATTATGTCAATCATGGGTAAAACTTAAAAAATAACCAAAATTACAAATTCTAATTAAAATGCAGAATGATTTATATTTATTTATTTGTTCAACTATCCCCAACATTATGGGGCGGTGTATTTCAGGATAACCGTACTTACATATAAATTCAAAAAGGAAGTAAGATTCGAAATTTTTGAAACAATATAAATTACGTGACAACGTAAATTATTACTTTAATAATAAAATTTTACAGTCTATTCGGGTTGTACAATCTCAATCGAAAATTCGAAGTACTTACAATCTATTAATTTTATATAATAACGATCGTTTGCACTAACTAGGGAGGTGCCGACCTCTTACACTTAATAGTCTAAAATTGCTTTGCGCATACGCTCACATATAATTTTTATTCCTTTATTAATTCCACTTTCAATTGAACACCAGGGGGTAATTGGGAGATTGCTTTATTACTTGAGACAAACGAAGTTTTTAAGGGCATTTATAAAAAAAACGGAGCCACGGAAACTTGAGAAATAGTAGGGCAACTCGTATTGTTCTTGAATTTTATTTCTGTAACTTTTTATAAAATTAAACAAGATATAAAAATGTGTACGATTAATGTATAGATAGAAGAAATTAAAAACTTCTAACAATTATATTACGGCTTTAATTCTGAGGTGTGCCTCAGAAATAAAGCCGTAATTGTTAAAGACGAAGTGTAAAAACCATTTGTAGCTTTCGTTGATAAAATTTAATCTTATGTTGATTCAAAATGTATTGAAACAAGGACAGCGTCCGCATGCTATCGAATTTCATTATGTGAAGTGATCGAATAACAAAAGTAAACTTCCTATACAAAACTTTACTGTAAATGAAACATTATTATGTAATGCGTAGATATGTGTTCGAATATGTGCGCATGAGGACCTAACAACTAAAATATATTAAATTACGTGCACTCGAATATAATAAATTTGATCATAAATAACTAATATAGAATTTGACGTTTAAACATGAAACATTGTGTTCAATTGACTTGGACAATAAACGGTGATAACATAAAAACTATATAACTCTTTGAAACTTACAATATTTAACATTTTACACATAAAATTTCATTAAATAATTATAACAACGCAAAATGTTTGCTCTAGTTAATGTAAATAAGACGGTTAAGGTCGAGTAACGAAAAAAAAATATCTTTTTGCAGTCTTATCATACTTGATACTAAGGAAGAAATATTCGTAATATTACTAAAATGTATTTATTACTTTTCAAGAAATCTGTATTCACGAATAAAATATACACTCATAGGCGTATTATTTGTATATATAACTAGGAGACAATCTGTAAAGCAAAAGTAAATGAAATTTATTCTGAATTGTATTACTTATATTACTTTATTTTATTCGATGTACTAAGCGAATATTTAATTGAATCATTTTATTTAAGTTCAATATAATTTTGTCAAAGCAGAATAAATTCATGTAAAACAAAGAAACATTAATATGTCGAATCTAATATCAGGTCTACCAAAAAGTTCTCACATTTTTATTTCTAATTCTAATAGTAGCTTTTCGCATGTCCGTAAGAAACATAATATATATTTCGGTTGTTTTCCTTTAATATTTATATTTATAATACCAAAACAAGTTTATACCATCTTAGCATTAATTTAATTTTTTTCACTTGGACTATGGTCACTTCCTTTCATATTTCCCAGATATGCAGTCTAAAGGTATAGACTATACATACATATATAAAAATAGTCCATAATATTTACCGATATTATCTAATTTCAGAAAATGAATCGACACAGCTTACAAGAAAAATTTTTTTTGTTGGATATTATACAAAAATATTTTTCATAAGTCAGTATTATGACCTTCTGAAATTCTGTAGTATATTTCTTGTTCTAATGTGGATAGTGACCATTTAATTAAATAGCTACTGTTTTCACAATATCACGAATCTAAAGCTAGCTCAATTCAAGCAATTTATTCCAATGACGCCAGAACTTTTTGTTAGACAAATCACTTCCTATTGGTAATTAAATAAATATTCAAAATAGATGTAATAAATTATAGAAAGTTAGAATAGATAACTATATGCTATGTAAAAGTTAGATTAAGGAAGACAAATGATGAACTGTTATATAATATTATAAAGCAAGATTTGTGGATAATATAATATTGAGTAATACACATTTTTAGTACAGTCATTAATAGTAAGCATGTCCTTATTATTCACGCTTGTTACGTTTTGGGGTGTTAGCCTTATTCATTGAGAGAAAACGCCATACAGTTGAATAATCTACGCTTTAAAATAAAACAACAACAGTGTAATGGAATAACACTGTTAAAGTGTTAACTGAACTATATCAAACTTTATTACAAAATGCGTAATGTGTCTTTACGACTAAGACACATTAATACGTAATATTACATATAATAAGAAAAAATGTTTAAAAACATCATAAATTTGGAATAAAATTGAGCAGATTTGGCACGATTACACTTCAATATCTTGTAATAAATAAAAAATTAGTCTAACAAATAAAATTTTGTAATAATGTTATATTCGATTACAATAACTCTAAAAGATGTTTATTTAGGTATTTTTGAATAAAACAGATCTAGGATCCTAATACACAAAGTAAATCACAGCCTTTGAATTTACATAATACTATTTCCATTAATAGATTATAAAGGTGTAGACACACAGGCACGTACCAGACGTTGAATGCGCAGAAAGAATGCACTATTTCAATTGAATCCGTTTTTTCAGTACTTTATAACATAAGAATAACAAGTAAAGTAACTGTCCACTTAATGTTAAGTGGCTCCTGTAACACTTCGGCACTTGAAAACCAATGCAACGTCAATAAAAGAAGGCTACACATACGGCGTCACTCTTGGGGGCTAATAAGAAATCCCCACATCATTATCATCATCGTCATCACAGCCTCTCATTTGCCAAAATTACTAATTTTGGCATGCGGGTCATACTATATAAAGAAATCTTTACATAACAAATAAAAAAGATTTTGAAATTTGCGTAGTGTATATTCTTACATCGTCACAACGCGGCGCAATGAGCGTAACAGCGAGTACATTGCTGTTTAGCAGCAGAAATAAATGTAGTAATACCGATGGTGGAAGCCCACCGTGTCAGGACGTCTGGTACGGGCACGTGCGTATCCACTTTATTAATGTGCAATATAAGTAAATATTCAGTATAACAAGAGGCATATTTGGCTTGTAGCTAAGGTAATTTCTGACTACGAAAACATAATCCTCCGTTTAGCCATTTGCGAAAATAACTAAGACTTCTCAATGAAATTGGAGCAAAGATGTATGAGACCAGTACACATTTAGCTACATCTTAATATATATTAAACTACAGGTACATCACGGCGGTAAGGTTTACACGAAAGAGTTAAAGGGTCACGATACCCAGGATTGGCACTATATATTTTTTCTAAATATTTGAAGTGACTGTAGATAGTAAGTATCCTAATATCAAATATCAATGTAACAATCAAGTAATAGATTTTGAAAGGCAGGCAAAACATACGCTCCTAAAGACATTTTATCTGTCCACCCCAAGTCTTCAATGGAAGAAGCCATCTAATCATTCTCGTCGTCAGAACATAGAGGCGGGGGGAGAGTCGAGACATCAAACTTTTGTTCAGGGCTATCGCTAGAAGCCTGCGAATCCACGTAGTGACTAGAGTAAAACCTTTCTACGTTATTAAGACTAAAGCGCTGGTCCAAATCCCTGTCGAATCGCTCAGCATTGCCCTCTCTACTCTCCAACGTATCACGTTCGTATTGTGGATAGCTTTCCTGCGTTCGAAACATATCCAGCTCTTCGTAATGTTCCGGATATGGACTGCCTCTGTACTCTTCATATTCGTCTTTATCCTGCGGCAGCTCAGTATCAGAATAAACTACTGTTTCGCGATCATACATGAAGCCACCAGATTTCGTGGTTTTTGGAGCTCTTTTGATTGTATCTATGGGATACGCATAATCGTCAGAATCATCTCTATCACTCTGCTCCTCATAAAATTTAGCTCTAGACTGATGTTGGTTAGATGATTCACCGAGTGATTTATCATCAGGCTGGCGAAACATAGGTGATTTCGCTTTCTTAAGAGATGACTGACGACTACTTTTGTTTGAATATGAATTTCTTGGGGGACTGTCCTCGGAAACATAGATTGGTTCTTGCGAGTCAAGATATGGATGACGTAGACGACCTAGCCTATCGAAACGGGGAAAACCCATTTCATCCTCATCTGCAGATGACCCAAATCCTTGAAATTTCACAGGTGTTATATTAATAGGGAACTTATGCGGCTCATAATTTTTAGTCTTATATTTAGCCGCAATGTCTGTTTGTTCGTCATCTTCAGAGTAACTGACTGATTCTCGAATATCATAGTTTTGAGAATCACCTTTGGACATTTCAGATGAACCAGATTCCACTTCGGGTAAGTAGCTGTCAGAGCATTCTGAGCTCTCTATACGACGTAGATTCTCTTCGACAGTCAAGTACACGCCCCCCTGGAGCTTATCACTTTCAGAAGAATATTGACTCTTGGTAGAGTCTTCTTCTAAAACATCTTGTATTTTTTCATGTCTTTTACGAGCACTCGTGACTGGTTTCTTTCTCCTAAATGTCTTCATTCTTTCTTTTGGATCTCTTATAACATCTAAAGAGCTATCTGTATCGTTACCACTTGGAGGACTTTTTAAGGAAATATTTCTAACCAAAAGAGATTTCTTTACAGGCGCTTTCAGGGGTTGTATCGGTGGAGACTCTGAACTCAGACTACTAGAATAGTATGGAGAACATCTCGAAAGAGGGGTTTTCCCAGATCGTTCGGCAGATTTTTTCTCTTGCAATTCCTTGTGTACTAAAGGTATTTCTGGTACAGTTATTATGGGTAACTCAGATGACGAGGCCAAATAATGTTCATGAAAAGACCAACTTTTAGGTTTACTGCGATATTGCTGTGATATTTTATACTCTTTTATCTGATTTTTCGACAGAGTTTTATCATCGTAGCTAGCATGTTTTGCCAAAGGCTTATAGTCGGGTCGATTGAATTGATTTCCGAAATCTTCACGTATAATGTTAGAAAACTCTTGACTTTGATAGCGTTCACTATGTTTTTCTTCTTGACTGTACAGCTGAGAAGGCATATCGATGTCCACTTCTGGCTGGGGTTCCTCAAAGTAAGGTTTAAAATCACTGTCCTCACTTTGACATCGCATTGATGCTTTTGTGTATTTATGGGTCTGTTCCTCATAACTTAAACTCTTTGGAGGGGCTTTTGAGTATCGTTCATGTGTTACGTCTTGTGGATGATGGAATGTCCTTAACCTTTGATCAAACCTGAGAATACCATTCGTGTGCTTTTGAAGGCTACTTAATGAACTAGAACTGGATTTATCTGACTTGTCACTGTAACTTATAGAAGAAGATTTATCATTCTTTCCTGTATAAGTCAATCTCAAAACAGGTTCTTTGAAGTCATCTGATTTCGCTGGAGATTCGCATTTCGGAACAGAAGTTGGGTCTGATTCGATTATATCTTCAATAATAGTAGGAGATTCTTTAACAAAAGTTGTATCACATTTTACATCTTCTACCTGTTGATGATCTTCGCGTGCAGTAGCCACTAGTGTGTGACTGGTGCTTGCTGACCACTCCGATATAGATTGAGCTAAAGTCAGGGTACTATCACTTTTAGTGCCAGAACTACTATCAATGCCTTTTTTTGAAATTGTAGTTTCCGAGCTACATAGCTTATCGTACTTGATATTGTCTGAGCTTTTATCTATACTACTACTTTTCGAACTCCCCGCTAGAGAACTTACTTTTGGTTTCTGTTCAGATTTCTTAGTTATTTGATTGGAGGAATACAACTTTGTTGCCGCATTATCAGACTTGTCGCTTTTTTGAATAGATATCGCAGATATGCTCTCTGAAGCCGAGAGATTAGCATACTGACGAACAGTATTGGTTCCCGTCGACCATTCAGATATACTCAAGCAAATAGATGTATCTTCGGAATGAGAACTATGGGTACATTTTTTTTGTGGTAAGCCTATTTTTACAGTACCATCTAAATCTGTCCCAAAAGAACTTGTTTCCTCCTCAGAATGACTACTATGACTACATCTTTTACAAGTACCTGCACCACCAGTACTTAGCTTACCTACCGCTCTTACGGTCTCCTCAGCATTTGTCTGAGAGAGAAGGTCATCGATTGACGTATCCGAATTGTTAGATCCACACGAAAACTTCTGATTACTTATTTGAGAAAATCCTTTATCAAAATCAGGAGATAACGATTTGCTATCTCCGCCAAATACATCATCCGTATACAAATTGTCTTCTTCGAAGTTAGGACTGTGATTAGTTGGCGATTTTAATGGTTGATTTATAATAACTTTGTCTTCAATATTACTCTTAGTATTAAATGATTTATGGTCGGCTCGGGAACAGCACGAACCCGTGTCTCCCATAAGACATGTAGCTTTGCTGAGAGTTCCGCTCAAACAAGATTTATCATAACTTTGTACTACACCTTTATTAAGGCATGTAAATTCATCGTGTTTTTCTAACGGTTCTACCATATAACCCGACTGATCGTAAGGAATAGCTTTTACATGCTTTTGTGACGATTCATCAGTAGTTCTATCCGGTGACTTTTCTGATTTTGACTCATGAATATCCCTTTCTAATTCTTCGTCATTATTCAAAGTATCACTGTCATCATCTGATTCCAACTGGTCTTTTGAACTTTCAGATTGAATAGTCACTTTCATTGCTTGTTCTGGTTCGTTGCTCATATAGTAAATATGAATTTTTTCAACTATTGGTGTCTCTAAAACACTAGAAGGAAGAGACGGCCATTCCTCAAATTCACTAGATTTTCGCCTATTTAACTCTGATGACTCACAGTTAAGTGCTGCTTGGGGTGGTAGCTCTGGTAGCGGCCAATCTTCGGATTCTTGACTTTCACTAGCGGAGGACTGCTTTAATGAAACTTTTGGGATATTTTTTTTAAGTTGACTATCATCAGAGGTTTTCTTTGTTTCGTGTAACATGTCTAGTTTCTTACTCATTTTTTCACCGTCTTTTTTTGATTCAGAATACATTTCACTTATTTTAGTTTGATCAATAGGTATGTCTGGCATTTCAGCCGATGTTCTTCTATCGGTGTCTGAAATGTAAGCAACATTAGCGTTGCTTGGTGGATCTGAACTAAGGCTAGCCTGGTGATCACTAGAATTCAACGACTCCTCATTCATACTTTCAGAGCGGGAGCAAGCTTTAGTTGAATCTTCATCAGCGCTTGTCTTTTCGGATGCAGTACTTCTCTCCGATATACGAGATAAAGTACGACCAAAATTTTGGCCGTATCCAATAACTACATCAGAGGAAACTGAAGACGTTGCTGGGTATAGGAAATTCACGGGAAAGTCGTTGAGGTCGTCCGTAAAATCAGCTTCAGTGGAATCTTTTGAGGTATTTGCAGACAAAGGTGGATTTTTAGGGAATGGCTGAAAGTCATCTAAAAGTCTTTGGTTATTGTACTCGAATACATCTCTATTTACTGTTAAGCTTTCATAGCCATCATGGTCTTGTGGTATCCAAGCTTCCTCAATGCTAGTACTATTCTCGCTGCCCGATGCGCCAAAGAAAGGTCTCCATGTGGGTTTTAATTCTTCACCACGGCGATAAGCCTCGCCTAATGAACCTGAAGTTGATTCAGTTGTTTCAAAAGAACCTCTTGATTCTACACTTAATGATCCTCTTGAATCCATGCTGGATTTCGATGAACTCTTCTGCTCGTCAAGACGAACCTTTCTCCTAGATGATGAATCATCAACACTAAGAGACCCCTTCGAAGGCGTTGTAGTAATCGTATTATCCATACTTGACTTAGAAGAACTCTTCTGATCCGTATCTTTCAAAGCCCTTTTCTTCATTAATTCTCTTTCTAGCGACGAAGTTATAACATTCCCATCATCATCAAAATCGATGGTAGTGTTTTGATCTTCTTGGGATATTGTTATTGCTATTTTCGTTTTTTTAACAGGTTTGTGAAGATCTTTCTTAACATCAGAAGCTTTTGACCCGGCAGATTGACTAGACTCTGATTCTTCAATAACACATTTCCCTATTTTATCCAAGCCACTTTTTCTTAAATTTGGTTTTGACAGTTGTTCTACTGTCCGTTCAATACTTTCAGAACTCGATTCGGAATCGGAAGGAGCTTTAAGTGAATCTACCGGACCTTGTTTTTCTAAAGTCGGAGTAGGTGATTTTCTCATACCAAATTTCGATGGACTACGAGGGCTTTCAATACGACCTAGCTCTGGAATGGGTGAAGGGGACTTTGAGTTCGATTTTGAATGTTCACTAGATAAAGTATGATGGGATACCAAATGCTCTTCGCCATATTCCATAGCCTGTTTAAGTTCTTCAAGGCATTCTCTGTCTTTTTTGTTTAACTTTTCAATATCTTGCGAAATACCTAATGGTCGAGCTATTGAACAACTTACACTTGATTCATCATCAATTGAACTACCTTTGATATTAGCACTTGATGGACTTACATCCTTTTCAATACTTGTCCAAGAAGTAGACTCAGAGCTTCTAGATCGTTCTGCACTTAACTTCAATAACTCACTTCTTCTAGACTTTGCTGTCAATAACGTTTTTTGGTCATTTTTTGTTTCAGTTGGTGATACATCATGAGCACTTCCTGAACTACCGGTCTGTTCACCTGATTCTGATTTTTGTGTACATCTAGAAGCACCATTGTCAATAAAAGGCAAGTTTTCGACGGTTGGACTGTGTTCTTGTGGTGGAGTAACTATTATTTTGTTTTTCTTTTTAAATTTAAGCGTTAAGTCCATAGATTTCGATATATTCTTACTATTCTTTACATCGCGATCAGTTTCACTTTCTGAAAACAGCTGCGACATAGATTCATGTTTTAAAAATTCTACTAAGCTAGCCGATGACTCTTCAAAAGTACTCTGTTGGTCAAGCGTTTTTTTACTTTTGCTTGTTCTATTACTAGTATCTGACAGCGGCAATTCTGTATCTGCTGTTAATTCCTCATTCTCGCCTGTCATCAATGAACCAGTATCATCACTTCGCTCACGATGCAGATTTACCTTTCTTTCTTTTTTAGAAACTTGGTCCTGATCCGATGAACTGTCGGCATCTATAAATGGTAAAGATAGACCTAACATATTACTCTCATCAGAAACCTTTAGCTCGCTTACTTCTGTCAGCGATTCTTCCTCGCTAGTTAAACGCTTTACTTCTGTCTTTTTCTCTTCAAGTAAACTGCGTACGTCTTGGCTACTCTTGCTCTCCTGAATTTCAATTTGTCTTTGTTTATTGTAAATATCTATTTTTCTCCTTTCCATTATAACTGTTTGAGTATCGTTTTCAATAACGGTGTATTGTGAATTAGTCATCCACTCGATTGAAGAATCTTCTTCGGTCTTTTCTTTAAAACTATGAGATGGAGAAACTTCTTTCACTTCTTGTTCGTTAACTGGCGTATCAGTTTCTTCTTTAGCACTTGAATGAACATCCACAGTTACCACATCTTGTTTATAGTGTTTATCAACTCTGTCTTCAATGGCAGGTGATGCTGGTGTAACATAATTTCTGTCTAAGCTTTTTGATTTAGCTTTAGCGTCAAGATGTATATCTGCCTTTCTATCCAGACTCTTCGATTTCACACTAGGATGCACTTTTTGATAAACCACTTTGCCCTCAATTTGCTGCTTAATTTCCTGTTTTTTCGATAATGTTTTTGGTGATTTCTGAAGAGCCGCAAGGTCATCGAATTTGTCTTCCAAAGACTGACTAGATTTATCATCCATGCTTTTGTTTAATTTATTGTTGCTACTTTTATTTGTTTTTTGATCTTCAAAACTTCTGCTTATTTTGCCCCCTAGTTTATTATCAAGTTTCTTCGGCGATTTTGCAATGAAAACATGATCTTCTGCCTTACTACTAATCTTTGTTTCAATAATAATCTTATCTCCTTCAGTTTTAACCAATATTTTATCTTCTGTTGGTGGAAACGGTGGCAATGTGTCTTTTACTGGACTAATGAGGGTTTTTGTTTGTTTTAAAGCAGCTTCAAATAACATTTGTTGTTTTTCTTTACGCTTAGCAATTTCAGAGTCGCTTTCCTCCTGTGATTTGGTCCTTTCTTTCTCTTTACTACTGCCACGTTTTACTTCCATTTTCTCCAATGATTTGGATTTCTCTTTTGAAACTTTCTTTGATATTTGTTCAAGCTCCTGACTCTTAGCACGAGCAATATCTAATGGAGGAACGGTTAAAAAGTCTGGACGTTCCTTAAGAGAAGAAGGTAAAGATTTTTGTGTTTGGAGCGCTTTTATTTTAGTTGCATTAGTGTCTAGAGAACCAGCTTTATTTAATTTACTGTTCATTTTCTGTTTATCTTCTGGTTTTGATTTCAATGTCAGTTTCTTCTTTTCTTTGCGTTTAATTCTTTCTATGTCAGGAACTATTTGATCTTCGCTCAAATCAGATAATTTTCTTATGCTACCTCTTGGAGAGTTTAAGGACGATGTTGGTGATCTTGACGGGGATTTGGACAACGGAGAGCGAGATAAAGGAGATCTATTAATAGGCGACCGCGAAGGGGACTTTGCTTGAGATTTTATTTTAGTTAAATCATAACGCCGTTTAAAAGACCGAGGGCGCCTTTGTTCGACAAGTTCTTCAAGCAGTTTTAATTCTTCACTATCGATAACCACAGATTTTATTTCAGGTGGAGATTCGACTGAATGCTCCTCTTCTACTTCTTCAATTTTATCAATCGTATCCTTTTTTCACAGCAGTTGCTTTTGATTTATCCTCAAGAAGTGGTTTTTCTTCGAGTATAACTCCCTCTTCGTTAACATCTTCTACGGTATCGTCTTTTGAAGAAAATGCGTTCATTGGGGGTAGCCTGTGCAATTGTATAACGGGCGTGTCTAAGCTTTTTGCTCTTCGACTAGCTGTTGGTGAATCTTGCGTAGCTTTCTGACGTTGCAATGAAAACACAGACCCTTCCGATAGGTTCAATCTAGCGTGAGCAAATAGAATTGGAGTTCCTCCAGTTTTGCGTAGCATCGGAGAAATTAATTCATCGCGTAAACTTTTCTTCACGTCCAACTTATTAATATAATCTTTCTTATCAAGTTGCATGACTTCACTTTTTTCTTCTGACTGAGTTCGAATACCAGTAACTTTTTGTATTTCCATGTCAGCTAAATGTTCTTCATCAGATTTAAGAAATTCAGTGCTTTCCAGAATAGGTGAAGGTATATTTTCATTGTATTCCCAAGTCGAACTCTCTTTACTCAATTGCTTAACTTCCGGTGCTTTCATAGCCACATCGTCTTCAGAGCTAGGAATTGAAATTGAACGTTCAGAAATGCGCCTTAATTCCGTAGCGGTACCACTTACGCTATCCAGTATTTGTGGATTATATTTCGCCTCAAGTTCTGCTAGCTTACGGCATTGAGGCGGAGAGCCTTCTATTTCAGTTGAACTCATAGTTTGACCTCTATGCCAAGCCCCTGAGGTTATTTTGTCATATTCAAGTTGCAAAATTGGTTCTAATTCTTTACGCGATTGCGGAGGCGAGAACTCTAATTTTGGAGCAGTTTCAGTGGTTCCAAAAACGTCATCAGAGTCAACACTTTCATCATCAGAAGAAAACGAAGTGATTCTGATTTTATTATTATTTTTTGCTTTAATTTTTCCACCTACCCCCTTCTTGCCAGTTCCCCGACCTTTTGCTATTCTTTTTGGAGGTAATTTTTCGGACTTAGATTTAATATCTGCTCGTAATTTTTCAGCCGCTGTCAACGGCTTAGGATCTTTACAAATGGGTGGCTGTAGTACGTTGCGTCCATTTATTACAAACTTAATATCATGTGGAAACTGAGGCTCCTGTATCATACTATCTGTTTTCGAACTCGTTGCGGAATCACTTTCTATTTGACTCAATTTCGAATTCAAAGTTTCGAGTAAAACTGGGTCCAATTTTTTACTTATATCACGCTTTGGACTTGGCACATGCTGCAACTGACCACTCTTATCCACCTCCAATGTAATCGGATCTATCTTAGACAAATCTATATTTTGAGTAAACAAGAAATCACGATTTTCCACTTCTAAGAATTGTGAACTGTGATCAGCCTGTACGCTAGTCCTCGGTGACTTTGGTGATTTTGGCGATTTTGGAGATTTTGGTGATTTTGGCGATTTAGGAGATTTAGGGGATTTTGGGGATTTGGGAGACTTAGGAGATTTAGGCGACCGAGGTGACTTTGGATGATCGTGATATTTACACCTGGGATGTGCACTAACGACATGCCGTCCATTTTGTGGAGGCAATGTTATTATATCGGGCGGTTGCCTTTTATCAATAAGTGGCGACGGTGCAGTCCCATTCATAACGTGTCTTTTATGAAGAACATACGGGATGTCGTACCCATCATCAACTAGCTTCTTATTATCATTAAAACCAGCTTTGAATGAATCGAATTCTTTGAAATAGTTCTTTGGTAGATCAAACGGAGACCGCACATGATCAGGATGCACAGATGGTAGCTCAAAGTGAGACCTCTTGGTTGCGATAGGAGGAGCACTAGGTATTTGACGAAATATGTAATCTTCATCGCTCGACTCAGCAGGAGTCAAGTCAATAGATTTTTGATGCATTAGAACGTGTCGCCTAGAATTTACACTACTAAATCGAGGCCTATTTGCTAAGCTGTTTGGATCGCTTTTAGTTCTTTCTACTGTAGGATGAGTATAGGGTGCCGCAGTATCCGCCAATCGGCTACTGGAACTCGTTTCTAAAATAAGCTTAGGATTATATTCGTCGAAATGCGTTTTAGCCATTAGCTCCTCTTTTAAATTTTCTTTCCTAACAATATGTGTATGAACTTTGCCACGCATATTCTTATCAAACTCCGACTGCAGTAGCGACGAAGTTCCTGACTGCAGTGCAGCCGCTTTAGCTTTATTTTTTGCGTATTCAATACTGTCCATTGCAGGTAAAACGCGAACGTTTACATCAGACTCGTTTGAAGACTCTTTCACTAAATGCGACGTATTATTTTCCTTACTAATAGAACGCGTTAAGGATTCAATCTTCTCTTTGTCAAAGCTAAATACAGTGTCTGAAGAACGGCGACGTTGATAACTGTGTATTTTAGCAGCCCGGTTATCGATTTCCGTTTCCAAGCCGACAATTTTCTCAGGCCAAATATGCGTTACATGAGGATGCACGTCTTCTTCTTCGGTCGATAACTCGTCAGATTTCTTAGGTGGACTAACGTCCGAATATTGTGCGTATTGGTCTAATTCAACATTTTGTAAGCTAGCAGCATGCATTGGACTCGTATCTTTGTGTCTATTATTACTAGGGAATGTAGAATAAGGGGTTGGTATATGGTAATAGTTCGGTGAATTTGAAAGGTTGGCTATTAAGTCTTCATGAGATTTATCGAATAAACTTTTTTCACTATATTCTGGTTTTTCCATTCCAATAAAAGTAGCCTGCGTATCAAAGAACTCCTTACCTGAATCCGGACTTGAGGAAGGAGATATCGGTTCGAATGGATCAATATAAGTATTTTGTACACTCGTTACACTTCGGCGTCTCAGGTTCAAATCTTCAGAATCGTAAATATTTTTTTTACAATCATAATAATCAGATTTAGAATCCTGACTCGACGTTCTAGAACCAGATCTATCGGAGCTTTTGCTTTTCAACGTTTCACGTGACTTTTTACTGTCAGTATGGTAAACGCTATCTCGCGATTTCTTACTAGATTCAGCGCTACTTTTAGATATTTTTTCATATATATCACTTTTGGATTCCTGACTCGAAGCTCGTGAGCCAAGTGCGCGTTTTATCTCTTTATAGAAGCTGCCATCGGACCTGACGGACAGTTTTTCGCGTGGAAGTATACGCGGATCGTCGATAAGAAACGGATCAAGGGGTATATCGTTGTCACTTTTATACTTTACGCCGACCATATTGATCGGTTCGTGAGCGTCGCACTCCGACAGATGTGACAGCGACCGGTCGTCGTCGGACGGCAAGTCGTTGCCGGAGTCCAGCGAGCACGAGCGGGTGTGCACCGCGGAGGAGCGCACGCGGGCGTACTTCATGTGCGAGTACTCGTCGTCGGAGCGCTCGATGAGCTCGTAGCTGTCGTGCGACAGGTCGTCCTGCGAGCCGCTGCGCACGCACGCGGTCACGTCGAGGCGCGCCTCGCCACCGGCGCCGGGGAAACTGGAGGAGTACGTGCGGCCGAGCAGCCGCCGCTGCGAGTCGATGGAGCCGCGCTCGGCGAGCACGAAGGCGAGCGTGCGCGCGTCGTCGTAGCGGGTGACGGGCGAGTCCACGTACGCGTGCAGGTCGGCGAGCACACTGCGCGTATCTGCGCGCCGCTTGGCACGCCCCGCCTCGTCGAAGCTGAAGTCGCGCAGGTTGCGGCAGCTGGCGCTGCGACCCAGCCGCCGCGTGAAGCTGGGCTCCGCGTCGGCCAGCAGCAGGGAGCCCGAGCGGCTGGAACGCGGCGACGGCCCCGCCGAGTAAATGTTGCACTGGGACAGCTCGTAGTCGGCGCGGTCGCGGCTAGGGCCCGGCGAGGCGGCGGCAGGCCGCGTGGCAGTGTGCGTGTGCGTGTTCGTGTGTGTGAGCGTGTGTGTGCGCGTGTGCGTGCACGGCGCGCTCTGACCTGGCGGCGCGGCACGCGGCGGCGGTGTGGGCGCGCGCGCGCGGACAGCCTCGCGCGCCGTGCCCTGGCTCCACGAACTCTCCGGGGAAATCTGCACGATCATACCACTCTAATTCATCACTCATTCACTCATTACAGCTTATCAAAGTCAATTGCTGGACGTAGGCCTCCTTCATAGAGCCATAAAGAGGATTATTGCCATAGCTGCCATGCTTGACAAACGCACATTTTTTATTAATATGAATTTTATCAGAAAAATACTACTAAAACAAAATGCCTCATAGCTTGTAATTATTAAATAGCTTTAAATTCACAAATTAAACCACGTGCCTTTAAAAGCACCAATGTCTTTAATTGGTCCTGCGCCTGATCTCTTTCATGCCGTCAACTTACCGACCCACGACACCACGAAAGTGAAGGAATAGTGTGCACCTGTGCATGCACACACTTTCGACCACTATAATTCTGTCCTGCGCAAATGACTAATCACCGTTAAAATTTCCAACCGTGACCGAAATTCGGTCTGTAAAACATTATTAATGAGGAAACAATAAAGTATATCACGTGAAATAAATACATGTAAATACAATACATACCAACGGTGTCGTCGTCCGATGAGGCAGAGGTGAATCCTCCGTAGGATGATGATTGACCTCTGCATGGGTCACTAGCTCTGGAGCCGCCTGGCGAAATACATTACCCACAATACAATAACTGGAGTTCGAAGAGAATACGTAGAATTAACAGGTAGTCACAACAACGAGCGTCGAAATGTGCGACATGATAGTATGGTGCGTGGATGGACCGTAAAAGAAACTGACAATAGCACATGTTAATTTGAAACAGTCGCAGGAAACTAAACACATGAAAGCGTTAGCAAGTAATTTTGCTAAAATAATGCATATGATTCCTCACATGTTCCAGTTAGAATGATTTTACGTTAATATTAGACATTATTTTGAAATGGATAACATTAAATAAATACTTAAAAAGAAAGGGTCAGTGAAATTTTATAAAATGTATAGCAATTCCACAACAAATTCAAGATGTTACAACCACACATATGATGTGTCAGCGAGAACATGCTTTGTTACGACCGAATAAGGTTACTTAGGCAATTGTTGCATAATTTAAAATATTGCAATTTTGTTGTTCGAGCCTAATAAAAGTATTTTCTTTACGGAAGCTTAGAACATCTCATATAAAATACAATTATATCAATTTACAATATTTATCAAAAGCGATAAAGGGGTAGGTAGCAAATTACTTTTAATTCTACTTTTCGTTTTTATTAAAACTTACCACTTTTAAGTCACTTTTTTACTTATTTTTAGCAAAAATTTACCAAATGCCTTGTCAGTCCTTTTACAAATTTCTTAAGGCTTGTGAAAGAACTGACAAGTTATTTGGTAAATTCGTATATCGTAGACAAGAGAATGTTACTTTTATATCATAGATAGATGCACCTTACTTTTACACAAGTGAACGATGTTATTGTTAGAATTTAATGCTCATTTATTTACAAAACTGCAACAACTGTCAATATATGGCGTAACCATACTCAGTACTTACATAAAATGCAGAGTAAGATGAGATCTGATAGAATTACTTTCAGTATAATTTAGTGAGTTTTAATATGAACCCAATTCAATAAGGCTCTTACGATTTGGTTGCAGTACAGTTTTGTCAGCTGAAAGAGAAATAAATGATATTTTCTATGTGTGACAAAAATAAAAAATAACTAAAAGCTAAAAAAAAGTTCAGTTCAATACATGTGTTAGGTCTATTGCAATAAGAATACGAGGGGTGATCTAAAAGTAATGATAATCGGTTACTTCAGGTCCGCATAAAAATCCAAAAAAAAAAATATTTTTTGCTTGCTTATATTCTCACTACGTCAGCCTAAAAAAATCATATAAATAGATCACGATTTCCGGGAGATACATTCATTTGAATACGAACTGTCAAAGAGATAACATCAACATGGAGAAAAACGAAATTAGAGCTGTCATCAAGTACCTCTGTTTGAAAAAAATGTCTTCAAAAGACATACACAGTGACTTAGTGGAAACATTGGGGGACCCTGCTCCTCCATATTCTACAGTTGCACGCTGGGCCAAGGAGTTTAAACTGGGCAGAACATCCACTGAAGATGAACATCGCGAAGGACGCTCATCCACGTCCCTCACTGAAGACAACGTGAAAAAAGTCGAAGATGTTGTGTTGGCAGATCGAAGAGTGACCATCAAGCATTTAGCTGAGGTCACAGGGATCTCATATGGCAGCGGTTAAAGAATCTTTGCGAACGAGTTGCATATGAAAAAGGTCTCTGCGCGTTGGGTACCCAGACAGTGGCGAAGCTAGAGCTCCAAGCTAGGGCAAGCCCAAGATATAAATTGATAAAAATATAGATTGTTGTTTTTAGCTGTTTTATAAAAATACACCAATCTTGATCTGTCTCCACGTTTCAGTTTCATATTCAGTGCTGTCAAGGACGTGTTTAACAAAGCACATAGAAGGCATACCACTGCTAGATAGATTGTATTACATATCAGCAATTGCATAGCTTCGGTGGCTTTGAAGAAAGCCGTTTGGGTTTGTTTAAGCGAAAGAAAAAAAATATTTACATCCAATACAATACATGAACAAAAGTAAAACACGAAACAAAGTACAAACTATGTATAAAATTAAAAAAAAAATTATTTACATTCTAATGGATAAGAGATAAGATAAGATAAGTGGAATCGTCTCGCTTTCTTATGGAAAGATTTAATTACGTCCACGTAAAATGTTGGTGAACGTTTTAATTGTACCAATAACTGTTTTTAATTGCGGTAATTGATGAAGTCTGAAATACACTCTTAACCTTGTGTATTATCTCAACAAAGTTTAAAGATTTCTTCTCCGATTATCACTTTAATACACTTCAATTCTTCACAAGGAACACTATTATCCTCCATTTTCATTAAAAATCTTTAAAAAAGCATAAATTTTGAACTCGTAATATTAAATCGCTTAAGATAAGCACACAGATTAAATAAACATTGAAACGTGAAATGAACTTGCAAACGTATTGCCCGCGCGCCTCCGCTTTTAACAAATTTATTCCCAAAAGCCTGCTTTAAATCTCTATACTAATTGCTATATATACAATCGCAGTTATATTTGATTATAGAATACTTTGCCATAGGTTAGAAAGAGAGCGATCGTCTTCTCGAAAGCCCCGTAAAAAGCCCACGCAAGCGAGAGAGACAACTATTAGCTCTATTAAAACTAATTTTTTATGACAGCAGCAGTATCGCTAAGGCAATACGAGGTCATCGGTCGACATGTGTCGAACAGTGGAGTGCGCGGGAAATTTGAAATAGCTTGAAACGTTTTACGAGTTATTTTATTAGTTGATATTATTGATTGATAAGAGTCAGGTTTAATAAGGTTAGCCCGGCTTTTCGGCTTTAATGGAAGCTCCGCCACTATACCCAGAATGTTAACCGACGAGCAAAAGAAAAATCGAGATGACATTTCGAGGGTCAATCTCGAAAAAGTTCCAAGCAGATCAAGAAAATTTTTTGTTCCGTTTTGTGACTATGGACGAGACCTGGATTCACCATTTTGATCCTGAAACGAAACAACAATCGATGACTTGGAAGCGAGCCTCCTCACCGACGCCAAAGAAATTCAAAGTTTCAAGTTCGGCGGGAAAGGTTATGGCATCTGTTTTTTGGGACGCTCAAGGCATAATTATGATGGAATATTTGGAAAAGAGAGCCACTATTACGGGCTCTTACTACGCAGACCAAATAAGAAGATTACGGGAGGCCATTAAGGAAAAAAGACGCGGCAAACTGCGAGCTGGAGTGCTGTTTCACCAAGACAACGCACCGGCTCACAAAGCCGCAGTTGCGATGGCTGCCATTCAAGAAACGGGATTCGAACTGCTCGAACACCCTCCCTATTCGCCAGATCTAGCTCCTAGTGACTTCTACCTCTTTCCTCGCTCAAGGAACGCCTCCGAGGCAAGAAATTCGAAGACGATAGCGAAGTAATGGCCGCTGTTGAAGCGTTTTGGGAGGGTCATGACAAAAATTTTTTTCAAAGGGAATCCTGGGTTTAGAAAAAAGATGGACTAAATGTATTGATTTGTTAGGAGACTATGTAGAAAAATAAATTATTATTTTAACTTTAATTACCGTGTTTTATTTTCATTATCATTACTTTTGGATCACCCCTCGTATTCTAATGTGAAGTCGAGAGGTCGATCATTACTTGAGTATTACTACACCATGGTATAAACTTTAATGTTTTAAACAGACTGAAGGCAATGATAGCTCAAAGCACATCTTAGTAATGACGTGAGTTTAATGTCAAAAACTCTTTCAAAGCAAATTACAATGTCCAAAATTGTTTTACACTATCATTATTATCGTTTTTAAAATTTGACAAAGCGCTCTTTTTTAATCATCTTCATCATCAGCCCATATAAATTCACAACAGGACAGGAGCCCCTACCATTGTATGAAGAATTTGCCTTAAACATCAGCTTACAGGCCGATTTACACTTCGATAACTACAGTAGCGAGTTAACTTGCGAACCTAGCGAATTAAGTAAAAAATCTCGTTTGAATGTCAATTAGTGAGTTAAGTAGCAAGTCAAAAATTAAGGTGAACGGGATAGCTGGTCGGTCTAATTTTCGACGAGCTAAGTTCGAAGTGTTACCCTCCCGCGCGTCTCCCGCCACCCGCAACTAAACTCACCGCTCGTGTAATCGAGCGAATTTAGTGCATAAGTTGGCAGAACGCAACGTGTTCGTATTCGACCCTCAAAATATATAATTGTACTTCTTTTAAGTAAGCTCGCCTCAAAGACATTTGAACACTATACTCGTACTGTCCACTTAGCCGTTTACTGTCAACTGCCCGGTAACTAAACTCGCTACAGTACTGTACTTGTCGAAATGTAAGTTGGCTTTAAGTAACTGCACTGCTGCTCGTCACCGGTATGATTATTTTACATCTGACGTAAATGAGATGGTGATATATCTAGCATTTTCCATAGTGGTCTCGAAAGACATCCCCGGGAAATACGACGAAATGGGATAAAGGGTTCTCACCGCCTATCCATCAACGGCAAACAACATTAAATACTTGTGAGTACACGCTTATTATCTATGTACAAAGTACATTTTATTTTACTTTGTTATTCTAGGATCGTAATCCGTGTTTCACGTGAAAAGAAACACTTTGGGTACTAAAAAATACTGCGTAACCGTAAGCAAAATTGTTATTGAAAAAAAAAATACAATTGGTACATTTAAAAAAAGAAGTTTTTAATATACATAAGCATTGAGTATTTATGATGAAAATATCACAATTATTTAATTATAAAAATGAGAATTAAGGGAGTATCCTTAATAAAAAAGAAGACGAAATTAATGTACAGGTCCGAAACCAATTAACATATTTAAACAAAATACCAATGCTCAAAACACTAGGAGCACACACTGTTGAATCGTGTAATCTGCATGCTTTGCCAATTCACAACGAAAAATATCACATTATTAACTATTCAGAACTTTATACATAATTGTCACACACGTGCGTGCTAACTAGAAGGCACCCATCCGTCATAACCATAACCACATTATCGGATAATATTATAGTAGGTACGGCTTTGGAGAGTTATGTTTGGAGTTTTACTGCGTTATAAAATCTGTAGTTCAATGAATCAGTAAACTCAAGTGGATCAGTTAAAATAACTCCTAAAACCGACAATGGTTCTCATGCGTCCAGTCAATGCAAGCAGGTGGCTAAGTACGAGTAAGTAACAGGCTTTTATTAATGGCTTGCTATGAGTATAATATCGCGTGAACTAATCATATGTTTTGTTCAAAATATTTATTTCAATTGGATTCTTTAACGTGCGATGCAACTGCTTGGTCTAATGGTCTAAACACCAGGTTAATACACCGCAGATCTATGGTCGAACGCCATACCGGCAAGAATATTTTCCCGAGAACACAAATTTTCGATTTTCGGGTCCAGTTACCTTGTAATGGTCCGTATTTCTGACTGATAGCGAGAAAGGTAAAAGACTTCTCTACCTTTATCGAGAGAAAAATATAGACAGAAATAGGTTAGAGTAAGAGAGTCGCCATTGTGTTTACGTGTACTTTAGTATTTTATTTTTATTTAAAAACCTTATATGAAACACCAAAATGCTAAGGTTACATAGGGCAGACTTAATACCATGTAGCATTCTCTGCCAATAAACCTTGGGTGCCAATGACAATTGTTGGCAGGTGCCAAATATATTATTTATATAAAGTGTATATAATATGTTATTATATGGTATCACCGTATCACATTTGAAAGGTCTTATTGTACCTATTTTAAAATATTCCAGAAGAACATGCGGTGCGTAGCGTGTTTGTTTGTGTGTTTGTGTATGTGTGAGCGAGAGGTAAGTATTGCGCGCACCTTGTCCCTCGTGGTGGCAAAGGCGGTAGCTGCGAGCGGCGGGGGAGAGCGGCGGCGCGCGGGCGGCGGGGAGCGCGTCCGCCGCGCCGCCTCGCGCGCCTCCTCCGCAGAGTAGCCCTTCATCATCAGCGAGGCCTCCAGGTAGTGAGGTTGCTTGTCCCACTCCAGGGAAATCGCTGTCGGACAAACGGACACGCTCTCAACTTGTTAACATTCACAGTAAATGCATCCACAGAGACGACAATGAACATCTCAGTTTGGAATTTAATTCGTTATTTATTATAGCCTATCAAAGTCCACTACTGAACGAACACAAGCTTCCTCATGGGATACCTCATAAAGGACATATTTGCCACAGTTTCAATGTTTTGTTGTCAAAATGCTGCTGATCATCTCTTAGTTTGTTACCCTCAGTCCCCTCTTATGACACCCACAAAACAATATGGGATAGTGGATATTCTTACATCGCCATTACACTCTGTGTTTACAATTGTATGTTGACTCGACAAATATGCAAGAAGCTAGCGTGTACTATTATTTATTCTGTGCTAGCGTGCAGAGCTTTTCAATACAATAAATTAGTTCAAGTGTACATCTTGCTCAAAATTTGATTCATATTGGCATACTGTAGAACATCTAGCATTGGCCATAACTTGTTTACCAATCATTCAGTCATTAATCTTAAATGAGCTCCGTTTCATTCCTGTTTTGAAAAAACTTTACCTTGCTGAAAGATTGTTGATGTAATACGATTTATGTACATAAAATATGGTCATAGCGGGCTTCTACGCAACAACGCACACCATATTATGTTTAATAATGAAAAAATTACAACTATCATAAATATTTTTATAATTTACGAAACAATAAAAAAGCAGTAAGCATAATGAAGACATGGGACAGCGTAGCAATATGAGATTTTATATGCAAATATCATACAACATAATATATTTGTTATGATAGACACAAATGTTCAGGCCAACAACAAACACAAAGCAGAGCAGTGTTTTCCATCTATGTAGAATGATCTTAATGATTTTTTTACCGACTTCAAAAAGGAGGAGGTATTCAATTCGACTCTATGTTGTTTTATGTTATTTTTTTATAGCATAGGGTGACTAACGAGTACACAGTCCACCTGATGGTAAGTGGTTGCTGTGGCCCATAGACATCTACATCTGTCTTCGATTACGAAACAAAATGCAGATACGTTGTCACCCATGAGGACTTAGGTGGAATGCCTCGTTTCCAGTAAAAAGGGTCTCCGGTTCTCTACACTCACCATACGAAACACAGCAGCATTAAGCTACTATTTGACGCATACATGTGTATATGTATGTACCTCATAACTTTTCTCTGGGTGAACCGAATTTGAAAACTTTTTATCTAAAAGCTGGTGCTTCTCTTGTGGTCTTATATAAATTTAATCAAGACCTGGCCAGTAGTTTTTGAGTTATCCTTTATAATGCGCATTTAATTGACTTCGAATACATTGATTCGGTCGTATTGAAGTCGGTTGTACAAAATTTTCAATTTTACCACCTGTTTTTATTTAATTTAAACAATTAGCTTGATCACTATTTGTTATATATAATGCATCTTTATAGTTATTTTCTACTCTATTGATGTTGAAAATATAAATAAACTACAGGAAAAATTGAGATTTAAACTTATTTTTGGTTGTGCTTAAAACCGTTATTATTTTAGTGAGAAGTATAAATAATAAACGTAAAGTTAGAGCCTATAAAACGTGCCGCTACAATGGTGACTTTATTTTGACACACATATACGTTTTCATATTTTCATTTCATGAAGATATTATATTTCCATTAAACGTTATTATTTACGGATTTATTTGAAATTTTTGAAAATAGTACTTAGAGAACTGTCGCGCAGCGGTCATTTGGCGAGGTCAAGGATCATAGCATCGCATCATTGAAATTAAAACTATTAAGCAATACTAAAACTTTGTCAGCAAGCGGGAGGTGCATGCGACGTGTGTGCCCTTCACTCAGCTGCACCGAAACCCGTGTCCTTGACACACATCATCACAGTAATGCCCATAATTACGTCGACTAATATTTTTGTTAAAGTTTTCGCGAAAAAGACGCTTTACCTATTGTTTTATTTATTAATGTTTGTGTAATTAGGTTATGGTACTGCGATAAAGACGTTTTGTTTTCGTTTTCTAATCAAGTAGGGACGCTTTTATTTGTTATTAGTGCTTGTGTAAACTTGTGATAGTAATGGCAAATACATATACGAACTACACAGCAGCTGAATATGCGAACATTTAAAGCGCAAAAAGTTGTACCCATTCAAGACTAGAAAAGTACATACGCGTATTAAATTAATAAGAGTGAATTATTGTTACTGAGTAAAATTGAAGAGAACTGTGACTTTTTTTTCCAAATTAGTTGGACTGACGAAAGCACGTTCACCAGAAACGGCATGTGGAGCCAGCACAATCTGCACCATTGGAAACCCAAAAACCAAAATCTGCGCGTTTGGCGGGTAACGGGTTTGGTCAATCTATCAGTAGATTTGGAACATCACGAGTACAAGGTTATAGGTACCAGACGCGTTGCGCGGTTGACAGCTCGCGAAACGACGCGTTGCCGCTCCGATTTAACTAGGTAATTTTATGAATGAATTTTTGCAAGGGTGATCCCAATTTTAGTTCATCATCATTACAGCTCTTCACAAGTCCACTGCTGAACATAGGCCTCCCCCAAGGTACGCCACAAAGCACGGTCGAGCCACCTGCATCCATCAACTTCCTGCATGCCTTACCAGGTCGTCACTCCATCTAGTGGGGGGTTGCCCTACGCTTCGCCTACCGGTACGAGGCTGCCACTCGAGAACCTTTTTTCCCCAACGGTTGTCGGTTCTTCGAGCTATATGGCCGGCCCATTGCCACTTCAGCTTACTAATCCGTTGGGCTATGTCGGTCACTCTGGTTATACCGCGGATGTCCTCATTTCTAAGTTTATCACGCATAGGAACTCCGAGCATAGCCCTCTCCATAGCTCGCTCAGCGACTTTGAGCGTCCTCATACGGCCAGCAGTGAAGGACCACGTCTCGGTTCCGTAGGTCATCACTGGCAACACGCACTGGTTGTACAACTTAGTTTTCAGGTTTTGAGGTATACCTGACGAGAAGATGCGTCGCAATTTTCCGAACGCTGCCCAGCCGAGTTGAATCCGTCGATTGACCTCTCGGTCGAAGTTGGACTTACCTAGTCGGACTATTTGTCCCCGGTAAACGTACTTGTCAACAACCTCGAGCTTAGTGCTCCCAACAACTACGGGCATAGGTGTGACATGAACATTAAACATGATCTTTGTTTTGTCCATGTTCATCTTAAGACCTATCTGTTGAGAGGCACTATTGAGGTCATTGAGCATAGTGCTTAGGTCCTCCAGCGATTCTGCCATAAGGACTATATCGTCGGCAAATCGAAGGTGAGTGATGTACACGCCATTTATGTTAATCCGTATCCTTTCCAGTTCAGTAGCTTGAAAACGTCTTCCAATGCAGCGGTGAAGAGTTTCGGGGAAATAACGTCACCCTTTCTTACACCTCTCTGGAGTTAGATAGGTTTCGTACTCTGGTTCTGTACATCGTAGCCCTACTGTACAAACACTTCAGCACTTCGATATACCGACAGTCAACTTGGTACCGCTAAAGAGACTGTAGCACCGCCCAAATTTCGACGGAATCAAAGGCTTTCTCACAGTCCACATACGCCAGGTAAAGTGGCAGATTATACTCTTCGGACTTCTGTACAATTTGCCGAAGGGTATGTACGTGGTCTATGGTACTAAAGCCTTTTCGGACGCGGCTCAGAAGGGATATCGGTCTGTAGTTCTTCAAGAGGGCGTTGTCACCTTTCTTGAAGAAAAAGACCACCGCACTTCTGCTCCACGCCTCCGGAGTAGTGCCACCATGGAGGACAGAATTAAAGAGCCTCTGAAGGACTTCAAGTACCGGTTTTCTACCCGCTTTCAGAAGCTCCGCTGTAATTCCATCCTCGCCCGGGGACTTGCCGTTTTTAAGATGCTTGAGAGCCATTCTAATCTCGCTCAGACTGACGTCCGGGATATCATCGGAATAGTGTCGGATAAGACTTGCTCTTGGATCGTTACTCACACTTGCGTGTGGCTCCAACGATGATGTGTACAGCTGCCCATAGAACTTCTCAATCTTACTCAGAATCTCAGGTGTCCCGGAAACGATGCTGCCACACTCAGTCTTCAGCTTTGACAGTTGGCTCTTACTAGCAGACAGATCTCTGGCAAAAAATTTTGGAGCCCTGGTTCCTCTCGATCGTTTCTTCAATACGAGCAGTATTAAAGTTGCGCAAGTCTCGCCGCATGCATTTGGAGATCTGTCCGTTCAGTTGCTTGTATGCTGTCAAATCTGTTGACGATTGCAGCCTCATTTCCCGTCTAACAGCCATGAGATTAAGAGTGTGATCGGAGAGTTTTTGTGTTCTGCGGCGGGTCTTACAGAACTTAGCTCCGACCGCATGGACAGTTTCCACGAGTTTGTCATTCATATCTTCCACTGCATTGCAATCTTCTAGGCACTGAAAGCGGTTACGTAACTCGTGCTGAAAGGTTTCGGGATTTTGGATTAGAGCACGAGGGGGACGGAGCGTTGACTTCATTAGACGAGACCTCTCCAACTTAACGTTTAGGTTCAATGTGCCTCTAACCATTCGGT
This sequence comes from Parnassius apollo, assembly GCA_907164705.1. Taxonomy (NCBI): domain Eukaryota; kingdom Metazoa; phylum Arthropoda; class Insecta; order Lepidoptera; family Papilionidae; genus Parnassius; species Parnassius apollo. Next base: position 1,119,980 of record CAJQZP010001183.1, on the reverse strand, counting down.
GATCGCTGCCAGTTTTCACCCTTGCGATCACTGAGACATCACTGAACAGTTGGCGTCTGGTCGTCAACGTAATGAAGTCAATCTCATTTTTTGTCGAACCGTCAGGGCTCGACCAGGTCCACTTCCTGTGGGGCCGCTTCTGGAAGAAAGAGTTCATCATAAATAGTCCCTCTTTCTCCATAAAGTCGGCTAGCTGCTGGCCCTTACGGTTCCGTTGCCCTACGCCAAATTTCCCTAACTTCAGCTTACCGTTTTCTCTTGTGCCTAGTTTTGCGTTGAAATCTCTCATCAACATCGTGTAGTGGGTTTTGGAGGAATGCATGGCTCTGGAAATATCCTCATACATTTCCTCCACTTCCTCATCGGGATGTGCCGAGGTTGGTGCGTAAACCAGTATGACCTTCAGCGAATACCGTTTGGTAATTCTGAGTATCAGGTACGCGACCCTCGTCGACACACTACCAAGCTTTATAACGTTGTTGACAAGAGACTTGTGGACGACAAATCCAACACCTTCTTGGGACAGATGGTCGCCCCCCCGGTGATAGAACAAGTTGCCGGACTCGAGGATTACTGTATCCCCCCCCCCTCTCTTCGGACCTCGGATTATCGAATAATATGCCAGCGCAACTTGTCTACCTCTTCTTCCAGCTCTAGTATCTTCTCGTCAGTCCTCAATTTTAGTTACATTTTTATTAATTAATTTGTTTGAAAAAAAAATTAATTTACGAATTATTTAATCTATCAAATATAATATGATTAATGGGCACTAGCCCTACCCGTGTGTAAAATTAAAGTCACCATTGTAGCTGCACGTTGAATACGTCCCACTGCTGGGTACAGGCCTCCTCTTACTTCTGAGAGGGTTTAATGGCGAGGAAATGTCCGCCGCACTACTCCAATGCGTGTTGGCAAACTTAACATGTCTTCGAAATATTTTTTTTCTTATTTCACACACATGCAGAAATATATATTACCTTATATTTCCCACTACTTACATACACAACCATACATTACTCATATAAAAGTTAGTGAAAACAATATGTCACATATTATGGAGATATTAAAACTTTAGTGAAAAGCAATCAATCACATATAAATCTGTAGAAGGATTGTTGAAGTAGGCAGACAAAAACGTTCTGTAAAAACTACAATATCGTTATGTTCGACTATTATCGGATCAAGTCGCCTAAGGATCGCCTGATATAAATGAAAAAGCTTTTGTTCAGAATGCTGTGCATTTCATCATCATCTATGATTCATCTATGATTATAATATTTTGTTCAAATTTTTTTAGTGTATAGTTGTTTAGGATGTGATCGAACATGGTTACTGTGTGATCAAGCGATGTACAAAGCGATTGAACATAGATATGGGGCGGATTTGATATTTATTCATGTATGTGACGGTGTACGTATGCGATGGGGGCGTGCATTTGTGTTCTCATGCGTATGGTTACATTTGAATGCGTGAATTATCGGATTGTGAGTTTAGTACGATTTAGTTTACTGTTGGAGATTGTGTCCGTATGTTATGGTTGCGTGCTATAAGTTATTAATATATGTTATATTATTTAAAGTATTATTAATTTGTAAATGCACAACCGAGCACGTGATATATCAGCACATAAAATTGCAACTAACAATTTTATTGGCGTCGGCGGGAATCGAAGTTTGGTAACTTAAACGCAAGCAACATGCTGTGAAATTTACAATAAGTGTTTAGCTTTTAAGCTACCATAGGTATTTTTTTAAATTTATTACGTGCTCTACGAGATAAAATATTTAAAGGGCAAGTAAGTCCGTTAATACTCAATGGAGCAACGTTGCGGACTAATTGCACCGTAACCCTCTCAAAGACCTGAGTCTGATTTGTGGGGTTTATTTTACTTCTTTTTATAAATCAATAAATAATACTTTGAATAAAGTTCTAGAATGTTATTGCTACATGATTCACTACAAAAAACTTTCATTAAATACTTTTATCCATGAAATCCGTTTTATTTGCATTGTGTACCATTGATTATGGGTATGTTCCGAAATACAACTCACTACACTGGCAAATGCAAATGACGTCATCAATTGACACTATATTGAACTGGCGTGCCGCCGCCATATTGCGTCGGATATACGGCCACAATATTTATTTATTTATTTATGCTTTCATGCACAAAAAAGTACATATGGCGGACTTAATGCCATAGGGCATTCTCTCCCAGTCAACCATTAGGCTAAGCAGAGATAGACATTACGGAGGCGGTGCAGCAATAATCAAAAAAGAGAGGATAAAATAAATAATAATATATATAATAAACAATACATACATATTATATACACATATAATAAAACAATTTTTAATTGTGTGTGAGCTGAATGAAGCATGCCAGAATTTGTTTTTATTTATTCAAATACAAAAATATAGAATAATTGCTGGTATCTTCATTAGGAAGATATAATGATTTTTGGAGCACAAAATGACAAAATAATCGCCAACACTTTTCCAATATGGCGTAAATGTATGATGTCATATACTGTCCTATGTTTTGGAACGAATCACCAGTATAGCGTCGATTCATGACTTCATTCGCATTCGACAGTGTACTGGGTTGTATTTCGGAACATACCCTATGTTTACATGCGCTGTCTTTGTGAACGGTTACGTGCGTGTGCTAGTGCATGCGTGTGTGTGCAAGTGTATACGTGTCCAGTCGGGTGCGTGTGTGTTGAGTGTGACGGTGCGAGTGCATGCGTGTGTGTGCGTGCGTACGTACCGTCAGAGCCGGGCGGCAGCGGCAGCAGCGGGTGTGCGGACACGCTCGCGTTGAGCGCGGTGGCGCGCGGCGCGCCCGCCCGCCACGCGCGAAACGACCCCGACCTGCGGCATCGGGCAGAGGATGGTGACTACCCACCAGCTTCCCGCTTCACGCGTCGCCATTGCGACTTTACGCAATAGCGTACGACTCGCTCTACCTCCATAACGGTGTCAGAATTCACGAGCATACGAACTAACGCCCACTCTTTTGGTTAACTATTCGCGAAACATTTTATTATTTGATTGACAAAACATTGAATGATCTATTAAATTATGATATATATATATTTGTTTATCAGACAGTAGAATAAGTGACTGCACAATTTTTAATAAAATAGAGAGTTTCTTCTCCGGTCAAATGAACATCATTTTGGAAACAGCAGGAATTTTTCAAAAGTCGTTTTAATTCCTTACATCGCATACAAAATTCTTTAAGCAATTGCTCATATTTACAATCCTTGAATAATAAGCTCAAATTGCCAACATGTTATATCAATACATAGTAAAATCTTTTTGGTTTTATATTTAAAGACTATAAATTACTTGTCACAAAAAGAATCATGGAAACACTACTTACATAAAACCAACTAATTCTGCTTTTTATTCAGAAATTTGAAACGTTATTTGAATAAAAACAATTGGAAACATAAAAACGTACCCATTTAACAGAAAAAATGGAACTAAACAAATAATAGCTTTACGATACAAACAAATTCGTGTCTAATCAGCTTGCAATGACGTAAAAGCGTCACAATGTATGAAAAAGAGCGTGGCGCTGTATATACAGAGACGTTTAAGAAACTATACGCGTAAATCTGAATTGAATCTTTATGCAAGTACATAAGGTACACAATTTAAGTACAATTTAAAATAAGTACACGTGTTTAATGAACGCACCATCCTCCGACCGATAGTCATGGCATCGTTGTCGTAACAACGAGGAACATTTCAAAACATTATGTCTTTAGAAGAAGCGAAAGTCTCAACGAATACAGCGCATGCTCGAGAACGCTAATCACCAAACCATTTAGCTGGACTGCCATAATGACCAGCGTGCGTTTTCGCAAGTGAAGAAAAATAAATGCCTACACTAAGAACCTTACATGGTAAGTGGTACTTGATAACAAAAAAAAACATTAAACAATAAATAACCTCAAACGTTTTGAAGTCTGGCAACCCTTCTGCGATAACGTCACACGCCGTTACGACAATCGAGCTGATATACAAATCAATTCGAAGCCTCTCTCTAATCAATTGTTTAAAATGTTTCCTATTCCATGCAAATTTTCGTTATTTAAACCACACGAACGTCCAAATAAAATAAAAACCAAAAGCTATTTTCCCAACTCATGCCAAGAACTCACCTTATATTATTGTTAGCTAACATATACCTAAAATATTCAATGTATAAATCCCGAAAGCCTATCACCAACTACTATCCTATTAATTTTAAAAGTTTTCAAACAGCTATATCACAACTAACGGTCTATCTACGCCTGAAATATTTGTAAAATACAGTAAGCTTTAGTTTTACTATTAGATAGCAGCTAAAGCCGTCGAACAGTCTCAAGGCATGCAACAACCGTCTATGTCTTATTATTTAACCCCGTGTACAAAATAAGCCATGTACTTCACGTGTAAGTACGCACCTCTGGAATGTCTGTCGTTTCACGTAGTTGTCGCGGACGAACTCCACGATCTGCTTTTGCGTTTTGCCGCTATACCTGGAAATGCACATTTACGACGAATTAGATAATTTAATCTCATTAACTCAAATCCCCTCTTTCAAGTTCAAAGCTGCTCAGCGAATTAAGATGAGACCTCAGTGTTTCAGCTCGATTTATAACAAGGTAAATTATAACAGATAAAAAAATCACCTGACTTGCTAATTTATGAGCAAAATGGAAAATGGTAATGCTAAAAAGCATTAATTATTTTTATCTTATGCACAGTTCAAGGAAATTAAAAAAAATTATATATGTCGATAAAACAAATTAGACTAGCTTAAAAAAATAGACAGAGCGCTGCGGACATGTTAAGTGACGTTAGAAATCAATCTAAAAGCTTCACAAATAATTTGATACCGACACATATTGTTGTATGATGTACATGTACTCGTATACAATGAGTGTAGCAGTGGGCGTTGAAAAGTTGAGCATGGTTTCGGGTCACTCGAAACGTACGTAATTCTCCGTCTGTTCAGTCCGTTTTATGTTGTGTTGTGTGTGAAGAAGGAGCAGAACAAGAAGCCTTAAATCTGTTGGTGTGAGCAAGAGATAGAGAAGCAAGCAGATACCGGAAGGAGGAGCCGCACAAGAAGTCGTGTTTCCGTTGGTGTGAGCAAAAGATAGAGAAGCGAGCAGGTACCGGAAGGAGGAGCCGCACAAGAATCCGTGGTTCTGTTGGTGTGAGCAAGAGACAGAGAAGCGTGCAGGTACCGGAAGGAGGAGCCGCACAAGAATCCGTGCTTCTGTTGGTGTGAGCAAGAGATAGAGAAGCGTGCAGGTACCGGAAGGAGGAGCCGCACAAGAATCCGTGGTTCTGTTGGTGTGAGCAAGAGATAGAGAAGCGTGCAGGTACCGGAAGGAGGAGCCGCACAAGAATCCGTGGTTCTGTTGGTGTGAGCAAGAGATAGAGAAGCGAGCTGGTACCGGAAGGAGGAGCCGCACAAGAATCCGTGGTTCTGTTGGTGTGAGCAAGAGATAGAGAAGCGAGCAGGTACCGGAAGGAGGAGCCGCACAAGAATCCGTAGTTCTGTTGGTGTGAGCAAGAGATAGAGAAGCGAGCAGGTACCGGAAGGAGGAGCCGCACAAGAATCCGTGGTTCTGTTGGTGTGAGCAAGAGATAGAGAAGCGAGCAGGTACCGGAAGGAGGAGCCGCACAAGAAGTCGTGCTTCTGTTAGTGTGAGCAAGAGATAGAGAAGCGAGCAGGTACCGGAAGGAGGAGCCGCACAAGAATCCGTGGTTCTGTTGGTGTGAGCAAAAGATAGAGAAGCGAGCAGGTACCGGAAGGAGGAGCCGCACAAGAATCCGTGGTTCTGTTGGTGTGAGCAAGAGATAGTGAAGCAAGCAGGTACCGGAAGGTGGAGCCGCACAAGAATCCGTGCTTCTGTTGGTGTGAGCAAGAGATAGAGTAAGCAGGTACCAGAAGGAAGAGCCGCACAAGAATCCGTGGTTCTGTTGGTGTGAGCAAGAGATAGAGAAGCGAGCAGGTACCGGAAGGAGGAGCCGCACAAGAATCCGTGCTTCTGTTGGTGTGAGCAAGAGATAGAGAAGCGAGCAGGTACCGGAAGGAGGAGCCGCACAAGAATCCGTGGTTCTGTTGGTGTGAGCAAGAGATAGAGAAGCGAGCAGGTACCGGAAGGAGGAGCCGCACAAGAATCCGTGGTTCTGTTGGTGTGAGCAAGAGATAGAGAAGCGAGCAGGTACCGGAAGGAGGAGCCGCACAAGAATCCGTGGTTCTGTTGGTGTGAGCAAGAGATAGAGAAGCGTGCAGGTACCGGAAGGAGGAGCCGCACAAGAATCCGTGGTTCTGTTAGTGTGAGCAAGAGATAGAGAAGCGAGCAGGTACCGGAAGGAGGAGCCGCACAAGAATCCGTGGTTCGGTTGGTGTGAGCAAGAGATAGAGAAGCGAGCAGGTACCGGAAGGAGGAGCCGCACAAGAATCCGTGGTTCTGTTGGTGTGAGCAAGAGATAGAGAAGCGTGCAGGTACCGGAAGGAGGAGCCGCACAAGAATCCGTGGTTCTGTTAGTGTGAGCAAGAGATAGAGAAGCGAGCAGGTACCGGAAGGAGGAGCCGCACAAGAAACCGTGGTTCTGTTGGTGTGAGCAAGAGATAGAGAAGCGAGCAGGTACCGGAAGGAGGAGCCGCACAAGAAGTCGTGCTTCTGTTAGTGTGAGCAAGAGATAGAGAAGCGAGCAGGTACCGGAAGGAGGAGCCGCACAAGAATCCGTGGTTCCGTTGGTGTGAGCAAGAGATAGAGAAGCGAGCATGTACCGGAAGGAGGAGCCGCACAAGAATCCGTGGTTCTGTTAGTGTGAGCAAGAGATAGAGAAGCGAGCAGGTACCGGAAGGAGGAGCCGCACAAGAATCCGTGGTTCTGTTGGTGTGAGCAAAAGATAGAGAAGCGAGCAGGTACCGGAAGGAGAAGCCGCACAAGAATCCGTGGTTCTGTATGGTGTGAGCAAGAGATAGTGAAGCAAGCAGGTACCGGAAGGAGGAGCCGCACAAGAATCTGTGCTTCTGTTGGTGTGAGCAAGATAGAGTAGCGAGCAGGTACCGGAAGGAGGAGCCGCACAAGAATCCGTGGTTCTGTTGGTGTGAGCAAGAGATAGTGAAGCAAGCAAGTACCGGAAGGAGGAGCCGCACAAGAATCCGTGGTTCTGTTGGTGTGAGCAAAAGATAGAGAAGCGAGCAGGTACCGGAAGGAGGAGCCGCACAAGAATCCGTGGTTCTGTTGGTGTGAGCAAGAGATAGTGAAGCAAGCAGGTACCGGAAGGAGGAGCCGCACAAGAATCCGTGCTTCTGTTGGTGTGAGCAAGAGATAGAGAAGCGAGCAGGTACCGGAAGGAGGGAGCCGCACAAGAATCCGTGGTTCTGTTAGTGTGAGCAAAAGATAGAGAACGAGCAGGTACCGGAAGGAGGAGCCGCACAAGAATCCGTGGTTCTGTTGGTGTGAGCAAGAGATAGTGAAGCAAGCAGGTACCGGAAGGAGGAGCCGCACAAGAATCCGTGGTTCTGTTGGTGTGAGCAAGAGATAGAGAAGCGAGCATGTACCGGAAGGAGGAGCCGCACAAGAATCCGTGGTTCTGTTGGTGTGAGCAAGAGATAGAGAAGCGAGCAGGTACCGAAAGGAGGAGCCGCACAAGAATCCGTGGTTCTGTTGGTGTGAGCAAGAGATAGTGAAGCAAGCAGGTACCGGAAGGGGGAGCCGCACAAGAATCCGTGCTTCTGTTGGTGTGAGCAAGAGATAGAGAAGCGAGCAGGTACCGGAAGGAGGAGCCGCACAAGAATCCGTGGTTCTGTTGGTGTGAGCAAAAGATAGAGAACGAGCAGGTACCGGAAGGAGGAGCCGCACAAGAATCCGTGGTTCTGTTGGTGTGAGCAAGAGATAGTGAAGCAAGCAGGTACCGGAAGGTGGAGCCGCACAAGAATCCGTGCTTCTGTTGGTGTGAGCAAGAGATAGAGAAGCGAGCAGGTACCGGAAGGAGGAGCCGCGCGACAGCACCCTGGGCTTGTGGCGCGGCGGCCGCGGCACGCTGGAGCAGCGGAAGAAGCCGTGGTTCTCCACGCACTTCTTCCAGAAGTTCTTGCACTCGTTGCGGCCCTCGAACAGGAACTCCACCACGTCGCGGTAGTGGCCCTGCACCCACACAACTCGTAAACATAAATTTATGTATACAGGCTGTCCCAGTATGAATGTCATGCCGGAAACGGGCGATAAGCCATGATAGTTATCAGAAAAATATTATTTTATATAATATAAATAATAGATATTAAAAAAAATTGAGCAAATCTATAGTCTTTAAACTCCCTACATATCTTTCTTTTTAATTATGTAATCCTGAATAATGTTTCCGTAAGTAGTTGCCTAAAATTTGAATCCAACTGCTCCAGCTTGGAAGCAAAATGTCACTTTTAGTCCAATTAAGTATTCTAAGTTAATACTTCGACCAATTTTAATAGACTGTACTGAAAAAAAAAAGAACTACGCTAGTTTAGCCAGTAATTTTAAAAGTTAGCGCATTTGATAAGGATTCAAAAATGGTATGACACTTGCTAAATTATTTCTCGAAATCTCAATTTTGAACAAATTTTTATTGCTGAAATCATTCTAGTATTGTAGGCTTTCCTCAAGATCGTAAATCTGAAAGAGTTTAAGTGGGAGCCCATTCCCACTTATGGCGTGTTGCGCCCGACAAAATCAGTTGCTCTAGTGGCAGAATATTTTATGTGAAGCTATTCACACTTATCCAACATCGTATTTTCTCTACGTCCGAAAAAAATAGCGCAGCGCAGTGTACGAGCTGTATTGAAGTTCGTTTTTATACTAGATGCTGTATTTCCTGGTTGTATAAAGGATGTATAAGCGCTAATATAGATCTTATAAGTAAAAAATTTACACAAATTATACAGCTTTACAAGCATAAAAGAGGCTGTAAAACAGCTGTTATTTGGGGATCAAGGAAATTATTACACTACAGATATTATCTTATAAGTTACTTTAAAAGATAAACCTTCTACATTAAGTTTTGAACGAAATTTCAAATGAATATAAGACAAAAAGAATTTTGTTTTCGTTGCCTAGATTGTATTTATACACTTTATTGAATGATGGCGATATTTAATGTCAGAGTAAGAAAAAATATTTAACATAATATTAATATTATACTCGGATTGGAGTCGAGTTTTGATAGTGATAATTTCTGAATTTTGAATTGCACAATTAGATTTACAGTAGACTTGTATATGTTTTCTATCAAAAAATTGCTGCGCCAGAAAATAACCAAATAATATAAGGATAAAATACTAAATATCGGTTGTATAGGTTAGAATAAAAATATATCAAATTAATAGATATGAAGGCACATTGGGTGGTGATCATTAATTAAACTGAAAATAATGGTATAGGCTAATAAAACTAATGTCTATTATTTCTAAAATTATATTTCAAATTTTGTTTTTATGGGTCCTAAAATGGCAACAATATGCTAAACAGCCTACATGGTATTTCGAGGGTCTTACAGTCTTAGTAGCTGTACTATGTATGTTATGGGTTCTATCATGCAGCCATTGGTTTGTAATCAGTTTTATAATTGACTATTTTTATTATTTACGCTGTATAGCAGTTTTTTTTTCTTCAACAAAGCATATAATTATTTTTAGAGATGCGTATAATAGATTAAAAATTTTGTCTTAGGAACAGTGTTGGATAAGTTTTATTTACATTTAACACGATCTTCTAACTGCACCAAATACTTTATCTTTTTTCCACATGTTGGCAACAACATAAACACACAAGGCATGCAACGCATATCCTATCACTTATACACAGATTTATTGTACAAAGGCTGTTATTTATTTTTTTAGTTTTATATTACCCTCATAGACAGAAGTAATAAAACTACTGTATTTACGTACTGTAATTACGCCATAAAAATAAGTTTTAGATGGGAGTTTGTATACCCCATTGTTCAGAAATAAGATATATTGGAGTGATACTATAATAACAGAGAGCCGTATAAGCAAGTGACAGAATGAAAAAATTACAACAAACAGCTTAAATACAGCTTTAATGATAAAATCAGATTCAAGTGTTACAAAATACTTAAAATTGTATACTAGAGTTTTCATATTCTAATTAAGGAAGTAGTCCTTGAACGTGGAAGTCTGTAATAGAACACCCACATTGATATTTTCTAGTCACACATACGCATCGCGCAATGTAAGTATACGCACCCTGGACATGAATAAATTATTTTTGGTGCTTCGCACAAGCTACATATTCATAACGTGTTCGATGAATGTTCATGAATGTCACAGAAAACTCCTTTTATGTAGCCATTTCAATTTATTCGGTGCCATTTGCTTGTCCGCGGGCTCGTACTGAATAGCCCACGACCAAGGGTGGGGTCAGAGTGTTCGCTTTCTTAGTATTATGTTAACTATTATTTTTTATTTATTAGGATTTATGAATAAATTTAAAATATTATCAATGTTTTGTGTAATATGGAAAATGTGCGTTTCATAGATAATCTATTATTAAAAAATAAAGTTTAATACATATTAAAACAATTATAGTTGCCGACACGAGTCGTGAGCACAGATAAACTGTGGTGGGAGGTAGGTACACTGTCGGGCAAAATTATTAGGTACCTTTATTATTTCAATTCGTAATTGTATATTTTCGCCCACTTTTATTAACTCGAACACATCAACTTTTACTTTGATACAGTATTGTTGCAGATATTCGTGTCCATTATTTTATTATCTACTATAAAGTATTTAATGTATACCTGTGGTTGTGTGGTGGTTAGAATTGATTATTTTATTAAGAAGAAGGAAGAGGTGATATGCCTTCCATAAAATCTGGTGTTGCGGTGCGCCGTACAGTAGCTACTGAGTCATTACTCACCTCAGCAGTCTGTTTATATACGTCTATGATGTTTTTCGCAGTACCTAATTTTTTTCATGTAACTAAACACCGAATAGACCATTTGTCGGGATTGTCTATTTAACACCGAAATCTTCCTTCTCTGCATATTTAGACCAAAATCTGAACACTCAAATTATAACAACAAAAATAATTAAAAACAAGAAATAACAAAAACAATTAATAACAAGGAATACATTAACAACAATTAACAACGAGGTAACAAAAACAATTAACGAAAATAAACTAATTAAAAAAGTTATCACTAAAATTATTGCTCTGAAGTGTACGGAAACCGAATGAAACGTTCGAAACCAATAGACTACGAGAATTGACTGATGAACCAATCACGTTGAACGTCAGCGTGCTCAACGTCGTATCGACCAATAAAAAGTATGCTCACGACTTATGTCGGCAATTATACAGTAGTTTGAACAATTTATAAAGTATGCAACAAACAACCAGTTGGTCATTTTAGGTACGTATAGGTGTACGTACACATAGGCATGGCAATTATTATAGTGAATTTTTTGTTGGTTGCTACAGATGGAATTTTAGCTTTTCTAATCAGGTAACTTACTAAATTTAATATTTTTAAAAATGTTATTTGCATCTGAACTAACCGGCACGTGCCGTACCTACGGCCGCTGTGAGTTGTCTGACGCGACCGCTACAGCATTTTTTATAGTGAGCCGCTGCGAGCGCATCGCAAATGTTTTTGTTTGAATAAATTTTTTTATTATTATATTCAAACCAAAACCTTGGGGGAGTCTAGATATAAATCTAGATCCAGTTATTCCTTAAATTTAAAAATGAAAGAAATAATAACGAAAATATTTTTTATAATGTGCTGGCAGTTTATGAAATCTCCATATCCCTTCTTGAATACCTAATAATATTTAATAGGACCACATTTATAGCATTGACACATCAACATATACATTAGATTTTTGGACAAAAACAGAGGCTTTTCATTTACAACGTAATCCGGAGTTAGGGCATGTAATAATTGTCTGTGTCTTTCTATTGGAAGGTACATGTTTGTGTGTTTGTTATACATATCACATCTTTAACCCTTTGACCAAAATTAAACGGCGCCACATGTCAGTAACTGAAACAGTGTCATTTACGCTATCACGAAAGTGCTGCCAGTATAAAAAATTTGCCTTTTCATTAACCTATGATATTCTCGAATTCTCCTCCAGCTTACTTAGATTTTCTGGAGTGGGATTTCGACAAAAATTTACTAAAGCTAACCTGTGTTGTGCTATAACTTTGGATATTACCGGAGACCAATATTTTTAAGGCTTAAATTGGGATTGATGCATAAAATAAATATTTATTATAAAGAGGGATATAGTTATCTGGTGATTTGTTAATTTGACTAAGAAATAAATAATACATTTCTTGTCACATTTCAAACAACAAAAAAGATTTCGGAAAGTCCCTTCTAATAACCAAACCAGTTGGCTTTTTTAATGTTCCATTTCTTTACCTTGCAAAAGTTATTAAGAATATCTACAAGCGTATTAAGTACTAAATTATCAGTACCTAAAGTTTCGTTACTCACTTATCAATTAAATTCGAACCCTACGTCCATAGAAACAAAAGATACATGAGGTAAAGATTTTTGTACAATAACCTTTTATAGCCTGGTGGTCGTGCCATTATGGAGTGACACAACCGTTTTCCATAGCGGTATCCCTGATTTGTATGCCTCGTATTTCAGTTCGCGTCGACCAATCTAAGTGATGTCAGTTAAAGTCACTCGCAATTATTGTTTTCGTTCTAAAATATGAAAATAATTGATTCCAGTCTGCTGGTACGGTACGCGCAGAAGATGGACAGGTTAACTCAGACCTAAGAATTTGTGCATTCCATAGTAATATTTTAATCTTAACATGTTGATTTGTCTTATCCATTATATAGATTAATAACACTCTCTAACATCCCTTAGTAGAATATTTATAAGATTTTTTTTTAATTTATCAACAGCAACTTTAAACACTAATATATGCATTTTTCTTCAAATGTGTCTCCCGACATAATAATATTTTTAGCCGTAATAGTATTTTTTTTAGTTCTAATTTATGTAATAACTCGTTAATTCCGATTCTGTATTTCTTCTTTAAGTAGTCCTGTCGTTTCTTCAATTATTGAATCTTCATTGTGGCTTTTTGTGATAAATTAGTGTTTTGTTTTTAATGTTTTGAAATCAACTCAATTCTTGATGAAGCTCTTCAAATTTCTTCCGTTGGTTGTTTAATTTCATTACGATTTGACGAATCCAGGCACCTCTTTAATACGTAACTATACAAGTGTGTTCAATTTTCATCTATTAAAGTCTCGAAGACTCGTGATAAGTGGGGTATTCTTTTCGCTTTTTATAAGCATAATTTAAAGTGCTTTTCTGTATGTAATTTGTTGCTCGCTCATAACTTTTCTAATATCCATTGAGCTATTATGTACTACGTACTAGAGGCAACACTGCATTCAGCTACTCTGTCCCACTCAACTGCGGTGCATACACCGCACTTTAATCAGTCACTCGCTAGGCGGTTGTAGAGTTGTCACGTGTCGTGTTGATTTAAAAAAAATCTCTTGATAAAAATATGCCGTCGTGTGTACTTAGATATTGCTCAAATAATTCAAGAAATGTCAGTAAAAACTAAGGAATTACTTTTCATCTGTTAATAAGATACTTAATCAATAAGAAAGTATTATAGATTAATAACAAAACAAATTATTCCTGAGACGCCATCTCGTGTCATGGAATATAGATTATGAAATTAATATGTTCAGATGCGAAATTTCTGTGGATACTTAAGTATAGGACGAATATAATATTATACACATTTTTTTTGTAGAAACATATATAAGTTATTATAATTAGGCAACATTTTTCATGTTTAAATCTGCTTATTATTCTTTTATTTTATTTTTAGGTTTCTACATCAAAGTCAAAGTGGAATAAATTCGTCCATTTTTAACTCTCGCGTGCCCAGCATTTATGAACGACTCTTATCCTAATTTAAATAAATATATTTGTAATTTAAATGTTATGTTAATAAGTTTTGTTAAACATACATTTAGTATGTTTTTTTTATATTTGACATAGATACCTTTTAAAATATACAGATAAAAATATCATTAAAATGTAATTGTGATATAATATTATGTAATATGTATTATATTAAATAAGCAAATATAATATACAAAATAAATGACAAAATTTAAATATTGTTCTCGATATAATTTACCCATTTAACAATACAATCTACTATTACCTACGGGTCATCCTACCTATGTTTATTCTATGACAAAAAAAACCAACCGCGCGGACACAGTGTAGCGCACATTTTTTGTTTGAGATAGCTGTTTTAGTACGTAAGTACATATTACTTCAATGCTAATATCTTTTGCGACACGACTTCTGCGACGTAATTTTGGAGAAATGGATATTGACCAACTTTGTGAAGATGCGCATAATATTGACTGGTCAGTGATTGAGAGAGCATCTTGCATTGATGATAAAGTTGAACTTTTCTGTTCCCTACTTACTCAGCTTTATGACATTCACGCGCCAATGCATTACGTGAAACTCAAACATTTACCTGCTCCATGGCTCTCTGATGATCTGAAAAGGCTTATCTTGAAGAAAAATATTGCATTGTCAAAGCTTAAGAGGAATAAAACCGAGTAAAATGAGAGAACACAAACAAAGGACAAAGGAAATACGCCAAAATCAGGAATCGCTGCAATACATTATGTAGAGATGCACAACGACGCCATATTCATACATCAGTCGAGAACGGCGACTCATCTAGGGTGTGGAAGTTTCTTAAAACAGTTGGAGTTGGAAGAACATCCCTAAATGCTTCGCCTCCTAGTGTTGATGTCGAACTATTAAATCAACATTTTTCTAATCCTTCTAACCTTTTTGATAGCGAACATAAATTGCAAACACTTCTTTCTCTTTCTGTAACTCTGACTCCTAATTATCATCCGTTCGTTTTTAGTCAGTTTACTGTATGTGATGTTAAGAAGATCATATTATCCCTCTCCTCAAATGCTGTCGGTAGTGACATTAGCCGTAATATGATTATTCCTCTCCTTGATGTTATCGCACCCATTATTACCTATTTACTTAATGCGTGTGTATCTTCGTCTAAATTCCCTCAAGCCTGGAAGAGTGCACATGTTATACCCCTTTCGAAGAGATCCAATCCCGTCAACCTTTCTGATTTCCGTCCCATCTCGATTTTATCTTTCCTTTCTAAAGTCCTTGAAAAACTTATTTGCCAACAGCTGACACTTTTCCTTAATAAGCACAATTGTTGAATCCTTTACAATCCGGTTTCCGTCCTGGTCATAGTACGGCTACTGCCTTAATTAAAGTTACTGATGACATACGGTGGGGTATGGATAATAAACAACTCACAGTTATGACCTTGCTGGATTTCAGTAATGCGTTCAATACTGTTGATTTCGATATACTGTTGAGTCTGTTGTGTTCCCTTAACATATCTCCATCAGTAATTAACTGGTTTCAAAGTTATCTCTGTGGCCGTCGGCAGTGTATTCGTGTCGATGAAACTCACTCATCTTGGTGTGATATTACCGCAAGGCGTGCCGCAGGGTGGCGTGTTGTCACCTTTACTCTTTTCCATTTTCATTAATTCAATCACTCATAAAATATCTTCTCTCTACCACATGTATGCGGATGATGTTCAGATTTACACACAGTCAACTCTTGAGAATTTGCCGAATGCAATTGCTACATTAAATAACGATTTAAATATTATTCATGAGTGGAGTAAGTCATATGGCCTAAATGTCAATCCCAAAAAAAAATCACAGGCCATCATTATTGGTAGCCGGAGCTTTATCTCAAGAATTAACTGGTTCTCCGTACCACCTATCGATGGAGTTGTAATCCCTTACTTTGACAATGTCAAAAATCTTGGTATTTATCTCGATAATTCCTTAAATTGGACACGCCAACTGAATGAGGTAAGTAAGAAAACGTTTGTCGCTCTTTGTTCTCTGCGTCGCCTTCGATCATTTCTTCCCATTCCTACAAAAATTATGCTCGCACAGTCTCTTCTCCTTCCGATTCTCGACTATGCTGACGCAAGCTATGTAGACATAACTGAGGACCAGCTAAATAAGCTTGAGAGACTTCAAAACACTAGTATTCGGTTCATATTTGGATTGCGCAAATATGACCATATTTCCCAATTTCGCTCACGTCTCAAGTGGTTACCGACTTCGTCGGAATATGCATATTCTTTCCATTCTGTACTGTGTATTATTTCACCCTTCTACAGGAGAATCCCTCCCTATCTAAAGGAGAAGTTTAATTTTGTAGGGCTTCCAGGAGAACCTCTACGCTCTACAAGAAAATTCATTTTAAGGGTACCAACTTACAATACTTCCTTTTTTAATAAATCTTTTACTGTCCAGTCTATCAAGCTCTGGAATGCCCTACCGTTGCGTATATGTGAAGCACAAACTATTGTTATGTTTAAGCGACAACTTAAAGAGCATTACTTGTCTCAGTCGTTCGAACACCGTTAGAATAAATTACGTGATTATGTATCTATTGTATTTATCTACTTTATATTATTGTTTGAGGAATTTTGTTATATGTATATATGTGTGTATACTTGTGTATGTATGTATATATATATATATATATATATATATAAATATATATATATTTATATATATATATATATATATATATATATATATGTTATATGTGTATATTATATGTTTTACTTTATTTTTTTAATTATATTTTAGCAATTTATATAATTTCATGTATTAGTTATTTTATGATGTGTTTATAAATCGCATGTATTGATATTATATTTTGTATATTTATATTGCACCATATACCTAGTTTTCATTGTTCTAATCCTTTACACCTTTGGTTGCCTGAAAGAGATCGCTATGTAGCGATAAGGCTGTCAAATTGTACTTACATATTATAATCTGCTTTTGTTTTGTTATCTGTATATTTTTTGTGGTGTACAATAAAAGTATATTCATTCATTTATTCAACCTATCATCTTCTAAGTATGCCATTACGGGCATCTCACAAGTCACTAACACGGAAACACTGTGATCTTCATTAGAACAATTATTATAAGTTGTAAATATTCATGTAGCCATCTTTTTTAAATGTCAACTAATCAGACCATGAAATATTCTCGAAGAATCGTGGATTTTCCCGGTGTCTTTGTAACACCGTTTGACATAACGCAGCTCTTGGAAGATAATCCCAGGTTAGTAAAGTTTGTATTCGCTGCACGTGATGCGGGTGGAACTTTTTTTTGCAAGATCCGGTGGGCTGGACTTTTGGATATTCCTGTGCTTGCTTCAATGTTTGTTGATGAGATGTTCTCGTAAGGAAAAGAAATTCTTCCTTCACCATAAGATTGGTTTGGGAATCGGCCCTGAGTAAACGATTCTGAGAGTAGAAGACAAGCAGCATTTGAGTATCTCTCACGATAAACTCTAGCTGCAGCACTAGCATTGCCTTAGCATTTCCCAAAAATAAAATGCATGCTGGCATATTCCTGTGTGGTGTACACAGACATGATGGCACTACACAATCACACGATCAGCATTTCAGCATCCAGGGGAAAGCAAAGGTCGTCAAAAAGAAATACTACACACCAAATCCAAATCACAAGCAAAAGTTCAATAAAGGAAGCAAAAATTGGTAAGTACTAAATCGTTATAAACGAATACGGAAAGACGCGCAGTAAACGACAGAGCGTAACGTACTGCTCTGTATTGTGCGTTAGTGGCGATGGACAACAGCGACTATAATCTGCGGCACTCACTAGTCGCATGATGTATCTATCCGTCTCACACATTATTAAAAGTGGCGTCACTATCTGTCTTGCTCACAGTTCGTAAAATCATTTTCTTCAGCTCTCCTTCTCCGACATTAGTAATAGTGACGTCACTATCTATTTCGCTTGCACTTCATAAAATGACTCTCTCCGTCTTTCTCCATCTCACTTAAACTAGAATCTTAAAGTTATGGCATTGAGGAAAGAAAAGGTATTCAAAACCGGGTTGCTTTACAAAATACAAATTGTTCAAGAAATAATCTATATGGCAGGTATTATATCACTTAGGAATGCTCGTAAAATGAGCCATATTTAAAAGTTACTTGCCAAACTAGCGTAGTACATTTTTTCCAGATAAAATTGCTTAGTCCAACCCTTCAAAGTAAGTCCGAGTCGGGGTGCCCTAAGTCCCGCTCGCTTTGCTCGCTCTTGCCCTCAACAAAACACCAAAATATTAGCTTTTATAATTAATTAAAATTATAAACATAATATATAATACAATAATAACCATACTACGGCTCGCACAGGTGCCTGCGATTTGCTAAGACGAAGAAGGGCGGAGGCTGCTCTCCCTCCGCAACCACGGCTTTACAAAAACACTTTAGGAGTAGGGCAGACAAGTCTACCTGGATTCGGGGCGTGCTAATTTCATTTTAGTACAGATTCGATCAGATCAGATATCTATAGTCAGGATGCCTTTGCACCCGCTACAGACACAAAATTCCGTATGCTATCCATCTTTCACAGTAATATCGTATAATTTTTTCTCAGAAAGTCTAGAACCCAGAGCCGTAAATTCAGTTAATAATAAAAAATGTATCACTTTTCATACTCTCTAGTATATAGTCAGTAATCTATGTTTCATACTTTCATACTTTACGTATTAATGTTATAATAGTTTTTATTTATTTTTTCGATAATGGTGCATTACCTTTTAATGTGAGTGGTATTATTATAATAGGAGACCAAACCTCTACCAAATAAAACACCTTACTCCCCCAAATTCCTGCCAAAGTTATGATTTTGAGGTTAGTTCTATGGGATTTTCTTTTAATTTTTCTCGATAATGGTGCATTACCTTTTAATGGGAGTGGTATTATTATAATCGGGGACCAAACCTCTACCAAATAAAACACCTTACTCCCCCAAACTCCTGCCAAACGATTCTAAATTTCAACCACTTTGAATACTTATTTGGGCTAAAAATTACATTTCCTTCCAATCTCAAGCAGTAGCCTTTAAATTTTAGGCAACAACTTACAGAAGCATTATTTAAGCTTAATTATTTAAAAAAAATCTCAAAAAAAACATTTGCAGTAACGAGAGTTAAAAGACTACCACAGGTTGTAAATTTTCTCTATTTTTTTGTATGCCTATTATTTAATAAATATATAACTTTGAATAAAACTATTATTTACGGATTTTATCGCGTTTAATTACTTTAATTTATTTTTATTATTATCCCAACGTTTCGGTGTCAGAATGGTTGGGGGAGACTGAGATGTTTGACGTCCCAATGTCATAGTTAGTCCGGCTACCTTCAGTTTTTTTAATATTAATTTTTGGTCCGATTTACGCAAAACGAGCTTATAGTATCATGAACGCTGTAAAGCACCCGAAACGTTGGGATAATAATAAAAATAAATTAAAGTAATTAAACGCGATAAAATCCGTAAATAATAGTTTTATTTAATGTGTAGTGTTCGCGTAAATTTAAGAAATCAATATATAAACGTTTAATTTTTTTTTTTTTCATAATTATCATGACTTGGCCTACCACCTGTTTCCGGCTTGATGGTGATTTCTTGGACATTCTCTATAATTAAATTCAGAAAAGTCAGCAATGTCCAACTATATTGCCTTTTAAAACCAATTCAATTAGTATAAACTATTATATAACTAGTGACCGACTCGGCTTCACACGAGTAGGGTCTATTAATCTGATGTTATTTAGATTTAAGGTAATCAAAAACTCGTTTTTTCGTATTTTTTTTTAAAAACCAAGTTTTTGGATAAGATATATAGATCCTATATCACTCTTTGCACTGCTCTCTATATATAATATTACAAACATTAAATATTGTGCTTTTAGGTTTTAATGAAATTTATTTAAAAAAAAACATTTAATTAATACTAGTTTTTACGAATTTTATCGCGTATATTAACTTTTTTATATACCCGAGCTTTCAAGCACTTTACAGTATCCATAGTCACGGGGGGGACTGAGATGTTCAACGTCCAGATGTCGTAGTTAACAGCGGTTACCACAGATACAAATTAGGATGTTTTTTGAATTCAATAGGCTCGCGAATCATCCTTGGAAGGAATCGGTGTTAATCGGTTCTATCAAGTCTGATGTAGTGACGCGTTCCCAGACTGCAGACTTCCCGTAACGTCGATTCTTCACATCAGATATATGTTCTTTAACGCTGGTTTTAATTGGATTTTGAGTGCTGTAAAGTGCTCGAAATGTCGAGTATTTAAAAAGTTAAATATACGCGATAAAATTCGTAAAAACTCGTATTATATAAATATGTAGCTTTCGCGTAAATATAAGAAATCATTATTTAAAAAAAAAGCATTTAATCATACACCAATTTCATCACTTTATATTTTACCAGTAATTCTGCGTGAGTACAGTGAGTTCATTCTACGTGAATGTACTATATTTTATAATTTAAGGTTGACAGAAACCCAGGCCAACCATGACATCAGAATAAGTATTGCAAAACACTCGAAACATTTTTATAGACAAACACAACACAGGCCACTAAGAGGATGTGGAGTGCAGGCAAGTGGATACTGTGACCAATAGATGCTTACACCTATTGTCTTTTCGCCTGATGACTAACATGGAATGCTTCGTTATTAGTAATAGTGGTATCCAAATTTCTGTCGCTCACCACGCGAAATAAAACAGTATTACCCTGTACCTATTCATATATATATATATTTTTATATATATATATATATATATATACATATATATATTTCTCTTTAAAGATGTACTGTCTCTACTGTCGATAGTTTTCCGAAATATCCGAAAGATGAGAAATAACTGTTACCGAACATATACATTCTACTCACATATCCCTCCGGATGCAGTTTGATTAAAAACTTTTTTCCTCTTGAACGATATCTTCCTGATCTTGGCCCAGCTGAAAGTGTTGATCTTGGTAAAGCTCTGGAAGACAACGATACCCATGTGCGCTACCGCCAGGTTTAGTGGTACGCCGTCGTGGTCTTTCGCCGGGTGCATCTTTATTCCTACAGCGTAAGTTGCTTATTTAAATAATATAAACAAACCACTTCGTTCCGTGGATGTCATAGATAAGTAGTAAACATTTATGATATCCACAGATATTTGAATAGACAGGAAGAATTTCATAGCTTTTAATAAATGGTAAAAATAGGCCTTTGGCCTTCCCTAAAAAAAAAGTTTTCTTTAAAATAATATTAACAATGCTATAAACATTACTAATATTCCCCCCCCCTTTACCACTCGTGGTAAGCTTAAATTGCTTGGTGTTACGAGTGGTTCACGCCAGTAGTCGAATGGCGGATTCGAACCCACGACCTTTTTGAGTTCGCGGTCCTCGCCCTGCCATTAGGCTATTGTCGCTTTTTAAGAGAAGCTTTTTAAGCTTCATAGAGATTTTGCCCTAATTACCACACTTAGCAAGCGTATTGGCAACTGCAGCTTATCTCGTGTACCATCACCCTCCGTCGCTTGTTGTGACCCCCACGGGACGACATGGCATAGTGGATATATTATATATTCACATACGCCGCTACTACACGGCGCACGTATTTATTCATTTATTCATATTTATTACAAAACAATACAAATAGCAAACTTTTTTATATAAAATAAGGGTGACAAACGAGCACACAGTCCACCTGATGGTCAGTGGATGCTGTGGCTCAGAGACATCTACATTAATCCTCGATTAACTCCTGAGGACTAACATGAAATGCCTCGTTTCCAGTTAAATATCCCCAGATCTCTACACTCAGCATACGAAACACAGCAGCATTAAGCTGCTATTCTATGAGAGCTACTCCGGTCGAGTCGACCTATTCGTGCTGCAACCATAATATAGAGAGTTAACTCAGTTTTATAATTAGAATATATAAAACGTGACAAAACAACATTATTAATATCATACTAGATAGTGCTGCTCCTTTCCTACCTTAGAACAAGTCTATGTAGGTATTGGTTGGTTATCCTTACCTATTTTTACAACCAAATAGCAGCTCCATTCAGAGCTTAGTTGTGGGCTTGTGGGTGTGCGGAGAACCAAAATAATCACAGGTTGTGGGGCATTTCAACGTAGTCCTCAGAGGTAACAATGCAGCTGCATTCTTCTTTGTGTAGACTTGGTTGAAAGTGTTCAAAAGCCATCAAGTAGACTGTGAGAGTTTTCGAACCTAATTATAATATTACAACAAACGACAGACTATGTTACATACCATACAGTTCGCATCTTCGTGCGGTTTCTAACAAATTTAGATCCGCCTCAGCCGGACTCTGGCCACTGCAACAAATGACATATTCATTTATTTGAAAACATTATTTTTACAAATTAAAGGTGAGCTCAGCCACATTTACTTTTTATAGAATACTATAAAATACATTATACCCTT